>CM040403.1:115624985-116199985 GCA_022702515.1 Ilyophis sp. 1 JC-2022
GAGAGGGTTAATCTCTGGGACCGGGGTAAGAGGAGACGAGTGCCTCGCCGGGAACAATCGATAACCTCACCAGTCATTCAGCTCCATGGCTGCCGTTTTTTATACCTGCTTTCTGGGACTCATTTTCTCTGTATTGATCCCAGGGGTGAACTGGCAGGAGAGACTGCTGTTTAGAATCACGTAACCGTAGTCTCAGTCAGAGTGCTCAAAGCAGAGAGCAGTGACTGGCACAGAGATGCAATAGCATTGTGGGTGATCACCCTACGTATCCTCTCAGTATGGAGGGGAAACTCCAGGACTAGCTAATTTGCCTCTCTCTTGGCATTCTGTGCTGCTCAAACAGTTAATATTTTTGACCCCCTTATTTAACCTCTTCTGTATGATCTCTGGTGTTAGCTAAACTTTAGGATAGCTAAGGATTCCACCTATAGGCCATCATAAATTCTGGGCAGATCCATACGTTCTGCTAATACGGTTGGGAAATACCGATAGAAGTGGTTTTCCAAATAGCAGAGATGGCTATATCCCAGTTAGCACCATAGCACAGTTGGGGGTTCTGTATACTCTGAAGACTGGTATACACAACATTTGTAGCTGAATGCATACAGCAGCTGGGCAACAGTAGAGAAGTCAGGCTTGTGGCAAAGTTTCTCAAAGCTGGATAAAATCAAAGTCCAGAGGACACAATGGACCTCTGCTTTCATTACCTTCCATTTGCAGTTTCACTTCAGTTAATGACGAGCCTATTATTGAATCTTTTTGTGTTTATTGTATTTAAGACTCGTGTATTTGTTTTTTGCCTGTAGAGTAGGCTTATTGTGTGTGTGTGTGTGTGTGTGTGTGTGTGTGTGTGTGTGTGTGTGTGTGTGTGTGTGTGTGTGTGTGGGAAAGAGCAGCAGTGCTGGGAGCAGCGTGTTAGAGCGAGGCATCGGCAGGCTCCCACCGTAGCGCTAATGAAGCCCAGAGATGGATGGAAGTCATCAGCATCGCAGCGTGGTTCACGGACACGCCACTGAATCAGTGGAAAAGACTCTGCGGTAGGACGGCCATCCTTCCTCTCCCGCCATCGATAAAGCACTTGGCACGGCGCCTGGCGTCGCCTGAAAGGACCTGTCCAGGTGACTGATCAGCATTTTTGTACGAGGTTTTTGGAAGGCCGCGTAAACACCTAAGGGACACTTTGACTTCCCAGGATCCTCTGGGATGCAAGGGAACAAGGGCGTTTAAAAAATATATATTTTTGCCCCATTTTGGTTATTCTGTTTGATTAAAATACCCGTGAATGCAGACATTGTGGTTATTATTCTACTGTTGCATCCACATAACAAGTGGTATGGGTGAGATTCAAATAAGTGATCAATTTAGTGAAGTAGCAACATACAGTAAATGTGTATAGTTATATATACATAGGAAGTCTTCAGTGTTTTCGTATTTTCTCACATTAGATCTTGGAATATGTGATAGTATTGCAATCAAACATCTCCTAGCACTGGATTTTACTTCAGGTTTCAGTCCTTTTTCAGTCCTTCAGTTACTTTTTTTAATGAGCTCAGCATTCATAAAATATATTAAGAACACATGGCTACATTTATCTATATCCCTGTATCGTAACTGATATGACAAATGGAATGGAATTTCCGAGTATTCAGGGACCTGAATTATGACACAAACTTCATAGTTCCCACCACACTTTTCTTATGCACCGCTTCATTATACATTCTGTTGTGTCTCCATGCGACTCTGTTTACCATTAAACCAACAGCACAGATCCTTTATACAAACAGCGTATTAGTCATGCATGAGCGGATCCCGTTTAAGGATTCCTTTCCCCTTCATTTGCAGATTCTGAATTGATTGATGCGCAGGGTTTCTGTCTTACATAACACGGTAATGCATAACACGTGGATTGCATGACAATGCGTGGAGGTGGTATACTTAGAATTAAATATCTGCTGTAAACACTCATTTGTATTCGGTTGGTGCCCCAGCAAGTGCTTTATGTGAATCCTGCTAGAGATTAATCCCTTCGGATTCCAGTTTCACGAAAATGTGTTACCTGAAGCATAACAGTGAGCTACCATATAAAAGGGCTGTGTAAACCAGCTATCCCATGAACACAGCATATGAGCCGAACGTTTCTCATTGACTGGTTTTGATGTGTTAGATTTAGATGACTCAATAAGTCGTAACTCACGGAACATCTCAGCTTTGCTCCACGCTGACTTAATGCCGATACCCGCGGTAGCAGCCCACACGAATAGCATCTCCAAGGAAGCCTGCGGCTTTGACGTGGGCCTGTTACTGCCTTGTGTGTGAGTTGTCGTCTGTTCGAGTCTCTGCGTATCACACACAGACACACACGCACATGAGACGGCGATCATTTCCAGCGTGGTGGGCTTCTCTCCACAACCTCCCAGTAGGTGTTCCCAATCTGGATCGCGTTCTCGCTAATTCAGACCAGACGAGGCCTCACTGGCGCTCCCTGGCTGTTTACCGGGCCTATCGTGCCACATCGTGTCAGCGGCTCCTTTCCCACGTTGCACAGAGAGGCCTCCTGCCAGCTCCGGCAGCGGACTGCGCTCCCCGCACCTGTAACCAGAACGCGGTGGTGCCGATCAGCCCTCGGCCATTTTGGCCCGATCCGATGTTGCACTTGGCATTTCCTCCGAGGTCCGGGACACGCTTGACATGCGAGGCCGTTCCCCCGCCCCACCCTTCCACCGCTGCGGCCTGCGGGGAGAGAGAGCGGCGGGGCCGAGGCTCCCTCAGGACAGGCAGGGAAAGGGCCGTCGACTCATTGAGAAATGGACTGGAGGCAAAGGAAGGTTCTGGAATAAAACGTAGTATAAGTATAGTAGTAGTAGTATACGCATATCAAACTGGCTTGTCCAGGTGCAGGGAAAAATTGTGAAACAATGAACAAATTAAGAATACCCGCTCACCAGCAAATGCTCCCTTGTGGTTTATTCAGCGTGCAACGTTTCGACGTAGACCATTGCATGCTGAATAAACCACAAGGGAGCATTTGCTGATGTGCAGGTTTTCTGGAATAAAACGCACCAGCAGAAAAGCGGCACTTCTACACTTTCTTTTTCTTTTTTTTTTTACATTCCCACCAGGCTGGGTTAATTAAGGTTCTTGTTGAAATAGGAGACTGCATTTCATTCTGCGTAAACAACTCTCATTATCAAGTTTTTTTTTTCTACAAGTGTATGACATATATCAATCTCATTTTTATAGGGTAGTTTATTGGAAATATCTGGTTATTCAGCAAAGCAAACCATTTGAAAATGGTCATTGGGTTGCATTAATGTGAATTAATGCAGTTATTTTATTGGAGAGAAATGCCTTCCTGTGTTTCATTATCCATACTTGTAATGCAGCTCTTTCCTGGTGGCTTCACCATACGCCCTGATTTGAACTTCCTCCATATGTATCCTATTTATCAATTGTCGTAATTGGGCTGATATCACATGTCCCACAAGCCCATTGAGTAAGCTTGTTATTCCACAGACCCAGTGCTTTTTCAGTGTTAAATGATAATTGGTTTTTAATTTGGGAAATGGTTCATTGGTTTTTAATTTGCTCCATATCTGCGAGTCACATTCAGAATTCATAACATTGTCCTCTACAAAAATCTAGTTTTCTTGTCGTACCATTTACAATTGTTTAGTTGTTTTAGTTTTATACTGTCACACACTATCTGTGGCTAACATGTGACATTAAGGAAGTTTGTATTAGTAATTTTATTAGTATCCTGTTCTGTAATAAAATGGAATGCAGTACAATACTGTTAATAAAGTTATTAGAATAAAACAAAATAAATAAGAAAAAATCATTGTTAATGTTTGTATATAGTCTGAATGCAAAAATGGTTTAGCATACAATCTCACCCCACACTATCATTCTCTACAGCATCTCTCATGAAACACTGTGGGCGTAGTTATGGTAGCCCCATAGCTACCTCCACTATTTACTTGTGCCGCAAGGTTCCATTGTCGGACCTCACCTTTTTTGCATTACATGAATTGAAGGCACTTGTTGCAGTGATACACTGTTTTGTAGGCTTAAGGTCATGACAGGACACCACACTTTGTCATGCCTCTGTTGCCTTTTTGAGGCTATAAGTCACGTTTTGGGCAAACAAGTCATTCCTTTTCTGTGACACAAGATTCAGCTTTTTGGTATGACTTTATTTTGATGTATAACGGTAAAGCAGACTAAAACATAATATCTGGAAACATAATATCTGGATTATGAAACTTTCTGCTAATTCCCTGTGGGAGTTTTCCCACAAATACTTAACGTTTTACTTGCTAATTAACGCTCGCCGTCGGAATAAACGGACGCCCCTTTAAGGAATGCGGTTTCTGGATTTAGCTTTGTCCCCAAAACAAAGCTGTGAATGTGAAAAGGGATGGCTGATGGGAAGGTGACTTGGGTCACGCTGCGCTACAGCTCTCCATCTCGTTGGGCCGTTGGGCCTGAGAGCGCAATCAGCCCTCTAAATCAGCAAAATGAACAGCGCCCTGACAGCTCGGCATGAGCGAGCCCAAGTTAAGAGAGAGAATAAGGCATATACGTTTGGCTTCTTTGTTTTGTATTCCTTAAGTCTGAGCCATCGGGGAGCCACCGCTTCAATGTGTAGGCAACCGACTATTGTTATGTAATTGACCTGGTGGAAGTGGAGGTCTGTTATTCTATTCTCTTCTCAGACATTAATAACTCCACTAATATGCTTCAGACTCCCTCAGAAATAAATCTGCCCTTTTTGTAGTTGTTTTAAGGGCTGATGGACTCCTCTGTGTGCTATTGTGAACATGGACGCCCACTGGTTTTGCAGGAACACTGAAACGGCGCTGAAAAAGGCATGTGCATAAACAAACCAGAGGCACACAAATGTATCGGCCCTCTAGGGGTTTGCAGTCTGGTATTTTCTCTTAATTTTTTCAGGGGGGATTTTTATTTTGGTCATATTAAGGAATACAGTCTTCCGGGTATGAAATTAACACCCTCCACCAGCCAAATGCTGGTAAAAATTTGAATGTGGCTGGTAAGAGTTCCTATTCTAGCAACCACTTTGGCAGGTAACCAACCAGGTTGTGTTATACTCTAAAAGCTAATGTGGCTGGTAGAATGTTGAAAATGACTGGTGATTTATACAATCCACAAGACACTGGCCAGAGGGTGCAAAAGTTAATTTTATGCCCTGACTGATCTATTTTACAAGTTCTACATCAAGGTAACTTTTAGGAATTCAGTCCTCTCTTTTTTGTTTGATAGGAACCGTTTCTGTACAATACAATGGGAAATGTAACTTTCACAAGGCAGTACTTTTGTTAAAAACAGATACTTCACTTTTTTGAAGTGTCTAGCTTGTAATGGCATTCACACATTCTGGTGCACGTGGTCCGTTGGTTTGAGCTGTTCCCAGGGGCTGCAAATAATAGTTATATTTTGTTATGTTGTGCTCACATTTCCGCTGGAAGGCACGAGAGACGCACACAGACCACATGAATCTTACAAAATTCAAATACTCTCTGTCAGTGGTCTTGATCTCCCAGCATTAGCAGAGTGGTACCTATCTTTTCCTGTCTGGATTGTGTACAGTAATAAAACTGCCAAGTTTCGATAACTTAATCCTCTTATAAATCAAAACCTTTGTTTTTTTTTCTCTCCCTTTCTCTCTCTCTCTTTTTCCCCATTTGGCCTGTTTCCAACATAGGTACCATTACCCAGTGCCTAAGATATTTTATGTGCAGCTGACTGTGGGGAGCTGCGAGTTTATCGGAGAAGGGCGGACACGTCAGACTGCTCGACACAATGCCGCCATGAAAGCCCTCCAAGCTCTGCGTAACGAACCCATTCCGCAGAAAGCGCTTCAGGTAATGCTCTCCTGGTGATGAGGTCCTCAAACCCCAACCGTATCCATTTGTATAGAAGACCCACCTTTATTCCAAGCAGGGTCAGGGCCAAAAAAAATGTGTTGTTTGCCTCAAAATTCCTTTTTAGATGCTAGACAATGCAAGCAAACAATACATTTTCTTTCTTTCTTTTTTTTTACTTGACATGTTTTTCAGGTAACATTTCCAAGCATCTCTCCACCGGAAATCAAATTACATTATTTCCAAACTGCTTGGCGGCAGCAGCGGTTATTTAAGACGCGTTGGCATCGTACTTGTTCTGTCTCGCACTTGTTTCCATAATGAGTTCTTTGTAATGCGTTGCTTCCGTGTATTGCTTTACAAATTGAAGGACTCTGTCTCCATACAGGCCCCGGGCTAATCATGTTCTGCTTGAGTTTGGCTTGTATTTATTGCTGTTTGCTGTTTCTTTGCAAAACTGCTCCCCACCTTCTGCTCATGTGGTCTCTGAGAACGCCGAGCGGGTGCGAGACGATACGCGTTGTTCTCTTAACTCGTTCGCATTAGCTTGCGGTTCATATTTCGGCCGAACGGTCCAGGTAGACACATTTTGGACGTCACCGAGGTGCGTTTGTCACTGAAAGAAGGAAATCACTAAGGGTGACCCCCTTCAGTGAAACGGGGCTTTACAGTTAACGCTGTGAAATAGACCGTGTCCTGATTTACTCTCTCGCCACAGAATGAGGCTCAGCTGCCAGGAATAAACAAACAGTGTGCATTCATGATGGCACCGAGGTGGACATCCTGTGCTTTAGGCAGGCATTCTCTATGCTATTGTGTGTGAGAAAAAATGACACGGTTTAATTTACAACAGTGCTATGAACAGTTATACAGGCTGGGGTAGCCTGAACGACCTTTTGCATAGAATGTCCATGATGTGACCTGCAATCGATTTACAGGCATAAATGTGAATGAAGAAATCTCATTTGAATCTTTTCCCCATAAAACTGTACAATATATATACACTATAAAAGCTTCTGCGTATATGTATATTTGTGTATACACACACACACACACACACACACACATACGCACACACACACACACATACGCACACAATCGTGCGCAGCAGGCCATTCTGCAGATCTAGATAATTTTCTTAACATTAAGTGTGTGCAAAGTTTGAGAGCATGTAGGGACAGCTAGGTTGGCATGTGCTTGCACAGTAAAATAATAGTAAAATAGTCAAAAGACAGTAAAATAATAGTAACATTGATCTGAAATGAATTGCATAATAATTAGCATAAATAGCAGTTTCTCTGAAATGGCAATTGCTAGATACAGGCAATATGAGGATTGCATTAGTAAATGTGAGGTTTTATACGCATTGAGATATGGAATTCCCTTTTTGGTAACTGTAATCAGCTTCATTAATCAACTTTATAAGACAATTAGATTTATTATTATGATTATATTATGGTCACACATACATTTCTGTGATTTATTTTATAATCAGTAAAATTGACTCATTATGTATATATTTGTAGTATATTACGCTCCTCTCCAAATTGGATTCTTTGCTAGTTGGGATGTTCTTTTGCAAAGTTCCTGATTTAATTGAGTCATGTTTCTTTGTATGCAAGTGTAGTTTGTTAAAGTACAGCACAATCGCAGTGGCATGATGACCACATCTCAGTCAAGCACCATATGCAAGTTTTTCTTTGCCCAATGCCACAGGAAACGGGGATCTACTGAGGGCATCTGCATATTTAATATTTGCTGAAGATGTATACTCTATCGTATTCCTAGATGTTTCATAAGGAATCATACAGCACATCTCTTGCTTTTGGTGGTTTAGTTTAATTGAATTTGCTTTTTTTCACAGAGACTGGCATGTGTTTTCTTGCTGTAGTTTAGTCAAGTCACTGTGCCGGACAAAGTGCACAGTATCAGGCCGTGTGCTTTTGCTGCGTTCTCCTTGGTGGAAGCTAATTCCTGTTGTTAAGTGATGCAGTTACTCCCATCTGTGAGAACAGAGCCCTGTTTTTGCACTTGTAGGTCCAAAAAGGTATAAAGTGTGTGCCCGAAATACCCAGTGTCTCGGTCCCTAAGCTTGCCTTTGTGGGTCACAGTTCTGACTAAAAGGCTCACGCTGGCTTGCGTCAGGCACGGAAATGGGCATTTGAGACCCTGGTCCTTTATGAGGAGTGCAGCTTGTCCCCGCTGAGGTTGAGTCCATCAGCGTCCCCCACAGAATGGGCAGCGACCTCGCCCTGTGTGTGGGAAAGCGGGCGGAGATGAATATGTGACGATGGACTGCAGTTGAGCTGCGGGTCTTGAGAGCGCGGTGGCTACGAGGTGCAAACAATGTCGCTTTATTTAATGAAAAGTATCGCCTGGGATTATTTGACCAAGTGCAGCTTTTGTTTGGCATATGCTCTTAAGGATTCCAGTTTGTTTTATGAAACAAATATGGCTTAAATTGAGGCGTAAAAACACGAGGCAGGCTGTATACAGTATGTATGACAGGGGTTCAGATTTGGGATTCTCCCCCATTTGTTAGCTTGTCCTTTTTATGGCGCTGTCGTATCTCTGATATGACACACATCAGATTTTACGGCTTTATTTTAGATTTTAAAGCTCTTCAGCTGAAGCTTAATGCCACAGCAATCTTTTGACCCTTGTTTTCACATTTTATTGACTTTGTGGCCATGTTTAGAGATAGTTATCTGCTTATCAGTAATGTTTTTATGGTGGCTAGGGTGTGAGTGTATACTGGCCTAATTGACAGAAGATTAGCTTGGTTTCCATTAACACATCCCAGCTGTGTGAATGCTGTTTCTAATGCAGCCCCCGGTTTTGCTCTGCAATCGGTCCTAAGGTCCTAAAATGGCCAGAACTGATATTGACTGTCATTGGAGTAGAGTTAGGACCAGCCGTAGCCTGTAGAAGAAATATGGACAAAATGAGTGTGACGTCACCTATTGCCTTTCTATGGGATTTTGAAAAGCTTTTTGAAGCCGCGGAAGTGCTGCCATGTTGCACAAAAATTGTAGTCAGAGACTGCGCAGCAGGGAGCAGCGGGACCCTTATATGGTCATTAAGTCCGGGTCCAGGTCCAGGTGCTAGTGACGTGCAGTAACTAGGAAGTGCCGCAAACTGTCAAGGATTGGTTCTCAAAATATTAAAATATTGTTATATTAAAACTACACAACAACTTAACAAATTTGCACAAGGAGAGACGAAAAAGCACATATTGCAACTACTTGTTCTCGTGGGAAGATATTATTGACTTTGTATTTTGACCACATTTGGTACCATTGACTTGCATTGAAAAACGGGCCTGAAAGACCTGTACTGGAGCCAACCGCACTGGCGCCAGAGTGCAACGCTCAACAAGACGAGGAAGTGAGCTTCAACAACGAAGCCCGGTTTTGGCCCCTTGGAGTAAACGTGTTATGTCATGCAAGTTTGTTCCCATCTCTACTCTGATAAGCTGTAGCCTATCTGGCAAATTTGGACAAAAGGTAATTTGTCTGAGGAAGATTATGTGTAAAGCAGAATATTGGCAAACAATGACCACAAATTCTTGCACTATGATTTCACCAGCTTCATGGTAAAAATATGCTTTACAGGCACATGTTTTGTCATCTTTCTGAAGCTGTCAGCTGTCTCACTAACATGAAAATGGTTTCTACTTGTGATGTGGTTTCAGTTGTCATAAGCTGCGCCATTGTAGAAAGGCATTCAATGAACTGGAATCAGTTGAGAAATGTTTGGCCTAGGTTTGACAGAGTATCTCGTTTAGTGGTTATAGGTGAATACAACGTCATTTTTTAGTGATGAGGGTGCATGAGAAAGACATCTGGAACTGTGTGTACATTCCTCCTGTTAGAGAAAGAATGAATAAGCATATTGAGTTAGCGTGTTTCCTTGCCAGAAGTCACGTTGACAGCAAGTGGACAGATCCCTGTGACACATTTGTTGCGTTTTGTTCTCTGCCTGTATTTTGTTGCCATGGGTCCAGTGAGAGAGACACATTTAATGAGCATTGGACGGTTAACCTAACACATATACCGTTAATCACATTTTAACATGTAATCTTTCAATGCAAGTATTTTGCATTGCATCAGCAAGTCAGTATTGGCATTGACTTGGAAAGCGTGCTATATAGTATTGTGTCTTTGTCTGTGAAGAAACTGAAAGAAGCAAAAGATTGTTTATATTAAAATTGCACGGAGACCACGTAATTGCACCAGTTCATTGCACATGCAGTTGTTTATGAGATTAGGTGACTGTAGAGTAAAGCCTTGGATGTGCTATGTGAGGATATGTTGGCCAACGGCCATGTAGGGCAAATTTGCTGAGAGGGAAAAAGTTGCAAAGTGAATGGGATGTGGTGATGCAACAGGAAGTGTCCTAAAGTCCTTGACATCATCGATTTAACCGTTTCAGAGACCAGAGGAGAAGAACGAGGTGGAGGAGACCAGCGATGCCAACAAGTCAGAGATCAGCCTGGTGTACGAGATCGCGCTCAAGCGGAACATGCCCGTCAGCTTTGAGGTAAAACTTAACAGGTCAGGAAACTGGCAATGAGCATCAAAGCTCGCCAATGGGAAAACAATAAACAGGGTTTTCGTTGAACATTTCCTGTTTGTTTTTTTTTTGTTTTTTTCCTGCTAATATTGGCTTCGGTCTGTTGATGCCCTTTTAAATGTTTAAAAATAGAAATTGTTCTCCTGTCACTTCCTCTCTGTGGCTTGAGCATTGTGCCAAGGCCACTTTCAGATGAGGTATTTTACCCTCAGATGTCCCAGGAGAAAATGTATTCAGCAGGCTTAGTAATATTCCTATCCTGTCTGAAAGCACTTTTGTGTGTTTGGTAAGAGGTGGGAGTTTTGCTTCTGCTTTCTGTCTGTATTCCTGGGACTCCTTTCTCATCACATGATGGAAGTCACTGGATTAACTGGCTTTTAGGGCTGCAGGTGCTTTCTAGTCAAACACTTGTCGTGTTTCATTGCTGCTCTTGTTGCACACAAAGGACAATTTCCATCACAGAACATCTTTTGTTTTCCATTCGTCTTAGAAAGCTTTGCCATTTTCAAGGTTTCTCATGTCTCCCTGACAGGGCCATTATATGTTCAGTTTGTCCTGATGTCCTTCAGTGGTTCCATCACAAAAGTATTTTCCACTCCGCAACATGATTAATTACATGTGGATCTTTGGGAAACTTTACAAAATTTTGACCACACTTCGAGGAAAAAGGGGAAGGTCTCTGGAGCTCCTGTCGGTATGGAACTACTGTTTTAAATTTGCAGCGTCCACCTTGGCCAATGATGCTGTTCTTGTGCGTCTTGATAAAAAGTACTATCCTCAGGGAATTGTCCCTTGAACCCTATTGTCATCTTTCAGGTCAAAGTTCAAGGTTTTTCACAATGACAAAATTTCTGTTCTCTAATTCTAGGAATTGTTTTTGGATTTTATTGAAACTCATAACCAATGTGAATGCGATGGTAAGAGTTCAAATGTGACAATCAGAAACTATAAATATAACAATTTTCCAACTTCTGACTATACATAATTCTAATTGTTCAAATTTCTAATCTTTCATCTTCTTTACAGAATATGCAGCCTATCGGAGGCTCACCACCCAAATGCCAGTAAACATAGAGGTAGTCTCATTTACAGTTGAAGTCAGAGGTTTACATACACTTAGGTTGAAGTTATTAAAACAAATTTTTAACCACTCCACAGATTTCATGTTAGCAAACTATAGTGTTGGAAAGTCAGTTAGGACATCTACTTTGTGCATGATGCAAGTAATTTTTCCCACAATGGTTTACAGACAGATTATTTCATTTTTAATTCACTATATCACAATTCCAGTGGGTCAGAAGTTTACATACACTAAGTTGACTTAGCCTTAAAATATATATTTTTTTAATGGTCGCATATTCTTTGCATGCCATGACTTCCTGATGTCTGTGACCCAAAAGATCTTATTTTCTGGTACTCTTACAAGTGATACTATAACATCTCTGCATTTGAATGGATCTCTATGGGAATTGGGGGGTGGGACTAGATTTAGCTGTAAATTATGCTGGAACAGTATGGAATACATGATTGGTAGAATGGCTGTAAGTCATCAAGGGTCTGAGGTATCAAACGAGCCTCAAACCATCACTCTGCTGCCAGATATGCAGTAGATATGGATGGATCACTTTAAGGGTTGTTTCTTCTGCCAAATTTTTCTATTGAACTCTATGGAAAATTAAGTCAGGAGAAGAAACCCTTCAAGTCATCCATCCATATCTACTGTATTTCTGGCAGCAGTGATGATTTAAGGCTTATTTGATATGTCAGACCCTTGACGACTTAGAGCCATTTAGCCAACCATGTGTTCCACACTGTTCCAGTGTAATTTACAGCTAAATCTAGTCCCAGCCCCCAATTCCCATAGCGATCCATTCAAATGCAGAGACGTTATAGTATCGCTTGTAAGAGTACCAGAAAATAAGGTATCTAGAGTTTTTTGATGTTGTTGGGTCACAAGTCATGGCATGCAAAGGATATGCGACCAAAACATTTTTTTTTATTATTTAACGGCACAGTCAACTTAGTGTATGTAAACTTCTGACCCACTGGAATTGTGATATAGTGAATTAAAAGTGAAATAGTCTGTCTGTAAACAATTATTGTAAAAATGACTTGTGCCATGCACTGACTTGCCAACACTATAGTTTGCTAACATGAAATCTGTGGAGTGGTTAGAAATGAGTTTTAATGACTTCCACCTAAGTGTATGTAAACTTCCGACTTCAACTGTATATGAGGTTTGATTTATATGAAGTCTTGATGATTGGCTTGTAGTGTTTTTTTTCTTCCTTAATGATTTTGGAGCGATGACTGAGCCAAGAATTGGAGTCATTCGTTTTTATTATTTAAATCTCACTCATCACTTGTTTAAGCAAGTTAGCAACTTGTCATAGGTTACTTGCGTAATTTCCCACTTGACCGATTCTGCCGCTTCCCAGGAGACATGAGTAGTCTGCCGTCTACAGTAAGGTCTCGGTCATTGGGCCTAAATGTCTCCTTTATTTTACCATTTCAGTGAGCAGCGACATGATCCACCTTCAAGGATCCGCCCTCATTCACTCTCTCTCTGCTCCTGCTCTTAACAGAGATTCAGAGAGGATGCCATCTTCTCACATGCAACCTGCATGCATAGCCCTGCATCTGGATTCCAAACCAGAAAAAATAAAAATTGTGCTCTTGTTCACCTGTGACGAATTGTTCACCTGTGACGTCATCGACTTGTCTTCATCAATGTGAAAATACTCCCTCAAACTTTGTTGACCTTTTGTTTGGGGAAAATGGATCACATCTTCTGCTCCAAGTCACGTCAGCATAGTATAGGTCACATTTGCATTTGTAGCGCGGAGAAGCTCGACATTGTGATGTTACTATGTCGGTATTTTACTTCATCATACGGGTGGGAGCAAATCGTTTTTTCTCTTTCCAATGGGAAGAAATCCCACCAGCACTAATGAATAATTTCTGGAGAAAATTCATCTTTCAGTAGGAGATCAGTCCAAAGCACAGGGCCAAAGCTCCACCGCAGTGGCTCGAGAATGAAAATGTCTGAGAAAATATTACAGTGCAGATAAAATGCATCATTTGTAATCCAGCAAGAGGTGAGGACTACCTAGGAGTCTGAATACTTCTGCACGGCACTATATACAAATTAGATAATGCACAAATTTGTATCGGACATACGCACATGGACATGTCATTGCTTGGGAGTCGATACACTAACTGATAAATGAGAAGGTGCCCTCGTCCAAGAACCACCCAACATGTGCACAAGTACCTGCCCTCGGGCCAAGAGCATCCTGTACATCCTGTACAGTCCCCAGACTGTACGAAGCTGCCCAGGGCCTGGAAAACGGCGGGCTCCGCACGGCACCGTCTCCCCGCTCCAGAAAAACGCAGATGCTCCTCACGTGTGCCAAGATGAAAGACGAAACATCGAGTTACAGCGCGCTTCCCCTTTACAACATGATCCGCGACGTCAGGCGCGCGAGACAAGGGGGCAGACAGAGAGCTGGGGGGGGAATTAAACGCATCACGGCTGAAACCCCATCGCCCGGCGCGGGATTCCGTGTCGTCTGTGGACGCTGACTCCAGCTAGTCAGTCTGCCGCCATCAAACAAACCCCTCCGCCAAGACGCGCCCCCCCACCCCCACCTGGGCAGAGGGTGTCTGATGAATCTGCAGAGGGGATTATCAGCAGCTCCGGGGCACGGCAGGACCCACCCTGGAGAGGCTCCCATTCGAGCGCTGCCGGGCCGCCACAAACAACACTCCCTGTTTGGCTGAATGCTTGGCCCTCCTCGACACTTCCAGTCTCGTCTCCGCCGTATTGTTATTTGCCCGATAAGGTTACGGCGAGCCTCCTTTCTGGAGCCAAACCTCCTCAATAAAATCAAACGATACACCGGTGGAGGGAGAGAAAAGCCAAATTTACGCAAGGCGCTCTGCCTACGCTGCATACAGACGGAGAAAAAAAAGCCGTTCTTTAGCTAGCACTGTCAATCACTCGCAGCGAGCCAAGTGGGAAGGAATAACTCATTCCCGCTTAGCTCATTCAGTCTAAATAAAATTGATGTGCGCACTCTCATTTTATGTCGTAATCGCACATTGCACAGAGACTTGCGGTGTTTTGCACAAAGCAATGTAGCAAAAGGGATGTCATGTTGAATTTCCTGACTCACTTTGATGCATACCATTTGGAATGTGCAGATATCATGTGATTTTGACTGGACTTGACAAAAAGGGCTTGCAATCATTTGCCCGAGCTCATGCTACAAAATAACACGCGTTTTCACTACAGGGATGCTATAACGCGTAGGCAAGTTTCTGGGTTCAAACGGAGTCTGAAAAATTGCACGTTTTACTGCAGACGCGATTAATTATTAAGTACACAATAGAACACCAGGACAATGATGCGACTGAAAAAGTATGCTAGTTTGAAAAGAATCCGTCCCGTGATGTCACTCTGAAAGTTAACAAAAGGTCCACTTCATCAAGGCTTAGTAAATATTGTGTTGTCCCTTGTGTCCACCAAGTGTGGGGGTTTGCACAAAGCCCTTTTGTATTCCTCTGAAGCATCCCTGTAGGCTGGCTCTCACGGCAGCTGGCAGATGATTGGCTTTAGCCTTTGCCCATGCCCCAAACAACCCAATGAGCTTTTCCAATAGACTCTCCCTCTGTGTTCTCAACAGCATGCACAGGACAGATCATGTACAGTATTCTCATTTAGAATGTTTTAGAATCTCTCACCCTTGGATAGGTAACATGTTATAGACAAATTGCAGTACACAAAGTATGCATAGATACGTTTGGACCTCGTACTGTAACCAGGCTATACGTTAGATGTATTGTTTGGTGATAAGGCTTTACTTGTAATGTCTAAACCTGAAGCTTTGAAGAATTTTTCATTCTTTCCACGTCGCAAGACAGTTGTAGACCCTATAATGGACAATCAGATTTATTTATCAGATTTATTAACTTTGAATTACGCATGACGTTAAAGAAGTTTAGCGCTCATCTATGTGCTCCTCAGGATGGAGCGGCACAGCTAAGCGCTTGTGTCCAGAGAAAGCAGCTGAGGATCCAGCAGACCATAGCCTTCTCAAGCTGGGAAAGGCTAGGCAAACAGCGACACTTTCCACCAGCACATTTTTCTATTGTCACGGCTTGGCCTCTGACTGAGGCTCGGTCCAAACTGGGGGGGTCAAGCTGCTCCGAGTCACGTGCTCTTTTGGTTGCCAGATTTGTCATAAGGACGGCGGCAGGGATGTGGGAACACCCTGGAGACGAGGTTTTTTTCCGCTCCGATTTGAACAAGGAAAAGGGTAAAGGCCCCTGTAATTGTAACTGCACGTAAAGCTCGTGTGGGAAACGCAATCTCCCGAGCGGACCCCTTTAAGGCACTGGGGGACCTCACCTGCTACGGAGGTGACGAGCTGGTGCAGTCACAGGAAGTCCGCGTGATTGCAGGAGCATGACATCACCCCCAGCCAGATTGGGCTCATTTGTTTTAATTCTCCCAGCTGATTCAGGCCCAGGGCATTTGAGTGGAAACCGAGGCACCATCGCAAAAGACCATCACTCAGGACTGTGGAAACCGTGCTTTGTCCCCACAGGGAGCAAGGGGTGTGTTTGCTATCAACAGCACCAGGTGTTCTGCAAAGTTTCCATTCTAACACTCCCACCCATATGGAGAAGGCCTTTTGGGCACGCTGTTCTTCGCTGTGCGATGAAGCTTTCACATTGTTTTAGAGCTCCTTTAGCAATTCTGCTATTTATTAGCATTTTGTGTTGATACAAATGTTGCCATTGCATAGGTTAACCTCCGAAAACACATATGTAGCCTGTATTGGGTTTGTAAATGTGCACTGTGTATTGGGATTGGAAATGTACAATAATGTCGTTTAACCATTAAATGATTCATGTAGTTTAACCATTCAGAGTAATTGAGCCAATTAGCGACTATGTCAGCATTCGTTTATGTTGCTTTTTATTTAGCTGTATATTATTTGAGAATAATCCTTCCTTTAAAAAAAATAGAAAAGCTATGTTATTACAGTTATAGGTTCACTTGCTTATGGCAGTGTGGGACAGCTGAGTGGGGTTATATGTGGTTCACGAGGACCGGTCATTTTAATTTCCTTTTAAAATGGCTGTCCGTAGTACCGTAAGCCAAGCACACGTCTCTCACTGCCCAGGTCCTGAAGGAGAGCGGACCCCCGCACATGAAGAGCTTCCACACGCGGGTCACCGTGGGCGAGTTCTCAGGAGAGGGAGAGGGGAACAGCAAGAAGCTCTCCAAAAAGAGGGCGGCCCTCTCCGTCCTCCATGACCTCAAGAAACTGCCATTCCTCCCAGTGGTGGAGAAGCCCAAGCTGCACTATAAGAAACGGCCCAAGTCCATTTTAAAGGTAAACCAGAACTACGCAGCTCCCAGGGTTTTAGGGAAAGTCGAGTGGGTGGTGCTCGATACCATTCTGAAGATTTACACTTAGTGCCCCTGATTGTGAACCGTTTGCCGGATGTTTTATTTATTCAGGTTAGATTTTGGTGTTGCTGGGTCATGTTAAATGACCCTGCATTGGAGATTTGAACCTGCAGCATGCTTGCTACTAACTGAGCTCCTTAACCAGTGCGCCGCACACCCACCCCTGCTTGCAGAAACCCAGTGCTCGCTGTGGAGTAAGTGACAGTTGCGCTGTGTGACGGTGGCTTCCCGGTTTATCGGGCATGACCGACGGGCGGGCCGTCTCGTGCTGTGCTCTGCCCACAGACGGGACCCGAGTACGGCCAGGGAATGAACCCCATCAGCCGCCTGGCGCAGATCCAGCAGGCCAGGAAGGAGAAGGAGCCCGAGTACGTGCTGCTGTCGGAGAGAGGGATGCCTCGCCGCCGGGAGTTCATCATGCAGGTAACGGAGACGCCTCGGGCGAACACGGGGATCGTCGGCGCCCGATACGTCTTCGTCAATGCGCCGTCGCTTCCGCTGCCTGGGCGCGCCCATTAACGTTCCTCATGCAAACCAGCGCTATTTAAAGTGATTTGTAACCGTCGACGATGATTGACTGAGGTAATCGAAGGTGAAGTTGACCTTGTCAAGAGGACATCTCCACCATAATTTTGTGAAGGAACCGGTAGTGATTTCATTGAAATGTGAGTCATTTGAGTGCAAATTGGCGAGAGAATGAAGATGCCCCCGGCTGTTGGGCCAGTGGAGGAGGAGGCTGCTCAGAGAGAGGATCCTGAGGGGAGTTGTTGTGTACTGTTGTGTCAGGGCCAGAGCATTACATCGCAGCTGGCTGGGCCAATGTGAAAATCCTCCTCAGTAACCAGGTCAGGCCGCCAGACATCTCCCACAGTCTCGCCCTCGGCAAGAGAAATCTCCTCAATCTCTGTAGAGCTAAAACTGCTCCAACCTGGCCTGGTGTACTTACTCACATTAAGTGGAAGTGATTTGGCTATATTCATTTGGCCATAGTTTTTTTTTTTTTAACCAGGAATTTCCAGCAGCCTTATTTTAAATAAAGTAAGGTATCGACTTCACAGTATATGGATGACATAGTCAGTGATAAGGAGGCATTGTATTGCACAATTTTTTGAAGATTTATCACAGTAGTGAACCTGTTCAGCCCCTGCTATGTGTATGTCTGATAGAACAGCTTCCCGTTGTCTTGGAAAGGGGTTCGTATTTTAACATGTTTAATCAGTGGCTTCTCCCATGCTGGTCTTCCGTCAGCCTGCTTCAGGAAGAAACTTAATTTTTCTGGTTGGAAATGAAGCGGGTTTTTAATCAAGCATAATGTAATTTGGTGGGCTGTGCTGTTTCCAGACCAGTGCCTCCCAAATCTAGCTGAAAACATTGTGTGGGGTTTACTTCCTCGTCTCCTGCCCAATAATCCTCCCCTTTCAATAGAACAGTGGGTTTTCTGAGCGCAGAGCAATGCTGGCTCAAACCGATTCTTCATGCTTCTTTTAAAGAGGCATTAGCCCCCTGGTTTTGTGTGTTCCCTTTGTAAGTCCTGGTTGCTTCTAAAGTTTCCACATTGTTCCTGCTTAGGTTGTGTGTATAAATTAGTTTTTTTCTTCCCGGGGTTATTTAATGCAACACTTGCCACCAATCAGCACTGTGGTCAAATGTGAATGAACATGATGTCTTATTTGCCAACCATGAATTTTTGTTTATTAATTTAGAAGGTTTAAATTGACATAATTCATACAAGCAAATGTGTTTTTCTCATTCACTATTTATGTTGCTGAAGCTTCATGCATTAAGGCATGTTGATTTTTGTTTATTCATTTATAATTTTTGCAGTGTCAGGATTGCTGGACTCTTTCTGGCATTGGTTTATTTGTTTTTGTGAGGCTGTGTTGATTTTTCATTTTCTGTCACATTGTACCAATTGTGTAGCTTTTAGTTTGTGTTCACCTTGGCAAGAAAAGATCTAATTATAGAGACAGTGCTCTGCACAAGCAAACACAAGTAAACACAAACACTGGATTTCTGAGAAAAGGAATTGTTTGACTGTATTTGTAGGGAAACTGGGCATATACTGAGCACGCTGCAGAATCGTAAACATCTGATTTTGCTACGTTGCAAAATCTTTTTATACCGTGTTAATCTAAAACTTAGAACATATAATCTTTGCACTGTCCCTCTCTTGCCACACTGCAGTAGAACCTTGTGTGAAGGACCTTTTTCTCACTGTTCAGACACCCTAAAGGAGGAAATGTAATATGTGGGGGAAAAACATAAATGAGAAAAACTAATTTATGCGAGATTTACAAGACATATTCTTTCCATTTAGTCAATGCCCTGTTTGTAAAATGAACACCCTTTGTGACTGGCCTGAGCTCGCATGTTTTTCTACGTTGGACTGCACACAGGTGAAAGTCGGCAGTGAGATGACCACAGGGACGGGACCCAATAAGAAAGTGTCCAAGAGGAACGCAGCAGAAGCCATGCTGCTCCAGCTAGGATACAAAGCCTCCACCACTGTACAGACTTCGCCAGACAAGGTCAGGATAAGCGCATGTTCACCACTATTCTTTATGATAAATCTGTACTGTAGCTGCCGTAGCTATAGCTGTCGTAGTTGTATTCAGGAACTGTAATTGTAATTGCATTCATTTGTTAAGCGGAAACCCTTCTCCGTGCTGAAGGAGAGCTTGTTCAGTCTTGTGCTTTATAAGTTAAGTCGGCCTTTCCACAGGCTGTTTGGCTGTTTGGCTGTTTAGCGACTCTTACTCAAGCAGAACCATTTTGCGTAAAGTTGGAGAGCTCTCCTCTGTGTAGGCCGAACAGTAAGGAGGAACCGTTTTTACGGTTGAAAAGGAGACACTTAAAGCGCCTCCATCAGTGACACAGCTCCTGTTTGGCCCCCTCTCTTCCCCACTTTTCGCCGCAGATGGACAACAAAGGCTGGAATGGACAAAAGGCCGCTTTTCCTGAAGCAACAAGCAACAGTGAGTGTGTCTCATCTTCTCCCGATGTTCTGTCAGGTGGCGCTTTGTGGGTGACATCCACCCGTTTAATCTGTCTGACTGGTAAATGGAGGGCTGACTGGCAGCTGAAGCGCCCGCCTGGGAAATGCGGACCATTGAGCTGGTACTTATGCGGAGAGCACTGGCACGTCAGTGCCATTCCGGGGGGTTTTTGGGGTCTCAATAACGCTGATCCACCAGCCCCCACTCCCCACCAGAAGCTTCCCGGTGCCTGGCTGCTGCCTTTCACTCAGGAGATGAGCAGTTTCCCATGTATGTAGGATGTGCACTGATTGTAATGAATTGCATGCTGAAGGCCTGATTAATGGCAGCGTTCGCCGTGAGTGTAAAAGAAAGGCTTTGATCCACTTAGCCTAAATGTAAAGCCGCTATGTTTGCTGAAGGGGTAAATCATATTATCTCCTGGACGACCTGCACCGTGTCCAGACATATTAATTCAGAGAGAATCTATCGGAGGGAAAGTTTGATAACCATCGGTTTTGCAAAGGCATGACTAAGAGCAACAATCTCTTTAATAACCTTAAATGTGCAGTGAGTCAGTATTTTTGATTTGCAGTGCTTAAGGCTGTCTCCCCAACTCTTGACAGCTTCGCTGCGTTCCAAGAACAGTTAGTTAAACACCCTCGACGCAACGCTGCGCTGATATTCTAGCAGCCGAGTCTCTGAATGCAGCCAAGATGATTTGCAACAATTGCACATTTTTGTTTGTCATATCCCGCACTATAAACTATGACGAAGACCTCGGCTCGTGTCGGCCTTCTACTGATATATTGTTTAAATGATCGCCTCAGTTTCTGTGAAAGTTTGCAGTAGGTTTCAGACGTATTGGGATAATTAAAACGTGGACACTGACGGCGATGATGATGGATGCTCTGTTTTCGGAGGGCACAGAGAGCAGTGGAAGGGAGTAGAGACAAGCCGGCTTTATTGGCATCGATACTTCATTTACTGGATTTGTCCACTTCCTGGAAAGGCGTTCCAGCCGCAGTTTATCTCATTCTCCACTCCTGTCCAAATTGGCTCATTAGCTCTCTAAAGTCCCCAAACCAGAAAATACTTGTTGCTTTCAAAAGAGTTTTTGCCACATATCCAACGCTTCAATTCAATTCAATTGGAAAAGCTAGAGCAGGAGAACAAACGTGCAGTGACGCTATCCCGGCTTAGCACAGAACCAGGTGAATGATCCTGTCAGTCATTGTGGGATTCCTGGTTCCATGACTTGCATTTCATTATTTTGTTTCCTTATGCGCCTTTTCTTTCTTGTCAGACCACCCCATTCCCATCTTTCTTACTGGGAGATGGGATGACAGACAGTATGTTGGGGCCGCCGTTGGCACTTGAGCGGTATTGAGCATGTGAAATGGAGGGAAGCCGCTCGGTGCTCCACAGGAAAAGGCTCAAGTCTTGCGGTAAACAACCGTAACAGCGAACATGACAAGGATGAGGAAAGCGATAAAGAGGAGAGCCTTTGTAACCGTTGAAAGGGAGACTATCTAGCGCAGTGGCGTATATGAGCCTCCCGTATATTGAATGGAGCATGACGGCATCTCAGAGGCTGTCCATCAGTTCTTCGGTATTTTATCCGGAGCTCTGCCTTTAAATGCAAGATCAACGAGCCCGCAGTACTACGGCGTGTGCAGAACAAACTGTGAGACATCGTTCACCCACTGCTTCTCAGCACCATAATAGGCCGGTGAGGGAGATCCGTTAGATTCTAATAATACATTGTGTCCTGGAAAGGCACCACGTATTGTAATTGAGTTTTCGTCCCAGTAGAGACTCGATTATGATGGAGCATGCAGAAGTGATTACGGCTCTTTCACCAAAAAAACATTCTCCTCTCCGTCCCCTCCCCCAGGGTACCGCAGCAGGGATCTCTCAGTTCGGTTGCCTTATTTCATTTCCTGCGATATGTTTTTTTGTTTTTTTTGTTTATGTTAGTATCTTAGTGGCTTGCTTCATAGTTTTGATTTACAGATTAGACTTTAATGGTTATCTGTTTTAAATCAAGCGCTCAGCCCTCCTGAATGTGCAGTTCCAGGGAGAAGTCCATTATTTTGGGTGGGACAGTAAAAACAGTGGAAAGTGCCCAGAAAAGCATGGGATTGTATGTGTGTTATACTTTGGGCTACTCATCTCCTGTTAGCTGACACCTTCTCCACCTGGGTCTCTCCTCTCTGCCATCTTTGCAGAATTTATTTGTCATTTGTGCCTGTTAATTTCATTCATGTTATGTTAAAATCCAACTTTTATTTTCAGAAGTGATAACCGTGGGTCTACTGTTTTAGTGGTGTCCAGCTGGTGGTTGTTTAAAGTTTTGAGGGAAACTGACCTGTTTTTCATAAAATGCTTTTTTAATTGCTGTACACTGTTAATAGGTATCCACCTCTGTATGTGGGTCAGGGAATATGCATGAAATGAATGGTCTATTTCAGAAATACCAAAAAAACATGAAAAATATTAAAATTAGAATGTAAAACAGGTATATGAAAGATATTTTTTCTCATGAATGTTATGTTTTGTTATTGTTAATGTTTTGCAAAATTTGATTTTAAGAGGAAAAGTGCTTTTACATTTCGATGCAAAGTATATACAGTGGAAATACAGTATATGCAAGTTGGAAAATGTTTTTTCCAAAGAAATTTGATCATGTATTTATTTAAGATGTGAAAATGTGTGCTTAATCCAGTCTTTGTCATATGATAAGTTGTAGTCAGTTACACACGGCATAGAAACATGGTGAAGTGAGTTCCTTGGAAAGCGGCTGTAGCTGAATGTGAAGATTGTAATTCCAAGTAGAATAAATAGCAGAGGACTGGCCGCTCACTTTGAATGCTCTGTCTAACAAACACAAACAGGAAACGATGAGTCTCTTTTTTTTCCCTGACCGTAATGGCATTGACCAGCTGTTCTGCTCATAACAGCTGTTTCCCCCAATCTCCAGTGGTCTCGTCTGCAGTTTAAGGTTGCATGTGTTCCCATTGCTGGAACAAAATTAAAACGAAAACGTTTAACTTTATGTGCCGTGCTAGGGCACATAGAGCAAATGCAGCAGGTCACTTTTCCTAAAGTACATTCCGTTCTATCCGGAGAGCAGCGTCATTGGCGGTCCATGATTTGTGACCTGAACTGACCGGACCATGGCTGTGCTCTGGCTCGAGTCCCATTATAAAGCAGTGCATCACTATGCTCACTCACCTGTTTGCATAGAGACCATTATTAGCATAATTGAGCGATACATTGTAAATTAACCTTGGGTCCCCTTGTTAGTTTTTTATGAGAAAACAAAATCTAAAACCCAGGCAGTGGTACACAGCTTGACCTTCCAGAGTACAAGAGATCCTGGTCCATTTAGTTCTGTCCAAGCCCTTAAAGGGGATTTCCTCCCAAAAATGAAAAAGGGATAAAATGACTATTATTGTTTTTAAATAAGAGCACACAGTCTGTCCTCCTTATGCATTTATGAATGTTCTCTGTTTATTCACACAGGGGGAAAGCAGAGTGGGCTGCAGATGGAGATGGGATCACAGTATAGAAACCGCCATGTATAGCGAAGCTGTATATAAATACTATGTACATGCTGAACTCTGAAAGTCACCCTTCATTTTGGTGTTTTCTCAGAAAAAAATACAATGCGTAATGTAATGTTGAAGATCCCCAGATATGGCAGTTTTTAGGACCACAGAGGAATGTGTTTGTTTGGTAAATCAAACTGAACGCTTTTCATTCTGAAGTTGCTGCTTTTTACATTTGAGCACAGCTTGGACATCTTTAAAAATGCAAAAGCTGTTGCGTTTGATGGGGCTTTGGGGGTGGCCGGTCTGAGCTGTAAAGCAGCTGCTGGGTTGCGGGTGGCTTGCCAGAGCGAGCGAGGCCGTCCCTTCCTCGACGGCGCGGCCGAATCCCGCGCCGGCGGCCAGATGGAGCGTCAGCGCGCGCGTGCGGAGTCCTTTTCGCCGCTGCCGAGTAACGGCGGCGTGCGTGTGTAAATCACTTCCCCAGGAAACGACGTGAGCGCTAACAGGCCCCGTCTCCCCTTCCCCTCTTTTCTCTGCATCCGCCCTCAGCTCAAAAGGGAATTCTCCATCTGTCCCCTGATGTCTATCAGGAGATGGAGGCCAGCAGGAACAGAGCCGCCCCGGCGGCCCCGGTAAACTACCTGAGTCCCAACGACAACTGCCAGAGTACGGGCCCCTTCTACAGCAGCGCCAGCAACACCGCGGCCATGGCCAGGGAACTGCTGCTCAACGGCTCCTCCCCGATGGCAGAGGCCCCGGGGCTGCAGGGGAGGGCACCTGCTCTGGCCTGTGGCTCTCTACAGCCCTCTCAACAGCTGGAGTACTTGGCCCACGTTCAAGGCTTCCAGGTATGGAAAACACCAAGCCGTTTAGCAGAACTCCCAGCACTACCAGGAGTGACTTAGTCACGTTTCATAGCACGCCGTGGGTGTGTGTGTGTGCGCGCTTGTGTTTGTGTGTGTGTGTGTGTGTGTGTGCGCTTGTGTTTGTGTGTGTATGTGGGTGTTTGCGTGCATGCGTGCGTGTGTAGCTTATTTAAACGTTAGCAGGTTTTTCTCAGAGGACTGAAAATAGATTACACGTAGGAAGCATCGCCACCTGCATCGGTCTGCCTCCTGCATCGTACCGTGTACTGGTGCTCGCGTGCATGAGAGCGAGATGGCCGCTGTTAAAACAATGAAAGGGATGACAGATCTGCACCACAGACCTCACCCTCTTACCAGCACAGTCATTCATTTAGCGGCGCATGCTCTTTATAATCCACAGCAAAAACATTTTACCTTAACCCGCGGAGGTTTCCTTCCAAACGCCTGTTGTTTTTGCCATGAGCCTTCCTGTTCTCTGAAACTCGACGAAGCGGTGTGGGACGGCCAGATATAAACACGGCGAACATGAGGTTTCAGTTAGAGAGGCAGCTGCACTGGGTGACATAGCGGGGCCCGAGCCTCCACTGAATCACTCACGGTCACGTTAATCCTCGGCATCCTGGCGTACGATTCACTGAGGGATGTTTAAACAGGCCCGCGCTGCTGTTCGGTATTAATGTGTACGTCGTGACCCGCGGAATTCAAGACCGCATCAATCGCGGCCGCGCTCGCGTCATTTGTATCCGCAAGAGCAGATGATTGAATGTGAAGAGGATTTGTCTTTTGTGCTTGTGGATCGTTCTAGTAGTTTTGTACAGTTTCTAGGACTCGGTTATTCTTTTTCAGAATGTCCCATAGTGTAAGAATCATAGTTGTATGATGTACTGTACATTCAAACAATAGCTCAACTTTCCAGGCCCATGGCTCACTTCCGTATGCTTTCAGTCCACCCCACGATTAAAATATGACCTATAAATTACATAGTCAAATATTGAATGAATGTGTCAAGCAAAGTGTCAAGCATTGATGGGCTTACCATGTCAATGAGTAGTGTATTGTAATTCAATAAGAATAAGGCTTCTTTTTCAAATGTCGGATGACATGACTCACCTCGAACCATCCAACGAGCCGCCAGTGGTATTTAAATTTATAACCAGGAGAAAAATATCATAGACAATTTTAGAATGGCTGATGATTGTTGTGTTGATTAGGGAACTAAGGTAGCCTATTTACGGTGATATTCAATATCTCAACTGTTTTGAGCTCACAGAATGTCAGATGTCAGTCATGAAGTATAGTGATTTTTCCATTTAGTCCGTTTCCTGGTTGTGCTGGCATTTCGCAGGCTGAATAGCGAGAGTGTTTGATTTTTGGAGGTCATGATTTGGAGAAGGGTTGTGGAATATCGGGACAGTGTGACTGACGGAGGAGCCTCTGAAGACGAGTCAACAGAAGAAACCGCCGTTACGCCAAAGTGAGAAACGGAGTGGGTGGGCCAAATAAATATTTCTTAAGAATCGCAGCTCCTGCTCCCTGTCAGTTGCCGTGCGACTTTAAATGCGTTCGTTGTTTTTAGAAGTTTTTCAGAAAAAGAAATCCTTGAAAGTATTAAAATATTAGTTTTCCAGCATGGCTGGAAATGTAATGGAGACGATCACCAGCCCTCTTTTTTGACATTTTCTTGTGTATGTTGAACACACAGTGAGGCTTTAGGCTATCCCACAGTCCTGGCTGCTTTCTGCACGGCGGGATTAGCATGTGGCGTGTGGGAGTGCAGAGGCATCGTGCAGGAGTCCAGCCCAGTGCTGCAGAGCTCTGCTACGAGCGCGGTGGAATTATACAACAGAAACAAGTTTGTTTAGACGTACCCCATACAAGGAGGGAAGTGTTTACAATTTAAAAATGTTTTCCAATATGAGTTTATGTTACGAGTTCCCAACGTTATGTGGTACATGGACACTGAACGCGGCTCGGGCCTGCTGTATTGCTGAATGTTCCTCAGAGTTGCCGAGGGTTTTTTTTTTTTTTTGCTAAGATAGACACCTGTCAATGCGCCATGCAGCTAAAGCTGGAAGCTCAGTGTTCCGGCAGACAGCAGGCAAGGTGTCAAGGACTCTGGAAAATGAGCGATGGTGGGGAAGGGCGGGGAACGTGTGTTTCCAGTTGACGCGCCCTTATTGGAATGGAAAGTAGGGCAGAAATAATGTAAGAGGTAGGACGGCGTACAGCATACGCGGCCCGATACTGACAGCGCAGGCTGGACTCCCTCAGCCTCACTGCCCGCTGGGATTTTTGGAGCGGCAGGGGCCCACATGCGGGCGGGGTGCTCGCAAATCAGCCGGCTGCCGCTCAGGAGCCCAGCCAAGGCAGGAGGAGAGAGGTGGAGCAGAGAAGGGAATCTCTGTGGGAACTCTAAACAGAGCGACGGGACGAGGGAAGATGGCACGGGCCCTCTGAGGAGCCCTTTGTGTTACTCACCCAGTAGAGTTAGCCATTCATCCGCCTGCCCGCTGACACAGTCCCTCCCGCCAGATTTCATGGAAGCCCCTGTGTGAAGTTTACATAATTTCTTTTTTTGACGGTTTATAGGTGGGCCGTCCTGGTGGGGTGCACTTTATCTTTTTAGTATTTCTGCTTTATGTTTGTTTTGTTAGCCGTCGGTACAATCTTCCGTCGGTACAAAAAGGAAAGGATAATTGTGCCCCCTGTGTAGACAAGCTAATAGCCTGTCAGGACAAAGAAATCAATATCAAGTTTTTTCACATGTAGGAGAGTCAATATTTTTACCTCATTTGCATTTCGTCTAGATAGAGCCTGAAGGGCTGGAGCTTGTGGAACTGAAGGTGCTGTAGTGAGGGAGGGAAGGGAAAGATACGGTCGATACGCGGTATGTGCAGTGGGTAATGGCCATGTGAAAAGCCCTGGGTTGTGCAGCCTGTTGATCTGGCCTCAGTCCACTACACATCCACATGCCAGCACTTCTGCCATCAAGTCATTAATCAGTTTCTTCTCTCAGGTTGAATATTACTTTTTTTTTTTTACCCCAGAAAGCAACCAGGCACGTATAGACCAACCCCCCCGCCCGCACCCCACACCCCAAAAAAAAAAAAAAAAAAAAGTTAAATTAATTTTCATTTAGCCACTTCAATGAACTGCCATTTGATAGCTCTGATTCTCCTGCCATTATCTGTCCCCTCGCTCGGTATCCTAGCTACCAGCCAGGCCCCTGGACTGCACGTCGGCAGGCTCCATCTGCTGCTTTTCATCTGGTGCACAGGTACCATTGTGCTGCCCGTAACTCGACACGCCCAACACGATAGAAGAGCATCGATTGATCATTACCTTCACGCACAACATATGAAGAGATGAAAGCCGGCTCAGAGCTCTAAGATGGTCTTATAACTGTGGTTTCTCGGCTGGACTGGCGTGACTGTTACGCAGTAATGTTTTAGGTGTACATTTATAAATGTGTACAAATAAGCTTAATGCAGTAATTGGCAGTAGAGGTCGGAAGTTTGACTTTTGTTGCATTAGAAGAGGGTGACAGGGTCAATCATTTTGAGAGGTAAGTACGGGAAGGCCAGTACAGTAAAGTGATTATTCATCCCGTAAGCTCTTCTAGTTCATATCTACTCAATATGATCTTAAAAAATGTTCAGGGTTGTTCACCAAGGTGATGTAGCCCAAGGACTTGGTTGGACATGAGAAGCATTGAAATGCCCGCGTTTATGTTTGTCACTGCTACGTTCTGCTGAATAATGTCCTTTGGTTACAAATGCATAAATATCTTTAGATAAAAAGCTCATTCTTTTCAAACTTAAGTTAGATGTGTCTTAAATTGCAAATACTACAATGAACGTCTAATTAATTTGAGCATAATCCCCAGTGCCCTTTATGTAGCAGTTGCTACAGCGAAAGCAGGTCTGCTGGTGCACAGCAATATGCTTCTACTTTTTAAGTGCCTTGAATGCGTTTTAAGTGCCTTAAAAAGGATAGTTGTTTCTTACATTTTACAAAATAGATTGCGTCAATATATGCAGTTGGAAATGTGGGCATATAACTTTGGATTCCAGACAATAACAATATTAAGCAATTATGTCTGTTTAAAATCTTAAGTGAAAGGTTTATTAAGTCAAGCATGTCTCAGTAGGTATGTCATTGCACCTTCACAGTTGTAAAAGCCCATAGTGTATCGATCTAATTTTATCTACCATGTCAATCTTCTAAATTCTTGCATGATGACATCAGGAAAGCAGTCTATGTGGATTGCAAGAGTGGTTGGGGTGCAGATGATATTAATAAACTTTTGGCTGCCATGATGGAAGCCATCTTCTTCATCGTGTCCGGCCATCTTCTATATCACGTCCTTCCAGTGATTGGCGCAAGCGAGCGCGGCGGCGTTTGGTTCGGCCAAGTCATCTCCAGTGCATTGTGGGGCTTGACGGCATCTCATTATATGTTCCATTGTTTGTAGTTCTCCACATTTGCAAGTATCGGATGATGTTAGATTCCACTTCTTCATGGATGCCTTGCATCGTCCTTCACCAACTCGCAGGCGGTTCAGGGTTTTCCAGACAACCCAAGGTTGGTCGTGGCCGGTAGCGAGGCATTCGTCCGGAGTGATACCTCTCTCCTTCCATTGGGTCGTCTGGCTGCCTAGGCTGCTCCATTTCTTCTGCCATTCAGTGGTCCTGACGACAGTTGGTGTGGTCTCCAGGGCTTTGGTGGCATCCAGGAAGCTTCTCCTGGAGCTGAGCCGTTTCTGGGTGGCAGAATGTTCGTGGAGAAGGTGCCGGTGGTCTTCGGCCTGCTTTGTGCGCTCGGCCTGTGTGGTAACAGCTCTACGGATGTCAGGGGGGGCGATGCCAGAGAGGGCATAAAGGCAGTGTACAGGGGTTGTTCTGATGCACCCGGTCACAATCCTGCAGGTGTCGTTGAGGATAGGGTCTAATTTGCAGGCGTGGCAAGACCTGCTCCATACTGGGCAGGCATATTCAGCGGCAGAAAAGCACAAGGCTAGTGCTGATGTCCGCAGTGTGCCCGGGTGAGCCCCCCACTTCGAGTTAGTCAGTTGTCGTAGGAGGCTGTTCCTGGTGGAGACCTTGGCTCTCGTCTTTTTGATGTGTTCTTTGTAACTGAGGGTGCGGTCTAGAGTCACTCCCAGATAGACTGGGTGCTGGTGGTTCTCGAGCTTTATTCCGTCCCAGGTTACATCAAGCTCCCGTTTGGCTTCTCTGTTTTTTAGGTGGAAGCTGCAGATTTGGGTTTTCCCAGGGTTTGGGCGTAGATGGTTGTTCAGATGGAAGCCATACATTAATACTATAACAATCTGAGTAGACTGATGATTACTTATTCTATTGGCCCTGGAAGTTGTCTATATTTTAGTTATTCTCATCTCTCCATTTTACGAATTGTAATTCATTTTTACTTCAGTCCCATTTGTTTTCTCCATGATTTCACTGTGTGGAATTCTGTGATGCAAAAGCAGTTGGCAACACGCTTATTTTAGACTTTCTTCCTGCATACTGTATCAACATCAAAAGTGTTCACCGTCAAACATTCTGAGAACAGGGCTGTTTGTTTTCCTGCTCTCCCTCGCTGGGTCCTTCTCCCGTTCCTAACCCCAGTGTTTACGTGAGGATTTGCATCGTGGAATACATTTCTCACATGATAATCCCTCGATTTTTTATTTTCTTTCTTCCGCTGGTGGCCAGCGCTGTGATCTATGACAGCAAGTTTTTGAGTGAAATTAATGCCGGTGCTTATGTAGTATTGGCCCTTAGCACTGCAACCGGACTGATTCATTTTGACAGTGATGCAGCAGTCAAATCATATTGCCAAAAAAAGTCGCTCAGCATTACTGACAATAATAACAATTAGAATGATAATTTGTAACTCATTAGCTAAAAACAAACAACAAATGACTGAATATTGAAGCAGTTTTTGATGGTGTTTTCTTTATGGAACCCATTTGTACGTCCAGGGTTCTTTTTTATCCTGTATGGAATTTCCAGTCATAGTCGCAAAGCGGTCCCGTCACTTCAGCTTCCGTCGCCGTTTGGGAAGAGCCCAGAACGTCGTCCTCAGAGCGCGTTCTGTCCGCTGCCGCTTCTTAGCGGCCCACAGCGTGCAGGCTCTGCGAGGAGTGCAGGTCATGCGCACCTGGCGCAGTTAACGACTGCCACCTGATCGGCTGAAAGAGCCTCGCTTGCGTGCTGAGACGGAACAATCCGAGCAACCGAAGACCTCTGCGCGTGGTGCTTCTACAACCCCATTGTGCTACCCTGTCAGCCACAGCACTGGCACAGTCAGCATTTGCACCAGAGCACGGGGGGCCTCGCACCCCAAACCTCACTGTTTTAGCCGTCCAGCTGCCGTATTGGATCCAAATGAACAGCGGCGCTGCTCTGGCCAGTGCTTTTTCTGTCCTACATTGTAGCAATCATAGAGGCAAAAAGAAACAAGATGGCACAGAGTAAGGTTACTGACTGGTCTTATAAAAGCAGAACAGAATCTAATGTATTTCCATGTATGTCCCGCGCAACTCGTCAGGTAGTTATATTTGGAATTAGGAAAAAAAAAAATTCTCTGTTTAAAAGTGTTTTAAGGAAAATCGAGCAGATGCATATTGTCATAATTATCAGGCCTAAATGCTGTTGAAGCAAGATAACATAGTTTTCCAACTCTTCCAATATTTAAGTGAGAACATCTTTGAGTGTGCAAGGAATGCCTGCGTAGCATCAATGGAACCTTGTCTCAGTGTAATCGTTTGCTGTGGGAAATGGAATCTTGCTTTGCTTAGAGTCGGTTATGAATCACGCAAAACCACTGCTATAATTAACACTTGGCAATGAATCATTAAGGTCAGTCAAAATCTTGGATTCTGCAATAATTTTAGTAATGAGTGAAGACTTAATGTAACTGTTATAAATCAATTACGTTAAGAGAATAGTATAATTGCCCTTGCAGCTACAGTTATTGGTGTCAATCCAAAAAAACCTAATGGCACGTTACACAGTCATATGAAATTGATTCCAGCTGGAACACGGACCAGTTACATGTCAGTGCTCATTCCTAAATTTATGAATAGTTTTAATATGCCCACTAACTATTATTGTAAGGAGGAGTCAGCATTATTTAAGACCTTGTTGTTAAGACAGGACACTGAAAATATAATAAAATAAGTCGATATTTACTTATGTTACTGAGTGTGTGCATATGAATGGGACAAACAAACACGTTAGAAAGTATGAACTGTTTATTCTCTTGTCTGTTTTCTACTAGTTCTAGAGAACATGGGTCATTTCCATCTGGTTGGGGTTGTTAGCCACACATCTGTTGACATATTTTGGAATGCTCTCAGATTCCTATGCAGTGAGCCCACACTTGTTAAAGCAGTCTCCAGATCTGCGGAATCTCCAGATTCTTGCTTAGCAGATGTAAAAATATGCTTAAAATTAACTTTTTTTCTAGTTAATCTTTTCAAATTGGTGTTCTGCAACTCATCTTTACTGTACATTAGCAACATGCTTATGCTGATAGGTTTGTTTTACTGGAAAAGGATTGTTTATAAAGTTGCACATACTGCACAGGACTGCAACTATGCCCTGGGCCCCTGCCTTTTGTCATGTTTTGCCACACTTCTCATGTCTTGTGTCTTTTTTGTGTGATTTTTAATATTCTTTTTATTCAGTTTTATATCACAAACATACATCCAAGTTCCATTTTTGTCATCCTACAAGTGCAGACTCATGCATGCAGATAGAAAGGCCTATTTGCAGGAAATTGGAATCATGAGACCTTGAAGAAGGGCTTAGTGTTAGTTGTGGGAGGGGTCAAAGGTCATGCAAGGTTAGTGAACCGTATCATTTGAGCCCCATGGATGATCTTTACTTCCTCCTCTTTAACGTGGGGAGAGAGAGAGTAGTGACTCACATTAATAGGTTGGAAATCATTGAATGTTTGAACTAAAACATGAGTGTTCGCGATTGTCAAACAGCAGACGTCAAGAAAGAAAAGACATTCTGGGAGACAAGCAGCTGGAAATAAGTCAAATTGCTGACAACAGCCATTTTAAGAGCTGATTTTAGTGACATACCACTAGGGTTACATGGTGCACCAGTAAAAGTGAGAATCCACAGCAACTGAGTTAAACTGCAGTTTAAAAAAAGACTAGTGATCTCTGAAAATAGTGTGATTATATAGTGTGAACTATTTTGGCCTATATTAGGAGTTGTTCAGTGATTAATCATGGGAAGTAATAGACCTTTTAATAATGTGATTCCCCATTGATTGATATTTTGTTCCCTGTAAAAGCTGCATTTCCGTGATAGGCCCTGCAAACAGCAAGGACCATTCCCATTGGCTGGCAGCTGTTTGCTCTGAGACTTAGCGGTGAGGAAAAAGACTTCACCCACTGCTGGGTGTCAGACAGAGCGCTTAATGAACCAGAGGCCGGGTAATCGGGCATATGTTTTCTTGACACAGTGATTGCGCAATACATCACGTCGATGTGTATGTGCCTTTATCCTTTCTTAATGACCTAGCAAGCAGCCCATCTCACATTGTGGGCCGATTTCCATGGTCTTGTTGTGGCCGGCCGGCGGGAAGGGGGCTGGCGGAGCCGTCTGATAACCTGCCCACCTGCTGACACGGGTAAAATACGACGCTCCGTGATCCCGGGCAGATGAAGGAGCTGCCGCTTCGCTGCAAGCGCCCGAGAGCTGCGCTGTTCCCCAGAGAATGGCTGTTATTGCGCCCAGGCAGGTTCCCCCCCCACTCACCCCCATTTTGTCTCTGTCCAACCCTCAAAGCACCGTGTTCAATTCTGTATCCTGCCTGTTCCTCAGAAACAGAACTGACAGCGATCCTCCATGTCGCTTAGTGAGGGGTCTGTTCCGTCGGACTACAAAATGAACCCATATCAGCTGAAACAAACAGAAACAAAGATTTAGGGCGGTATTTTTATGCCTGGGTTTTTAATGCATTGTTTTTTGTGTTTTTGAATGGAGAGAGCCTCCTTAATGACTGTCTTTTATCTGTATCCCCCAACGGTTGCATTTTATAACGCCTTCTCCATTCATGAAAGTATGCTAAGAGTACTCAGGTACAGCGTCTATATTTGCAGTCATCATTGTAAGATTACATTTATACTGCAGTAGTTTCCGTGCACGTGTGGGTGCCGATTGTGGGTCAGGAATATCAACAGATTTTAAGAATTGTGTATCAGGCCATCATATTTTCAATTGATAACCTGCAGTTATTTATTCTTCATGACAGCGAGAAAACAGACCCGGGACCTTTTAACAGGTGTCTGGTTTCATTCGTAGGATTGTATATTTTGTAAAAGGGTCTGTAGACGCCTGGTCTCCTGGGTGGAGCGTTTTAAACGGAAGGGTCAGTAGGTCTCGCCTCCTCTCCACACAGCGTCGTATTGTGCGCGCTCGCTGCGCGTCCGACGCTTTATTACCCAGTTTACATCTGTCTGACAGCCCCCGGCCCCTGCTGCTTCTTTAAATATGAACGTAATTCACCGGCCCGCAGCCCACGGCTCTCGATCTGCCTTCCCTGGAAGCTGTCAGTCACAGTTCACAGTTCATATATATCTGTGTCGCAATGACCCGTCAGCCCACGTACGCCTTGACAGACCATCTCTGAGATTGTATTCACCGATCTATTTTCTTATTATTTTTTTAAATATAATTCTGTGTTATTTTCCCATGCTTAAAACAAACATCTAGTGGCTAACTCATCATTGTTCTTTTTCCCCCCTCCAATCTTGAGCCACAGATGTGAACCTTGGGGGGGGGCAAACATTTATTTTGCAACTTAACAGTGAAACAGTCACAGTTCCTTTATTTCGTTTCTTTCATATGAATGTCTGGTTAAGGTTATTTTGGCTATAAGGGGGACAGATCTGGTCAGACAGTACAGGCAAGGCCAAACTCCAGAAGTGTTTAGCAGTTTATGAAACTGTTACCAGATGAGGATCTAACGTGACTGAATTTCTGAATTAGTGTTCTGTTCTTTCTTCTCCGCGAGCACAATGCCCAGACATCACAGTCTTCATGAAATTGTACCCTGTCGTCCGTGGAAACCCCTGGTTGTGTTCACACAGGCTGTTTGTGTTGTTTTTGAATGCAGCTGAACGGGGATACGTGCCTCCAGCTTTCCCGGTGATAAGCGTGGCACAGACGTGGCGCTGCGCTGGTCCAGTTATTAGGACATGATACCTCCTCAGGAATTTCACTTGACAGAAGCCCTCCTTCAATTGTTTAAGAGTATTTACAGCGCTCTCTAACCTCGAAGAAGCGAACAGGACCCAGGTTTTAGTGAGAGAACCCCGGCTGTCGGGACAGCGGAACGAATAGACTTGAGCTTTGAAGAAATCCGATCAAGTGGATCCGCAGTGACGAATGTGTCTTCGGTCGAGGGCAGAGTCGGCAACCGCAGGGTTTTAGGGTCATTAAAACGTCAGCCCGCTTGTGACAGCTGTGCTAATACGCCTTCTGACAATTAGCCAGTTTGCTAACTCTATTCATATCTCTTGTTTTGACTGTTGGTTTTGACCTGCCTTCTAAGATGATGGCATTGTGACATTTTTTAATGATCATATTAGACTGGGACATGTCTTCCTCATGCAGGTGCTGTACAATGATGGGCAAAGTGGCAAAGATTTTATCACCTACCTGACCCTGTCCCCTGTGCAGATGACTTTCCATGGCATTGGGAACTCCATTGAGGCTAGCCATGACCAGGTACGCTTTCCTCTACACACATTGAGACTATAGCCATGACCAGGTACGCTTTCCTGTCCACACATTGAGACTATAGCCATGACCAGGTACGCTTTCCTCTCCACACATTGAGACTATAGCCATGACCAGGTACGCTTCCCTCTCCACACATTGAGGCTAGCCATGACCAGGTACACTTCCCTCTCCACACATTGAGGCTATAGCCATGACCAGGTACGCTTCCCTCTCCACACATTGAGGCTATAGCCATGACCAGGTACACTTCCCTCTCCACACATTGAGACTATAGCCATGACCAGGTACGCTTCCCTCTCCACACATTGAGCTATAGCCATGACCAGGTACGCTTTCCTCTCCACACATTGAGACTATAGCCATGATGAGGTACGCTTCCCTCTCCACACATTGAGACTATAGCCATGACCAGGTACACTTTCCTCTCCACACATTGAGACTATAGCCATGATGAGGTACGCTTCCCTCTCTACACATTGAGACTATAGCCATGATGAGGTACGCTTCCCTCTCTACACATTGAGGCTATAGCCATGACCAGGTACACTTTCCTCTCCACACATTGAGACTATAGCCATGACCAGGTACGCTTTCCTCTCCACACATTGAGACTATAGCCATGACCAGGTACGCTTTCCTCTCCACACATTGAGACTATAGCCATGACCAGGTACGCTTCCCTCTCCACACATTGAGACTATAGCCATGACCAGGTACGCTTCCCTCTCCACACATTGAGACTATAGCCATGATGAGGTACGCTTCCCTCTCTACACATTGAGCTATAGCCATGATGAGGTACGCTTCCCTCTCCACACATTGAGCTATAGCCATGATGAGGTACGCTTCCCTCTCTACACATTGAGACTATAGCCATGACCAGGTACGCTTTCCTCTCCACACATTGAGACTATAGCCATGACCAGGTACGCTTCCCTCTCCACACATTGAGGCTATAGCCATGACCAGGTACGCTTCCCTCTCCACACATTGAGGCTATAGCCATGACCAGGTACGCTTCCCTCTCCACACATTGAGGCTATAGCCATGACCAGGTACGCTTTCCTCTCCACACATTGAGCTATAGCCATGATGAGGTACGCTTCCCTCTCCACACATTGAGACTATAGCCATGACCAGGTACGCTTCCCTCTCCACACATTGAGGCTATAGCCATGACCAGGTACGCTTCCCTCTCCACACATTGAGACTATAGCCATGACCAGGTACGCTTCCCTCTCCACACATTGAGGCTAGCCATGACCAGGTACGCTTCCCTCTCCACACATTGAGCAATATCCATGATCAGGTACGCTTCCCTCTCCACACATTGAGCAATAGCCATGACCAGGCACACTTCCCTCTCCACACATTGAGGCTATAGCCATGAGCAGGTACGCTTCCCTCTCCACACATTGAGGCTATATCTATGAGCAGGTACGCTTTCCTCTCCACACATTGAGGCTATATCTATGAGCAGGTACGCTTTCCTCTCCACACATTGAGGCTAGCCATGAGCAGGTACACTTCCCTCTCCACACATTCCAGCAATGGGCATCATTTGAGGTAGCAGAGCAGAGGGACTTTTCCTCTCCACACATTGAGGCTAGCCATGAGCAGGTACACTTCCCTCTCCACACATTCCAGCAATGGGCAAAGTGGGTTTTTGGGCCTTTTGAATGTTACATTCATCTGAATTATATTGTTGGGTAAAATGACTAAAATTGCAGGTCAGAGCTAATTATCCTTATTATAACTGTTTGTGGACATTGCTGCTGTTGCATCAACAATGCAATGACTGCCCTTTTGCACACCATAATACAAGCAACAATTGTGAATTGTTTTAACTGTTGGAATTGAGTGACTTTTTTCAACGCATTGAATGAAACAATGGCGTTAGTTTGTAAAACCAGTTAATTTTGCGCAATGTACGGGTCTGCGGTTGCATACAATTGGCCGTTCCAAATTGGGTTGGGAATTGGATATGCTCAGCCCCACGTTGGGCACCAAATTTATAAAATAAAATAAATCATTCATTTTTTGTAACGTTTTTCGCAATGGATCTTCATTTTGTTAGCTTGTATTGTTATGATTTTGGCATAGTAGTGCATGTAACCAAAGGGTTTACACTGCCAGACAAAGGCATCATTATCAAATTTAACAGCTCATTTAATGTGTTATCATCACTTAAAATCGATGAGTGCATTTCATCTCAAGAACTCAGAATGTGCTTTGCTATATAATTTTTTGTTGATATGATAAAGATCTGCTCGTAACATTTGTCGCAGACGAGACTGAGTCGTATTTCTTTTTTCTTATTCCTTAATTCATTGTGGTGAAATGTCCTTCGGATCTGCTCGTTTTCATCCCATCATTTATTCTGGAGGTGCCTCTTTGTGTGCCGTCAACCAAGCAGAAAACACGTTGCTTACGTTATCTAATCTAAACATAGGAAGATCTTTTGTTCTGTGCTTCAAAGCTGGCTTTCTAATAAAGCTCGTTCTATAACCGGTAATAGGGTTTCTGTTGTGGGGACAGTGCTGTGAAAATGAAAATGAAGGCAATATAGGGCACAGCTTTGTTGTTGCCAAGAGCAGTGGTGCATGACGACTGTTAGAATTCTTTCTTCTTGAAATTACGCAGTACAGTGCCGATCGACCCACAAAGGGGAGCGAACAATGGCGAGCGAGTGTCTCGGCCCTGCGACATTTACGCACAAAGTCGCGCGAGTGAATCCCGGGCCGTGGGTTTTAATGAAAAGCGAAAACGCTACCCTCGTTTTCCTTCTGACACCAGGAGAGACTCGTGAGACTCACCGGCCTTGTAGGATCGTTTCATTTCACGGTTTGACCGTGTCCGGATGGTTCTTATTTTAATTAGGACCAACGCGAGCAGCACAGGACCTTGACACTGTAACATATTAACAAACGACACAGCTGTTCACTGTAAAGGAAATATGCAGCGGTGCACGGAAATGATAGTTTTAAAAACAAAGTTTGAAATGTTTGCACATCGTCAAATGTTAGGAAAACACTATAATTACCAGGCTGATAGTGTACCTTCATTGTTAATGTTCCGATCAGTTTTATGATAAATGTTTCCGGTAGCTTCAGCAGAGAGCTATGTCATACCACAGAGGGTGCTGTCACTCTTCTCAGTCTAACATGACGTGAATTTTGGCCCTTGCGTTTATCTTTCTGGATGTTTAATGAAATGGCTGGTTTTGATGTTGTATAATATTGCCAACTTTATGCGCGCCAGGGTATGCATATATTTACAGCATTTGTATCTTTTTTACTATTCAAATAATAGGAATAATGAATTAATATAAGTTTAGTAAAGGTACCTAAAAACGGCTGCATTCCTCATCCATGTGACACGGGGGCTGTGTGCTCATTGGCTGGGCCCAACCCCATGCCGCGCCATACGAGCGGAGGATTAATCGCATCCCGCGGCGACGTGCGCGTTAGGCACGTCGTGCCTGGTTCTCAGGGCGCCTGTCAGGCTCTGGCTTTTCTCAGCGTTAAAGGAAGACCCCGCTCTACCTGACGTGATCTCCAGCCCTACCACAGACATTCCAGAGGCGCAGGGTGTGTTATATGTACAGCTGCAAGCCCCTGTCGACCCGTGCCGGCTCCTCACAGCCATCTGCCAAACACATGTGCACATTTTTACAAAACTACACCACACAGATTATTTTTTTCCCTGGCTATATATTTTTGAATTATGGTAATGTTCGCTCCAAATCGCAGTGACTTTGTCACTCAGTCTGGAAGGCCATAGAACCCTAGATCCTAAATGCGAGCATGTTTCACTGAACACAAGAATGATAGCAATTTTAACATCAGGACCTAATGTTCAGCAACAGTCTTAAAGGGATGGAGGTCATTTAAAATATACAGGCCAGTCATTTTTGGCTATTTTGTGTACGTACAATAATGTGTGAAAATCTTGTGGATTACTTTCTCATTTTATTGGTGAATCTCGTAGTATTTTTGCCTTAATAAAGTAACTAGGTTATTTAAAGCTGAAGGAACAGGTCATGCTCACATGGAGCCTACACATCTGTGCTGGTGTGGAGATTCCTGAGATAACGTTGAGGTGTGAAAAGCGAATCTTCACATTCTGCTTCAGCGACGCCGCTATTCAACTCAAATGTGTGCCCGTGTTGCATTATCTCTGCACAAACAACGACCACTATTTTATTTTTCTGATAATGTCCACTGATGATTAGATTGACACAGATTCTAAACCAGGCTTTGCAAATATCAAATCAAATTGCATTTATTTAGTACGCTTTACAAGTAATTTGTCACATGGTGTTTGACAGTATTCCTGGTCTAGACCCGGAAAAGCAAGCCAAAGGCGACAATGGCAAGGAAAATTTCCTGGATTGCATGACGGAAGAAATCTGAAGAGGAACCAGTCTCATAAGCAGGAGCATTAGTCAGTCTCGTCAGTTGAGGACTGGCTGTATGAAGCATCCAGAGGCGACAGCCCTGAGGTGGGGTGGCCAGGATGGGGCGGGGGGTTCAGTCGGCAGGCTCAGGAATGACTCAGGTCTCAGTGAGGCAGGTGCCTTATCGGGAGGAGTAGAAAACAATAACAGGGAGTTATGGGAATAAGACAAAGATACATGAGTGAACATGGCAGTATATCACCATGCCTAGAGTTTCCTATGGCTGCATAACTTCAAGGACAGTGATGGAGAATCTGCACGGGCATGAGAAAGGCACCCACCCCTCGAGCTTGGGGTCACAGCTGTTGATATGTGACGGTAGCTACGTGTAAAGTGTAACACAAAGGCAGGCTTTCTCCAACGGAATCATGTGCACATATAAGGGAGGAACCTCCTGCCTTTTGAGCAAAGTCTAGAATCCTGGTGGAATTCCATCCTTTTATAAAATGATCTCCCACATTTTGTTTGGCATTGAAAACACGTTAGGACGTTCACATGTGCAATCAATTCCGTTTGAATTCTTGCCAAACATGTGAACATCCCCCCGAAGAAAAAAATGCCACAACCAACAGCCAAAATGCGACTACCGCCAACGGGCCAGCGTATGAGGTGTTACTCATCAAATGTGACAGCCTCGAAATGGGAGGCGACAGGCAAATGTGGCGGTTGATGAACCCCGTCGCGTAATTCTGCTCTCAACTGGCCAGTGTTTTTCCCACGATGTTTGGCAGCTTCGGAAAGACGCTTTGGGCATTCTCCTATGGCTGCAGCCGGTTGGCAGTGGATTGAAAACGGCCATCAAAATAACCAGTGATTCAAAGACTGACCGCTCCTTTATGGTAGAAACAGTACAATGGCGGAAATTAGGAGGTTTTTGGTGATTCGGTCCTCATATAACATTCAGCAAACAAATACTGTATTTCAGGTGAGGTGTTTGGCCATAGGCGCTTACTTTCTACTGACTAAAAATATGAACTGTTTAGTACCAGCTGGGTTCTTGGTACTACTGCCTATGGACGCCATTTTAATTTAACAACAGAGACAAATTCTACCTCAAAAAATAAGCATAATATGAATCACCCAGACATTATATACAGTATGTATATAATGTTTGGGTGTTTCATATGATAAATGTATTTTGTGGAATGAAGGTCTACTGAAAAATGAATAACTGACCCATCAGGGCAATGACTGATACCATTTTAACCAGTAGAAGTTGGGAAAATTTCCCATGTTTATGTAATTGGCAGCAGCGCTAGGCAGAGAAAATGTCTCAGAACCACATTCTTGATTCATCTCAGCTTGAAGTTACGTTCTGTATTCATAGATAAATAAGTCTCAAGATAGTTATTTTCTTAAAATATTCTTCTCCCTTAAGCCACTGAAATAGCGCATCAGACGGATACTCCCGCGGCAAACGGTAATTAAATTTCCCTTGATCCTGTGTTACAGCTGCCCCCCCCCGAGCAAGCCCCCGGGTATCGCTGCGAAAAGATACACTTTCATAAATAAAATCGCACACAAGCACTCCCTGAGATGCGGAATATGGTTTGCTTGCGGATAATTAATTGGACGCCTGACCTTGCCTTCCTCGGCAGTACTTTACTGGCGGCGAGATGGGAAGGTTTTTAGTACGCGTACATTCCTCCCGTCGGAAGAGGAGCCACTCATTATGACAAGCCAGCTGAAATTGATTGTGCTGATGATGGAGACACCTGTTGAGAAAACGGGCAGCTATTGGCAGGCCTGATTCATGAATGAGTGGCTGCTGGGTTTGTCTTCAGAAGATCCCCGCCGGGCCCCCATGCCGGGCCCCCGCCGGCCACCTACGGACCCCAGGCTGTTTGAAGTCCACGCCGGAGCTGATTTGGAGGCGCTGGTACAGCAGGCCGTCCCGGTCGGGGGTCGCGCTCTCGCTCCGCGGGCAGCTGTTGAAATCTTCACATCGTGTCACGGGACGCTTGTGTAACGTCTCATTCGCCTCTGACTGCATCTGCAGCGAATCTGTTGTTGTAAAAACAGACATTTTTCTCTTATCTGCATTGAGCGAGGGGCTTATACTTTTTCCTTTCAGGATTTTAATCCAATGGCAGTACATTGCTGGAGACAGATCATATTTAATTATCTTCCTTGTCGGTTGCAGGCTGTAGTCAGTCTAATGGCATGGCATGGATTTAAATCTGTATACCAGATTTAAATCCAGAAGACTGCACAAGGTCCGTGCACCATAGGAGTCTCTCTCAAGCAAGTGTCAGACATTTAAGCAAGATTTGATATAAAACGGTATGAATTTGTTGTTTTATGCTTGGCTCTGCCTTTGGAATGTTATTTTATGGTTTTATTCAAGTACTGCATCTAACAGAGAGTACAGCTGGCAGGTTGGAGGAATTTGAGGGCGACCAACAAAGTTTGCCTGCGACAGTTAGTTTGCATTCCATGTCCATGCCTGAATGTCATAAATCAAATGATCGGTGACATTGATTAGTCCACGCGGCCTAATGGATTTACCTTATTAGGGTAGAAACTTAGGCGAAGGAATCAAGCCAAGCTGAGCAATGGCATAGCAAGGTGGAAGTCACATTCTGATAGAGGATCTTTTTTTTTCTCTTTAAAACTAGAAAATCAGCTAGTTGTGCAGAAGCCCGGTTAGCTGCTCCACTCAGCCTAGGAAGCCAAAGTGTTCTGTTGTCATTGCTCATGCATTTTGTGGTTCAGTTCAGACAAATTCAGCCAAATGCCTAAAGAAAATCTTTTGGAGATACTCATCACTCAAGCCAGGGACAAAGTGAATTGCAGTTAGGTAGAATCTGGGCCAGCAAAGCGACAGGGCATGGAGATACACCATACTGTGGGGTGGGTTTTATTTTAGCATGGGGTCGTGTCGGAGCCCTTCTCCCCAGCGGAGTTTGAGCTGGTCGGCCGGACTCATTAAAAAACGAGCCCTGTCGCTCTCCGCTCGGTCCATCACCTCACACATGCAAATGCCCAAAGCTGTGTCATGATTTGGGCCAACGGCCACAGCCAAGAAGAGTCTCATTATTGCTGGTGGAGCTTTCTTTTCTGCAGGGAACCAGTGGAACATTTATAAATATGGATAAAAATGGAAAAATAGAAATTTCTCATTACGCAAATCCAGTGAGTGACAGAACTCTATAATTATCACCCTTTTTTTTTTTTTTTTTTTGCTGGTCACTGACGATTGGACTTCTACTTGCAAAACTTGCTCTACTTACCGTATAGAAGAGAAACCATTTGTGGTGCTTTGTTGAATGATAAAACTCAAAACTGCGCACTTAAAGTGAAGCCATTCATTACATGAATTTGAATAGCCAAGGTTTGTTTGAAAAGCCACAATCATTGCGGTATAGAGACCAGCAATCAGACACAGTTATATGTATTTGGTTTGATAATCACGCACACTTTGTCTCTGAGCAGTGAAAGGAATTTATACATTTATAAATCAACATCTTTGGTGATTACTTTTACTGCATAATTCTTATCTTTAAATTAACGTATGAATTAAGTCTGTGCTGTAGACAGTTATCTGCGTTATTCAGAGAATTGCAAGAGGAACCATTTTGAAAACAATTAAAAATTTAGAAAAGCGTTTTATTATTACAACACATAAGTTGAGCCATAATGATTACAGGAAATATTTTCCCATGCCTGATATTCAAAATATATTTTTTCCCTCGTGTTCTCAGTATTTAACTCCGGAAGGCACTTTTGATTAATGTAAATCACACCACTCTTCCTAAGGTTATATTTCATTATTATATATGTCCCATCATTATTGGTTAAGCACTTAATGAGAGTAATGATCAAATTGTTTTACAGCAGCACCGCACTTAGCTTTTAGGCTTTTACTTTTAACCCCCGCCCGGGTAACCCCCCCCCCACACACCCCCACCCCAAGTGTAATTTGTGCTCCCCGGGTCTCTGGAGACCCTTGCTGAAATGGTGGGGGTTTCAGCAGGAGGTACAGGGTAGCACAGCACCCATTTGTCAAGAGGGCCGTGCTGCAGCGAGATCACATTAGCCTGTCTTTGAAGAGCGCTCGGAAGGCTCCTGGAGGCCCTCTTCGCTGTTGTCCGCACTAACAGCCGGGCTTCATGGGAAAACAAAGCGATGCCACAATGTTATCACTCACCCGGCCTGCCTGTCATCTGTTTTCCTTAGGAAATGACTTTCAAGTCAGGAGATTAGAATGTGGGAAATTAAAACGTAGCGCCAGGAGGGCAGAGGGTGGAGGAGTGGAGTGTAACGGGGGAGGGTGTGTGTGTGTGTGTGTGTGTGTGTGTGTGTGTGTGTGTGTGTGTGTAGGGAGGGAGGGAGGGAGGTGTCCACACTCATCACATTCTCAGGCCTGGTCCATATTGGCCAGCCTGAGGAAGTGTTTGTCGGCAGAACAATATAAACATGAACTTGCACGTTTGGGAACTTGTTGATAGTTTAAGTGGCCTCTCGAAATGAAAAGGGTTGACAACAGGAGAACATTAGCCACTCGCCCGTCTGACGTGGAGTAGCTTGACACAAGGTTAACTGGCCTCATTGGGTCTGTCAATGCCCTCCACTCAATCATGTCCCATTTCTCAGGTCTGGTGTCTTCTGTCCAATCAAACTTTCTTCACATTGGCAAAGAAACACAGTCCATTTGTCGAACTTCCGTTGCTTACCTTTCACATTTCAGTCTGTCCTGAAATATGTTCTATAATCCAGGTGATAAAAGACTACCTGTGTGTAGTGTCATGTGTATTTCCATAATGTCTGAGTATGAATTACCATATAAATGTTTTTTGTCTGATTCTGAAAGTGTATGTAGCCCCGCTTTCTTGGTGATGCCACAGAGCCTGAATTGGAAATTAATATTGTCATATTTGTTGAGGCCATGTTGACAGTTTTGAATGAATGTTATAGCAGATATTAGCATCCATTTAAGCTAGAGGTGAGCACAGGATGTGTTTCATTGTTCCTGGGCTCCCTTACGATGATGCGAAAGTGAATTTGTGTTTAGAGTGTTACAGGGTGATTTATAAACAAGAAAACTCACGTTTGATAGGATTAAATCGCTAAATCAGTTCACAGACTCTGGGGTAGAGTACTACACCACTTATCTTCTCAGGGCCTATCCGAAGGTGTTTTAATAACAGGTATTTGCAGTGCTTTTATCTTTATAGCTAAATTTTATTTAGCTATAACTATAGAAATGCTGTAAATATGCGAAAACAACCGGAACACAATGTGTGCCAAACGCTTCAACCAGCATGTAAAACATGTCTGCTCTCCACATCTTACACTGTGCATTTTTATTTCAGATTGTTGTCTTCCACTTTTTTGCTTATCTGGAAGTAAAACGAATAACACTTGGAGTGTAATACACACATTATTTGACTTCACACCATTGCACTCCACCGAAATCACCGTGTAACTGCTTTATATCGGCAAGGCGCAAACAGGGTTCACCCCGTTAATTAGGGAGATTAAAAGGGCCGTGTGAATGTGCCAGTCCTTGTGGGGCCGGGGGGCGGGACGGGGGGAGTTTAAGCGGCTGGGCTTTGTGAACCATTTACACCTCTGGCCGCTCATCCACAGCCACGTCTGAGCTGACGGACGGGCCGCGACGGCCCAATTCTTACTGATGCAAATGCAAAACGACAAAATGATCTCGCTCAAGCACGGGTCCAAGCCACAGGGGTGAAATAAGGCTATTTTATCGAAACTACTTTAAATAAAATTTCCTCAAAACTAGTTTTGCCTAGAGCCTATAATACATTTATTATTCTGCTCATTGATACTTTTTCATATTTTTATTATTTTTTTATTTTACTTATTTATTTATCTTACTCATTGACTCTTTTATACTAAATATTTTATTTTATATTATTTTATTTATGTTTCCATTTCAATATACACTGTTTTATTTTTCTAGTTTATTCTCCTTGTTTCTATGTTTTAAACCTTTGTAACTGATTATGATTGCTGTGCTTTTCCATGTTTTTTTGCCTTTGTTTTTATTTTTTTTGTTAAGCACTTTGAGCTGCAGTCTGTATGAAAGGTGCTATACAAATAAAGTTATTATTATTATTATTATTATTATTAACAGACTATAGGGATGTGTTCAGTCAAGCTGGGAGCAGCAAGCATGAAACAGGGAAGCTGGGGAAAAGATATGTACATACAGCAATATTATCTGCATTTTTCAGTACTGAACATTGGGTCAGATCTATAATACCTCAACGGAACTCAGAAAAAGGCATTATTTAGTGGATTACGTTGGAGCAAAAGAATCATTTTTGTATAACCATCTTCATATCTGAGTATGATATGATGTCTTTTAGGAGGCTAATAATCTAGTATTGGCCAGTTTGGAAACAATTCCAGCAGGTACATTCAGTAACTGCAAGCATGCATTGTGTCTGTGTGTATATACACATTTATGTATGTCATTACTCTCAGTAGTATCACAGGGATACTCTTTTCCAAGGTTACCTACATAGCTTATCTTTGTTTTTTCTTGTTCTTTATACATATTATCCTTGTTTGTGCATCATATAGGCACCTCAGGTGAATAGGATGAAGGATACAGCAGCATGTTCAGGAATTCAAACCTGTACCCTACTTGTTACGAATGTGTCTTCTTACATCTACACATATAGGCTGTAGAGAGGTGCCTGATTCTGCCCAATGAAAGACCAAACTGAACACTCATTTTGTTCTGGGCATGTGTGAGATTTTAATTTTACACGCTTATGTGTGGATTCATGTAAATCATATCTGAGGCTGATATTCCCCAGTAAACTGTACAGGGCGGGGTATCTGTGAGATGATGCTGCTAGCATTGGCACATGGCTGGATTTATACTTTAGAACAATGAATGTCCTTTGTGTGAGTTTTCGGTTGTACCCCAAGGAATAATTTGGGATTGAAATGGCCCTTAACTTGATATGTGACACACGTCTTGCCTTTCTCACTGTGTGTCTTGTGGTTAAGAGCTTTTCAACATTAATCATTGCAGAGTGCTTCACCAAAGAGTAACTTACTGTCAGTAATTGTAGGCTCACACAGAGAATGAATCCCATTGTTTGTAATTATTAACCGCTGTTGCCTGTTTCCAGAGTTGTGAGAACCTCTCCGATGATGCCTAGATTTATTCATTTAAAAATAGCTTTATTTCCTTTCTGACACTATTTAATTATCGGATTCATTTTCTCAATTGCAGCCCTTACTCATTTCTGTGGCTGAATCACATCAGTGTAAAATATGGCTTTATTGTGCAAGTTTTCCAAACCAGTTTAGGGCCTGTGGCTATGCTTACTTTTCCCTCCTCATCTAAAACAAATGTCACTTGGGTGTTAGGCCTTGACAGGGCTTCTCTTTATGGGGATCAATGATAACACTTTAACTCTCTATTATCTTATGTAAATGCCAGCAGACTTTGTTTACAAAGCTATTTTGTCGAACCCGCCAGGCCCCGCTCATCTTTATGCAAAGGCCTCTTTTCGAATCGCGGGCCCAGACTTCCCCAGAGAGGGCTGCGTCACGCGAGGCGCGAGGAGTTAATGCGGATTACGACGGCGGTGCGACTCTCCCCTGCCGCCGGGGCAAATAGAGCTTTTGTTAGCGCGCCCACCGCATCACAGCAAGGTCCACATTACGCCCGTTGGAAAGGTGTGAGCGTCTCGATGTTTCCTCAGAAAGCAAGCCAAGGGGACATTCTCACTATCTCGAGAAACATCCGATTCCAGACTGTTTCAATCTCCGCTGGCCGACTTCCACTTCTGCACCTCAGAGAAGTAAATGCACGTCTTAACGGGGAAAAAAGGTCAAGCACCAGTTCCATCTAATGTGAAATAGGACACAGGGAAATGTAATAAGAGATCCTGTGCTGGCTATTTATGTCATATTAAATGGCCGCTGCTGACTGATAAGCAGCAATGATTTCAATCTTCAATCTTTCTGTGTTTGTTTGTATGTAGTAAGATTAGGAATAATTTCTAAATTATAATTCAAAAAGGATGTAGTTCAATACATACAACAAGCAGATGTATATTTAATATGCAAACATTAAAATGTACATTGAATAGTGTAAATGTAGGATTACCATAGTGCATTTTCTGTATTTATTTTTACAAATAGAAAATATAAAGTGAAACATGTATGTGCATGATTGAGGAAAGGCAGAATAAAAGAGAGCACTACTCCCTTATAATCACGTTAAAATAGCTTATTTCTGCCTATTTTACTGCTTGCTGGTAGGTACATTGTTGTTTTTATGGTTCACTTTTTATCGACAGACAAAATGTATTTAAGTTAGAAATTCTATATCTGTAGTGAAACATGACTGTTCCATTTTTTAATATATTTTTTTACATTTTCTGTTTCTTTACACTATACCAGTGAGGAACCTGAAAATTATGTTGATTGGCAATTGCATAGATACATGAAAAGTGAGATATTATCACCTTTTCCTGCAATATATTGCCTTTAAAATATATAACTCTCAGTGGGCTCAAAACCCAGACTATCAGTCCAGTGAATGATAAGATGTTTCCACATGCCAGTATTAACTGAACCTCTCTTGACGGAATGTAATTCGACAATCACGCATTCGTCTGAAATCGAGGGCAGCCAAAGCCTACGGCTTCCAAACTGCGTACAAGAGCAGCTCAGTGCTGCGTCTGTGTGTGTGTATGTGTGTGCGTATCTGTGTGTGTGTGCGCGCGTCTGTGTGTCGGTGTGTGTGTGTGTCTCTGTGTATGTCTCTGTGTGTGTGCGCGTCTGTGTGTCTGTGTGCATGTCTGTGTGTTCGTCTGTGCGTGTGTCTGTGTGCATGTCTGCGTGTGCGTCTGTGTGTGCATCTCTGTGTGTATTTGTGCATCTGTGTGTAGCGTGCATGTCTCTGTATGTCTGCGTGTGTCGGTGTGCATGTGTGTCTGTGTGTGTGTGTGTGTGTGTGTGTCTGATTGTGTGCATCTGTGTGTGTGTGTGTGCGTGTGCGCGCATCTGCCTCTGTGTGTGTGACTGTGTGTGCGCGCGTGTGGATTTAGCATCGCAGCCAGAAAGTAAATGTGTAACCGTGTGAGCGTCGGAAGGCGAGGCGGGAGAAGACTTTGAAATGAGACGTGCTTTGGACATCACAGAGAAAAGCCAGCGCAGTGAAAGAGTAGAATTGATTTATAAGAAGGCAGGGAGAGAGAATGTTTTCTAAAGCTGAAGGAGGGCAGAAGGTCCTCCATTAGTACCCTGACCTCTGATGGTGGGAGCAGCCCCTGTACTGGGAGGGGAGGGGAGGGGGGGAGCAGGGAGTAGGGGGGAGGGGGGGACCCCCTTCTGAAGTCTGCGCTCTCCATTTTACCCGCCGAGAAAACGGGCCCGGCTGCTCCTTTTGTTCCTCTGGATACGGCGCTCAGACCTGTTGAGCAACTTTACAATTCCTCCTGCGGCTTTACAGTCCCAAACATAATTAGCCTCGTCCTAATCTCGCGCTAAAGCAGAGAGCCTGGTGTTTACCGTCTGTCGGCCGCGCAGTAAAACGTGCGAGGCGGCCCGTGAAACCGGACCTGGGTCGGTCCGCCGCTTGCCAAACGGACCTGCGCTTGATAAGGGGCCCACAGTCACAGGTTTGACGTTTACTGCGCAGCGGTCCTCACCCGCCTCATGTCTGTGACTGCAAAATTTAGACAGGAGAGATATGTCATCAGGGAAGTTCAAGGAAATACACCTAGGATGAGAAGGCCTTGTTTCTGGAAGGTGATACGTGTATTGACATTTGCTGAATCTGTGACCAAACCTGGACACCCGACTCCGTGACATTGATTGACCTTTTACGACGAGGCGCTCTGCAAACGCCGTTTGTTATGAAACCCATTGTTTGACTTTGCACTTGCTATTTAAATTAGTTGATATTTTATACTTCCTAATTCATTCAGGGAGTGAAATGCCGATTCTCTTTAGTGTTAAGCGTTGGCGTTTGAAATTTCAACAGCCCCTGTGTTTCCGATCTGTGAAAGGGGAGGGCATAGACCCAGATCATGATCATGATAAAACACTGCTTTGTTCTGTGAAAATTGTTTATGAAACGTATTCAATGTGTACAGTTGTTAAACTAACAGTATAATCGACCGCATATTCATGGGAGTTTGAGTCCTTGGGCATCATGTTACGTCCTCAGCACACGAAGGAGGCTCTTGTGGTTTCTCATGTCATGTGCATCAAGCTGTTGAAATGTTGCTCATTTCAGGACCGGGAACATCTTAAATCATTTATCCCAGCTCCAGACCCACACATCAGACTGTGACCTGATGAAAAATTCAATGCTTCAGCAATGCTTTGGAATTTCTTGTTTTAGGTGAATACGTCCTATTAGTGATCTATTTCGAGATTACACGGCAGGTAGCTATGGCAACTCCAACATAGTGCAAAACACTGCGCGGCTTGGCGGCGGTCTTGCAGTCCGCGCCGCCGAAGCACGGGAAGGCTCGACGGCGTTCCTGGGAACTTGGCAGCGGTGGACTGGGCCTGGGCCCGGGCCCTCGCATGTTGAGTAACTCAGATTATCATGGCTCTTCAGGGACGGGCCGATCGTTATACAACACGTTTGACTGTTTTATTGCCATTTCCCCCGTGTGCGCAAAGTGGTTAAGTCTCCTCCCCGCGGCTCGGGGGCCGACAACCCGACCGGAGGAACGGGTGTAAAACGGCGTCTGGCTGTGGTCGTTCTCCGGATACAGGCTTGGGTTACAGCGAGTTACGCTCCCGTCGTCCCCCAGTGTCCCCGCCGCTCCTCTGTGGGGGAGTGAACAGCCGCTAACAGGCAGCGCAGGATTAGCAAGTCTCGGTTCTCACGTTAACTTCATACAGACTGAGCTATGCCCGCAGCACGAACATGCATGGAGAAGCCATACCTTCCTATCTAGTGGGTCAAAATAAACCGAGCTCACCGACACGCGTGTTAACGCATCCTCGCGTCGTGCTGTTCAAACACTTGGCTGCATTCTGTTTTTAGCAGGCACGACGCGTGGATGTACTGTAGTCAGTGGCACTAGTCCAACCTTTGACCTCCCTAATGATACATTTCACTTCCACTCACTTGCTATTTTCTGTATGGATCAGTAGAGTAATTACCGTTAGAATATGGATCTTGAGAAATTGGTTGTAGAAATCTAGTGGCGTCCTCAGATTTATGACGGCTGTGATAAAAATTACGATGAAGCCTTTAGAGAGGCGGAATCCAATCATCTTCTTTTTGACCTCAGCTTTTTGGGTCCTTTAATGTTCACTGTGAAAAATACCCTTTTTTTTTATTAAAAAAAAGACTGTCAAACCAAGCCATCAAATCTTACTCAGTATATTGCTGTTTATACAAATTGTCCCAAGGCACTTTACAGTGCAGTTTCCAAAGTAGGCCTTGACACTAATCTCTTTGATGCATCATTTGCTGGTCAGATCACTTCTCTGAAATGCACACGTACCAGTGAGTAATGACAATAAGTCAACTTATATGATGTGTGGATGAGCATAAGTACTTGAGTACATGAGTACTCAAACGACAAGGTCGAGCACTGTATAGTACTACAACAAAAATAATGTTTTGAATGTATTTGTTACTGATGGTCTGTACGCTGCTGATAGCTAATATTAAAACCTCCTCTCTTTTTCCTGCATTCTATGGAAGTATGGAATGTTCTAAAATTTCAAAATAAATGATGTTATACTGCTGACTAGCCTTGCAAAGTTTGTCCACATTTCATCTGTTATCCAAGCACAGCTAGCTCGCTGCAGGTTTACTCACTGCTGTCCAGAGCTATCTTCTTCTTGTCCATCCATCACGTTTGCTTTCTCTCCTGTCGCTGTTGTCACTCACTGCTGGTATCAGAATCATTGCTCTTTGAATCGCAGAATGTTGCTCCCAACTTCTCCTCTGTGTATTTTCTTTTGACACCTCTTGACATTGTTTGTGTTCTCTGTTTAGCAGTTAGCTAGCTATTATAAACAAGTAGCTAGCCGGTATGCTGAAGTAATTCATGTTATGAGAAATTTTAACTCAAAATTATTAAATGCGTGGGAAAACTGTCACAGGGCATCCTCATGAAACTCTCTTAAACATTGTTGAATCACAAATGTCTACGTTTGTGCCTGACATCAGTCCATCTCCATTCAGATGATTTACTTGTGAATTGATATTGCGGGACATGGGAGTGATTCCCGTTCTTGATCAGACTTAATTTATCTTTATGAAAATCACTCAAAGAGAAGATAAGTGCAAGATGGATTTTCCAGTGTAGGGGGGTGTATCGGTATTTTTTCTGCCAGGGTTGTTTTTCACATTCAAGAAGGAACTCTGAATCACACATTGACATTGTGAAAGTAACGTAGCATTTTTAGAACGGAACAGCAGGTGTAAATTGAACTTTGTAATGTTATGAATGCTCTCTACATCGGATGCACAGAACGAGCCTTCTTTATTCATTAGTAGTGGCCTCCACGCCTCTTTACCACCAAACCTTGTTAATGAGAAAATACACATTTTTATTCTACAACTCATAATGTAGGAAGTTACTGCCATTGCTTTCCACGACGTCCAAGGTTGGTGTTTACTGTAGGCCTACAGGACATTCGTACTCTCTGGAACAACCTTAGATTTAACAAACTCAATCATTTACTGTCTGTATTTACTTGGCCATTATTCATACCACTCTCTCCCCACCCATCCTGCCTAAGTTAAGTTATCATCTCATATTCTCTCTCATACTCCTTGATCTTGGGAAACTGAGGCAAGGCACCTTGCTGTGGAGTCACTAGTATGCATACCATGTAGGGATAGGTAGGAAACTGCAGATCTCCGCATTAGAGACACAGCTTAAGCATTAAGCCACACAACTACTGACAGGGCTGCAGTCATACACGTTCCAGACTATTGATTTAGACAAAGAAATCTCATTTAGTTTATTATTTTTTTAAATACCAGGAGCCTGTTTTGTTATGGCTCCAGCCCAAGCTCACAATAGGAGTTAAGTTGTCACGTAAAAGGTCTCTCCATTGTGTCCCAAAGCGATGTGACAGCCAGTCGTTGATAACTGTGGCCGCATTTGTATCCTTTCTCTCTCCCACTCCCCATTCACAACCCCCCCCCCCCCCCCCCCAATCCACCTCATTTAAATATGGTCTTTAGCTGGCTGAGGGGTTGGCTTTGAGGTGTGGGTGGGCAGCGGGAGAGGTGATTGGGAGTACTGATAGACTGATGCCAGGCCCCACACACGCTCCTATCCTGCCTAGGTTATCTGTCTGCCATGAAGGATGCCCTGTATCTGAAGAGAATCCTGTTCTCCAGTGTCAGTGGTTTTGAAAGGTTGCCAAGGCAATGGCTGACTCCCGAGGCGTTAACCATTCACTGCCTTTCTATTCTCAACCGCAAAAGGAATTGATTATAGATACACCTTATGATAATCTTTTTTAAATGTTCATGATTTCAATAGACTATACACATAAGGCTGTGGTGTCTGACGCTAATGCCTTGTATCATCGACGTCAGAATGCATGTAACCGTGCAATGACCATAAGAGAATGCACAGTCACTGTAAAATGATATGCACTTCAGTTGCGTAGATCTCATCATCAGCGCTGGAAGATTTTTTTTGTTGTGAATCAATGTTAGTATCACTCGCAAAAGGCATTGTGGTTAGGGAGCCACACAGCCACTATCTGAACGATACTGCTGGAACTCGCCAATTTGCTGGAAGTGCAGAGAGTGACAGGACGTGATAAAATGGATCTCGGTCCATTGAGAGGCACGTATTCTCTTTCAGGTCCCCCTCGCCTCGAACAGATTGAATTTGGCTTTGTTTGTGTCGGTCTTGTCGGTGAGTCAAATTCTGAATGAGGTTAGTTTTCTGAGCGATGTCAGTTCCAATATCTCTCGAGGCAGTAGTCATGCATTTTTCATAGAGCGTGTCATACACATCTTGTCTTTGATGTATTTATTTGTCTCTGCTTACCCTAAACCCTTGTATGTATCAATGAACTGAAGGCATTTCCTCCTTACCCTCTGTAGTGGGTAATTTCCCATTTGGATGAGTGAATGAATAGGCTCGTTCCCTGCGGGCGCCTTGGCTTTCATTACGTTATTGACAGAGTGGTGTTCTTTTTCTCCCGCTTATTCTGTGCCAGTTTCAGTTTGTCCCGGTACATTGTGTGTTTCTCCAGCACAATCATGGCAATTAATAAAATTGTCGACTGCAACGATATCTTGAGAAAAGGGATTCGCATGTACGTCATTACAAACAGCCTGGTTCTGTAAAGGAATAATCCAGGGTAGAAACCTTTTTTCTTCTTCTTTTTGGTCACATTTCAAGTTATTTAAAGAGCTTATGGCAGCAGTGTATGATATCTATAGATGAGGTAAAATATCATACTGAGACATTATTCTTCCAGTTGGTCTTTATCTGTATAAGACCACAAATATGCGCAGCAGCTTTCTGTCTGAGATGTGACACTGATCATATTCATATGATCAGTGTCACAGGAGAGCGACTGCTTCCAATGACAAATTCTAATTTATAATTGAATTGTGCTTACTGCTAATATTAGCTAACTCGTTTTGATATGGTTATGCCACATAATATATCGGCATTGTAATCCTGTGGCTCATGTATAATTGTGATTATGTCCGTGTACTGGAGACTGTCAACAGGGAAGCCTGTTTATTTCACTACAGGGCCAGGCCAAGCAGTAACGGAGTGACACTTTTGCTGTATTTTGCCCTAGTACTCCTGTTCTACCCAAGGCTGAGTAAAATAACAACTGGTATTATATAAAGGGTACCTTAGACTACAAACTGAGGGAAAAAAGTTTGGGGGCAAACAACTTCTTGGGGGTAAAATGTATTTTAAAAAACAGGGCGGTAACAGAGGGACACAAAATTAACGTCTGTTTTTTACACTTTTTTCAGACATACATATTATATGATTCCTGAGGTGAAAAGGGTTATCTTTCTCTTTCATATTGTACTATTACCACTTAAATATGAACATGCAAAATGGTAAGCCGCTTGTGCTGCTCAATTTTTATGGCGCGAGGTTTAAAGTCAGATGGTCATGGACAGAGGGACATTTTTTCTAGTAGAGATAATTCAATACTTTTATTTGTTCCGTACATCTTGGAATGTTGGCTTCAAGATCAGGCAGATAGGAAGTCATTTGATAACGTTTCATTTTGATTACCGATTACTGATGTTAACCTCCCCTTGGCCTGGCCCTACACTGTAGCAGATTTTACAACCTACTATTTGTGTTTTCCCTTTCGATTATTGCCCTGCTCGGGTCAATTAAAACAGATTTCTCTTCACTTACGGACCAGCCCAGTGTTTGCCAGTGTGCCAGGCTCGTACAGATTCCAAAGAAAGTTCCTTCTGAGTCCTTCCATGCTGTATTGAAATTGTATTTCATAATTATAGCGGTTTTTATGGATGTGCTGTAGAGTTAATGAGCAGAACCCTGACCTGACAGCTTCATCCGCGGTGATATGGATCTGTCAGCGGAGTGTCCTGGGCCTGCAACGTCTCCCATGTGGTATCTGTTTAGACATGGGAGGTGCCATCCACAATGTTCAAATGGCAGGCGGACAGAGCAGACCTCTCTGGTCTAAATGATGCATGACATGCCCCTGCATTTCCTGCTGTAATTTATGTCTTCCTATGTTGCAAGCTCCCTTTCCTTTGGGGGAAAAAAGAAGACAACCCCATTATTGACTTTAAATTCTTGACCTCAGCCATGTGGAGGCAATATTTTGAGTTTTGTCAAAGGACTTTGTAATTTGCCTATAAAACATGCATGGCCGTATAGGTCTTTGAGTTGTAAATGGTTTGGAAAACATTTTCATATATTTACCGAACATTGTGATGCCTTTCAGCATTTTAGGTCTTTAGTCATCTCGAAATGTACGTCTCATAAAAACCTCAGAATAACATTGGTTTGTTTACCATTTTCATACTATCGTTATTGTGTTTCGTTATGCTGTATGGACATGGCTTATACTGTGTGGGAACTGTGCCAAATGTCATTCCGACACTGGGCTGCTTCAGAAAATGATTGAAAATGTATTATAAAATCAGAGCTTTCTCATTTGCCAAAGTTCACAGCGCCTTATGTGTTTTGGGAGCTTTCCAAAGCTGGACTTTACGGTCGGTCAATGAGGTTGGTCCACTCAGGGAGTGGGCCAACGTCCTTCATGCGATGCTCAAACTGAAGCGTGAAGTGACCTGCAGTCTTCAAGTGATCGCTTGGTGTGGCTGCTTTAATAAAACTAAAATCAAGAGAAGTATACTTTTTTGCACCATCTGTCCATCTCTTTTTATATTTCATTTAAACTGTGTAACCAAACGATGAAAACAACATCTACAGTTGGAATGGATTTTTTCCTGAGAATAAAATCAGTAAGCCACAAGCTAGCATTTCTCTAGCAGTGGGTGATTTTCTCAGAAGTAAAAAGGTCTATAATGTCTAGTCAGTGTTTATAATTAGATTAATCATTAATCTTCTGGATACAGTTAGATTTTAGCAATAATTATTATGCTCTATTCAAGGTCTTAAATGTTTATTTATAGCTTCATTATTTTTCCAAGCTTTATATTAATCTGTGGCCTGTAGCTAAGATCATTTTTTGAATTTTGAAGGTGACATAATCTAATATTTTTCATAATCACAATGATGTATATTTGAATTGATGTTTCCAACAGAAGAACAAGATTATTTTCATAAACATAATTGCTCAAAATGGAAATGTTGTTAATGAATCCGAATCCTCACGACACCTGTGATTCTGTTGGAATCTCATCAGAACTGAAAAGGATTTAAATTGAATGAAATGCTCAAAGCATGTCTACTACTTTGCAACAGCCCACAATGTCCACTGTCTGGTGATTATGCATGACGTTACAATAAGGGATCTTTTGGAGGGGTTTTTATCCTATGTCAGACATGTTGGACGCAATGATGTTATGTGTGTATGTGGAAAAAATCCACACAATTATAGGTATGTGTGGAATGGACAGAATGGTATTCTACTATTAACACAGTCCTTCACATTTTACTGAATTACTGCACAATATTTCATCTGCCAAGCCCAAAATACCCATCAGCCTCTGGTACAGACATGTGACTCAATACTCTTAATTGGAGGCATAACATTTTCATGTATTTTATGAGAAAAAACATCAGTCATGTTTTCAGATTGAAAGCACTGTGTGTAAATTGCTTATAATGAATTTCAGTTCATAGCACTAGCAGTAATTTTTTCACATTGATATAAGTGCTGGCTCAGGGCTGTATTGGCTGGGACTAGAGTCTCTCTTTAATCACTGTGGAAATCACGATCGCATAGTGAGGGAGCTAAAACTGTAACAGAAGCCGCGCTTGCTTCATTGATCTAATACACCTTGTTAGTGCGTTCACTGACGTCATTACCTTTAAGAAATGTCTTTCCCAGTATCGCCAGACGCTAGCAGCCAGTCCGCACTGAAAAGCTGCCAATGAGAGTGACAGGATGGATTTTTCTCCTAGCAACAAGCCCTAATAATCCTGTTTACTTCAGATGCACGTATGCTTGAGCTGCATCTCCTCTGTCTCCATGTCATTTTGTCACCTCCCAGTGAATGGCAGTGAGTACTAAAGGCCATTTCAGTGTGCTTTCTGCATGCTTCGGAAAGGGGAGTCTGTGCTCTGTATGCACAGATAAAATCGATCTCAGCAGTATGTATACCAGGGCTGCCCAACCCTGTGCCTGGAGATCTACCGTCCTGTAGGTTTTCACTCCAACCCTAACAAAGCACACCTCGTTTAACAGCTAGAGATCTAGTTAAGCTGCTAATTAGTAGAATCAGGTGTGCCAAATCAGGGTTGAAATGAAAACATACAGGAAGTTAAATCTCCAGGAATAGCGTTGAGCAGCCCTGATGTATCCTAACTGAGCAGTTTCATTCAGCTGAGTCCGTCTCAGTCCTTTCTTTTTGGGAAAGGTCCGAATGGGCTGCGGCTTTTCGAGGGCCAGGAGAATGTGCGTGCAAATTTAAAGACCCGGGCACGAAAAGCAGAAAAGCAGGGATCTGGAATGCTTACCTACGCAACATCTGACCCGACGTATCAGCAGTGATCTGGCAGCCTGCTACTGGCCCACGCCGTGACCATTGTTCAGATGTGTTCCATAAACACCTGTGTGCCAGGAACCATGTGACCCCGGTGTTATTAAAGCAATTTCTCACCTGAGTCTCCTGCGCTGTAATTGGTCGCCAGCTGGGAGTTGTCAGGGCAGCTGTGGGATACAGACGCTGTATTCAAACACTTCAAAGTGCATCAAGTGTGCTTGCAATGACTGACTCACCTGCTCATTTAAACAATCTGCTTTTAACAAGAGAGGCGCAGGAGCCAAGTAGCTGTGCACTCCCCAGGAACACTGGCTGCTACATAGAGGATTATGTCCGAGTGCACGCCCCGGTCTTATTCTATGAAAAGCATCGCGCAGTCAACACAGTTTTTGAGGGCTGTCTGCAAAGACGGGGAACGATTAACGTGGATACCAAGCTCACAGTGTTAAAGCAATGTGGAATGTGGAGAGCTCAAAAACCTGTTACTGAAAAGCCATGCAGTACATCACACTATTATGCCATGATCTACATCTTTCCAGTGCTACATTGTGAAGTGTGTGTGTGTCTGTCTGTGTGTGTGTGTGTGCGTGTGTGCGTGTGCGTGTGAACTACCATAATCAGCATAAACTACCATATGTGTACACAGGGTTGAATGTTGATAAATTAAATAATCCAAATAATGAATGAGGAGCCGTCGGTCACTAAGCAGTTTTCAACTTTTAGCTGAAGAGCGACACCATCACAGATTGAGCGATTAAGGAGGGGCTCCAGGTGACTTCTGAAAGCAGCTCTGTCACTGACCATGTGCAAGCTGGAGCAGAGAAGCAGCTGAAATTCCACGTCTCCCTCCTACGGGGCCGCTCCTTTGGTGTGATTTCACAGCCCATTGAGCCAGCGGGCTCTGGTATGTCCTGTCTCCAGACCGTCTCCTGGTCCGTCCTGATCTCCGGCGCTCTGAGGCGCGCGCGGGTCGCGTCTCCCCAACGCTCGCACTTTATGGACGTGAAATATTGATAGCGGGGCGGGCGGTGAAGGGGGCCCGGGAGCCCCATACGTTAGCGCCTCTCAGCGAGACGCTCCCGGGCCCCAGCGGAGCGGCAGGAATGTTACTATCAGTCTGCTCCGTGGCTTTGATGTGGGGGGAATTGTCAGGTTTATGGGATTCTCTTTCCAGTCTAATCTCATATTACCGCCGCACAGCAGAGAGTCAGTGGCAGCTCTCTTTTTTATGTCCTTTTGAAAACGGAACAGCTTTCCACCAACAATAACACTGTCCAGCCCCCGCGTCAGATTAAAGAAAACACTGCCACTTCGGGAATGCCATTTCATGGATTTCTCTGTCCGTGAAAGTAACATTTGCTTAATACCTAGGCAGCTATAGATATCTTTCATAACTATCTTTTTTTTACTCACATAAAATAATTCAATCAATCATAAAATCAGTAATTCAGGTAAATGAGGCCATTTTGTATCTTCAACTGTCAGTTTTCAAGATGGTGATTTCGCTCACTGTCACCTTAGAGAAGCTTATTATGAACATAACTTTTAGGCATTTAGCAGATGCTCTTATACAGCTGAATTATATTAATAAAGCAATGCAAGTTAAGTCCCTCGCTCAGGTACTTAACTTTGCTACCTTACAGCAGTGCCCCATCTGGGAATCAAACCCACAATCTTTACATTCCCATAAGCATTAAACTACACTGCTGCTACACTGCACAGGAGATTATAATGAGAATCTCTGAACAATCTTTACATTCCCATAAGCATTAAACTACACTGCTGCTACACTGCACAGGAGATTATAATGAGAATCTCTGAACAATCTTTACATTCCTATAAGCATTAAACTACACTGCTGCTACACTGCACAGGAGATTATAATGAGAATCTCTGAACAATCTTTACATTCCCATAAGCATTAAACTACACTGCTGCTACACTGCACAGGAGATTATAATGAGAATCTCTGAACAATCTTTACATTCCTATAAGCATTAAACTACACTGCTGCTACACTGCACAGGAGATTATAATGAGAATCTCTGAGCTGAAAGTCTGTTCACATGCTTTTCATCAAATGTGCATTTTCCAGTAAATAACCAGTTCAAACGTGATGCTTTCGAACTGTTCATGCTTATTGAATGGGTGAGACAAGCATGGCCTTGAGTTTACTGTTGGTGTGTGTGTGTGTGCACCTGCATATTGTTTGCTTGCGTTTCTGATCACTGTGGGGTTTTTTTTCCTGCCAAGGATGCGAAAGGGAATCTCATCTCCTATTCATAATGAAGGAAAAGCAGTTATTTTCACTGCTTTGAGGTGGCAACAGCAACACATGATGTAGCGCTGATCAAAAGGAGGCGGCGGGCAGGAAGCCCTAGGAGGGGCCTCTGGATCGGCTTTAGAGTGCCGCGGAACGGGGCTCTGAGCGATGAAAGGAGACTCTTCCTGAAGCAGAACTTTCCAGAAGCGCCAGCGTAAGAACATGAGAAAGCGCGGCGATGAGGAGAGGCCTTTCGGTCCGTTCGGAGAGCTGGCTCATCCTCGTCTCCAATCTCGAGTAAACCTGTCACAGCGCACGGCTCGGGTTTGATGGATCCCAGAGTCTCCTGCTGAAGTTGCTCTGTGATTTACAGCCGCGTGTGATAAACTGCTCTCCAGTGTCAGTGTACGATGCGTGCTCCTCGCTGGTTTCCACCTGCACACTCTGGTTCCCTTCATAGGACTTGGCTGGAAATAACCTCCAATAATTAAATTAAATCTCCCTAGGTGCCTCCCTTTATTGAGAATTGAGCTTGTGGAGACATCACAATGTCAAAAAGACACTCTAATGGGTAGCTATCGGAATGTGCTACAGTCATTTAGATTTTTTCACAGTGAAGTTATTAGGTTTTTTTTACTTAAAATTTTATCTGATGAAAGACCGACCGCATTTTCTTCTCGTGCTGTTGGTCGCTGGCGTCGTAGCGAGCCATCAACCGCATCCTTGTTGGATCACGGTGATGATTGGTGCTCTGCGAGCGTGACGCCTGTCTCCGCCCCCCGCACGCAGTGAACGGAGGGGAGATGAGCCAGGCGATCCATCACACCCCCTCCCCGAGCAGCCAACCAGACCGCCGCGCGCGGGTCGAGTCTCTCAGGGGAGAGCCAGCCGTTTAGCCAAGCCAGTGAGGGAAATGAAAACAGAATCAGGAAGACCATTAAGAGCTCGCCGGCCATGACTGATTATCGTCCGCTGACAAATCTTTCCCCCTCTCACTTTGCGGAGGAAACAAAGTTCCGCCGTGTTTTTCCATTGTCAAAATTCCGCCGTGTTTTTCCATTGTCAAAATCCCACCATGTTTTTCTGCCTTTGAAGTGCAGCTGGATGGATGAATGAAAGCCCAAAGCGGCAAGCGTTTAAGTATTTTAATTTTGCGGACCGATCCCTTTGGTGAAAACTGGTTTGTTATCTATGGGGGGGGGGAGGCGGGGGGGGGGCAGGACAGTTTCATTAAATGGGGCCTTTAAAAGGAGTATGGGGTGTGACTGGGCCCTTGCATGGTTTTGTTTTCTCAATGACAGAGATGGACCACTTCCAGGTCCATCCACTAGACTAAACATATTTCAGTGTGTTGATATCTCAGACAATCCCACTTCAATGGCCACTTTATCTCATTAAAAAAATAATGATGTAATTGCCTGATGTTACAATAGATAGCAGTGTATTTATCTTAGCCTGTGCTGTTTAGTGATGTGTTGCCAGTGGTTTATCAAGAGCCTGTCTCACAGTTGATTAATGGCGTTTATCTGCGCTGCAAGAAGCAGATGTATGCCAGTTATTTATTTAGAGACTCTTATTGTATATACACAACACCGGTAATCGTGCCTATGATTACAATTAAAGGAAGATGAGAAGACAAATGGGAATGTCCTTTGATGCGGTGGCTTCCGCACCACTATATCTCAAGGTTAAGTTTTATCCGTCAGTGGTCATGAGGAACTAATGAGGTTCCATCTCGACTTGCAGAACGAGTGCGGTTAGCAGAAGTACATACATGCGCTGAAAATTCATCCAATGTATCCAAGGAAAGGTGCTCAAAATAAACTGCGGACGAATATAGATAACACGCGTAACATGAAAGCCGCGTTCTTATGACAGCTGAAATTTCCGTGACTTTGGAACGCGAGCTTTACATCTAGGGAGGATATTGAGAAGTTAACTGCGCGTCTGAATTTGCTCGAACATGATGAATCAATTTGCCTTTATAAAACCTGATATACAGGAAAATGTGCGTCTGGTAACAGTATACCACATACCAGAAATTATTCAATATTTAGAAGGCTAGGTTTCATCTGTGTTTGGCCAATATAATGTGCAGGTGAGTGCCAATAGCTATAGGCCAGTGATTGTTAAGGATTTAAATAGTTTTTTTTTGTTTTTTATTACGTATTCCACAGCTGGTATGTATATCAAATAATGCATCCTGTTTCTTTCACCCAACTGCAGTACTGCCTGTATATCATGTCATAAATTGCTCGTGTTTGCAAATGAGCGCGTGCACTTTCATGGGTAACATTTAAAGAGCGCGAGCAAAGTTCAGCGAGCGATTGTATGAAAGGGTAGATTTCCGATAAAATATTCAAAGGCTGAGTTAACAGATTCAAAGAAGCTAATTTCTCTGTCAGTTAAACAGCGAGTCACGGCTGCCCTTTAGAGGTCTTCCCTGTGAGGTTTGAGTCGGCCGAGATCTGATTGCGCTATCGGCGGCTGTCAGTTATTACTGAGACTGGTGCAGCTACGAGGCTGGGCTCCTGACGTAGCCTGCCTTACTGGTGCAGCTACGAGGCTGGGCTCCTGACGTAGCCTGCCTTACTGGTGCAGCTACGAGGCTGGGCTCCTGACGTAGCCTGCCTTACTGGTGCAGCTACGAGGCTGGGCTCCTGACGTAGCCTGCCTTACTGGTGCAGCTACGAGGCTGGGCTCCTGACGTAGCCTGCCTTCAGGTTCTACTGGTGGCCCCCGTCTTTCTCTGGATTACTGAAGAAATGTTACTCACTCGTGTTGTGTAGTAGATACAGTAAGAGACACAGGCTGTAATGTGCAGGTCTTACAGTTTAGCAATGTTCTCTTCATTTAGCTGTGGGTCTGATGGTACAGTGCGGTTCTGTTCACATTTGTCTCCGTGCGTGGTGGGTTATTTCCAGCCAGTGATCTGGCGTGTGACTGTCTGATCAAGCAGCTGGAAAATAAACGTCCGTAGTTTTAATGAAGAGCCTATCAGAGGAAGGTCTGTGCAATGCCAGGGGTGTGTCTGACTGGTAAGGACAGGAGCGTAATCCTCTCTCACTTTCCCCACGGCTGGGCGTGCCAGCCCAGCGGCGGTCCGTAATTGGGCCAGCGCTAATTCCTGATTAATTCTGGCCAGGAATGCGCACATCTGTCTTGGTATCCGCGACCCTCCCGGCCCTCGGCTAGTCCTCCACAAGTGGGCCAATGGGTGGAGGGTTTGGGGGGGGGTGCTCGGTGGGACCTCCTGTCAGCTGTGAGATTTATGTCATCTCCCCTCCGTCCCGAGGAGGGAACGGGCCGCCCTGCACATCTGGACTCAATCGGCAGGATGCCGGAGAGTGCGTGTCAGAGGTGGTGTCAGCCCCGCTCGGCCCGGGCCTGGCCCAAGCTGGTGTAGAACCAGGTGTCTCTGCCCCTGCGCTCAGCCCATCTCTCACACACTCCGCCACGGGCCGCACAAATCATCTTTATGTCCCGGGATTCACATTCTGCCAGAACCGTATCGGACCCTCCGCCAGTGAAACTCGGCCTTCGTTTTACCCTTAAATGGTGAAATAGCGATATAGATGATGGTACACCATTACTGCACACATTACTGCTTCACACTTATGTCGCTGTATAATTATCTTTTATACTAGTTAAGAGATGTTGCCTGATGAACATTAAAGTCAAATTATACACAATTGCACGCTCTGTAAATAATGAAGACAAAAACGAAACCATTTTCCTGATAAAACAGGTTATACATGTCCCTGTATGAAAAACATCATGGTATTGAGAGTGATCGCGAAATGCATTATGGTTCCATGCGCTAGTTTAGGGTGTACAGTAAATGAGCTGGATAGGCTTTGAAAGGGTTTTATTAAACACAGAGAGTTGATAAACAGTTCACATTTACCAGATTGATTCTGTGGTAACTTAGAAATGAACTGTGAGGAACACAATTGCAGTACCTATTTTCCATTTCTCTGTACAATTGAATAGCAGTATTTACATCCTCGTGGTTTATTGAATGTACTGTTTATTCAATAGACTAATTATGATTTTACTGACAGTAAATAGTACAGTAATGTTGCGTACTCCAGTTCCTGAGAGCTGAAGCTTCTGCTGGTTTTGTCTGTTGGTTCCTTTTAATTGCAGCCAACTTTGGCTTTGGAAACAATGTGTGTGGACAGTGTAGCCAATATACAGTTTTAATAATTTAAACACTTTAGTGATTAACAAGCAGCCAGGACTGGAAGTTGAGGTCTTTGACTTGGGGTCAAAGGAAATGATTATTTGGCCTATTTAATAGTAACCCGTTTTCAGTGTCCCTGTGTACTTACATCATTTATCAGTTTCTACAGTTACAAGTGTTTTTATTGGGTGGGTTTGAGGAATAGCTCAGAAGCCTGTTTTAATAGAGAACTGAGGAGAATCTGACTGTCATCAAAAGTCCAGGGTGTTAGCTCATTCTCTCTGATGTGTCTCCAGGCCCTTTTACAATAGATATTTGTCTGTTGGTTTTGTACGGCGAATGATTTTTGGGCGGAATCAAAAACAGTTTTCTGTTACAATATGTGGTTGACATCACCGTGTGCATATTCTTTTGCTTGACAATGGGAAGACCGCTGTGCTCTCATTGCATATAGGGAATACACTTTAAACATTAAAAGCCTTTTTATCGGCAACTTAGACTGTCTTCCAAACGCATCGCAGTCAGCCCAAAACGAACGGGAACGGGAGATTTGCGGCTTGTTTATTAATGAGGAGCGTGTGATATCAAGTGAGCCTCTGTTACCGCTGCCTTGATGGATGGTGCACGTCTGCTTCAGGATAAACTAAAGAACCGCCACTCGCAAAAAAAAAAAATTTCTGTTAGGAAAGCTTTTCTCCCTGTGGAGAAATGGAGAGCCATTTGGCCCTTTTACAGCTCTGAGTATGCTCAGATGCTTGCCTGCGGAAAGCAAAGCCCCGGTGCAAAATGGAGGTGTTTACTCAAAAACCACACAGCAACATATTTAAAGGAAGATGGCCAAAGAAAAGAGTGACGGCAGAGAGTGTTCCTGATGGCGTCGGGTGTCTCACGGTGTTATTTGAAAAGCAGTTGATGTGTTCACATCGTCTCACCGTCTGTTTCCCACCTACAGGCTGCTCTAAGTGCCTTGAAACAGCTGTCGGAACAAGGACTAGACCCGGTGGATGGACCAATCAAAGTAGAGAATGGATCACGGGAAACGTATGCACAGGCAGACCTGTAAGTATCACTTGTTACATCGCGAAGCAGGAATTTCAGAATATTTTGTACATTTTAACATTAATACACGGCCATGAGCAGTGATGAGATATGCCAGTTTAGATCACATTTGAAGCCTGTGTGCTTTCAGGATTGGTAAACCCCTCTCCCCTCTCACACGCACAAGATCCTTTCTGCTTTGCGCACTGCACTTTTGCAACTATAATGGCCGTTGTACGCCAGAGTCGCGCGCGCCTTCGCCGTAGATGTTTCCGTCAGAGCCACTTCCTCTAGCAGAGTGCGACACGCTCGCCGCTCAGATGGCCATTCCGCTCCATTCCAACGGGCGTTTTGCATGATTTTTATTAGGGCCGCGCTCGATAGGTAACCGTGGGAACAAACTCGTCCCCCCCCCCCTTCCCCAGCCGCTGCACCACTGGAACCTAGAGACCAATGAAAACGTGAGAGTGGAAACCGTGGGCAGACAAAAGGAAGTGGCTGCAGCAAATTAAGAATATTTTCATAGTAGGTGTGCCTGGAAAAGGTTACAGGTCTGTTTTCTTATACAGATGGCATCCTCAGCCCAGCGAAGATGTGTATGGGGTGGGGGGGACTTCACTGTCCGCGTAGCTCACACCAGCGCTGGCCAAAGGGAAAACGTTTGTCTTCTTTACTGTTGATTTTCCCACAATGCAGTGCTTTGGCTGCTGCGTTATCTGAACGTAAATATTTTTTTCTTTTTAAAAAGCCACCTCTGGCGATGACCTTTGACCCCGAGGTGGCGTTTGCGTATAAACATGTCTTTTGAGATGCGCTGCGCCAGCACTCAACAGGACTCTCCGTATATTCATCTTTCAGACAAGCGAAACATCTGGGAGAGAGGACGGACAATAAACAGACTAACTCAGGCACCACCGCTCAGGACTGCAAGGATTCAAAGGCCGTCGTCTAGGAGCACCCCCCTCCCCCCACCCCCCCACCACCCCACGTGCCGACGGCGACCACTGCATCCTTATAAACCTGTCAACACGCAATAGGGTGGATGTGTACCAGGAAATGACTGACTAAATACCATTATTTGAGTCTATGTGAAGACAACACTATCCTAACACATTACATTTATTGATAATTTATACATAATTCTGGTAATTATCTATGAAAACAATCAGTGAATGAATTAATGCATGGTACTGTTAAAATAAGGGAAATTTAACAAAATAGTGAATTTTCCCTTTTGATAGATATTTTTTTCAGCTTGCTGCTCTGTGGCATGGTTAAAAAAATGTAAGAAAAGGATATCATGCCATTGATTGAAAACAAAAAGGTATAGTGATGAAGAACACACTAGCACAGCTTATTTTTTGTGGTTTTTATTTCTTTTTTTATTACTCTATGAATAACAATGCTTGAGTATTTAAAGATTAACCAATGGCAGTGCTGTGAAAGTTGTAGTTGTTGTCTTCATATATAGTCACCCAGCTTACCTTTTATGCTGACATTAAGCATTCATATATATATATATATGGATATGTATGACTCGCAGAATACCATATGCAAAAAAACACTGATGAAAACAAGATATATATTGACAACAAAACTAAAATTGGTTGTGAAGTTCATGAACTGATGTTAGAAGTATTCAATAGAGGTGCTCCCTCCTGGATTAGAAGTTGGGGTGGCTGATCTGGGTGAACTTGTGCTCGCTGAGGAGCACCTGACCTCTAACATGGTAACCCCCTAGAAATAGAATTACTAGAATGGTTCTGGTTATAAAGCAAACTGAGGAAAGCTCGAGCCGGGCGGCCATATTGAATAGGATTCAATTTTAATATTTTCTTCAAATGAAAGTTTTACTATTCTGCAATAGAAGCTGCTGCAGTTGTAGAATTGCTACCACTTGTGCGTATATCCTTTCAGGATGGGATAGGGTAGTTTTAAGCAAATGAAGTAGAGCTTTTGACCAGGTCTAGTAAATCTATGTCTATTGTTTTTCTCTTCTCCGCCCAGTTTTGTCAAACACATCTACACCCATTTTGTGTTGTATTGACCCAACAGTGCATCAACTGAGTGTTTTTAATGACTGCATTCTGACCCACAACAACATCACGAAGGAGAAGGACATTGGATGTCCACGTGGAAATCCTGAAAAAAAAAATGTCTGAGGAAAAAGAGTTTCTTTAGATCAACTTTAACAAGCTCAATGATGAACAGGATCTCCTCTGACTGTGAATACATTGTGTAATAACAAACTGTCTGTTACTGAAATGGTCAGATGCAGTAAAAGCACCTCGGTTCATGTTGAAACCTCGTGCTGCCATTTATTGTCCTGTCAGTAGAGCTTGCTCGCCACATAAAATGTGTGTGCGGCACTCGCCCTAGTTAAAATAACCAGATATTCTCTCTGATTACAAATAATAATATACAAGTGGTAATTTATCTTATCAATGAAGCATGTATTTTCTTGCTTGTTAGGATATGCTGTGAGGCAGTGGGTGTAATAACTCGTTCAATGGACTTGTTTTATTCCTGACCGCTACTACTTTATTAGGCCTACTGTGTTAAAAAAAATAAGTATGTAAAAAGACTAAGAAAAGAAGGTCTTCATTTGGGGCACAAACCTTTATATTTATTCACTATGAGAGAGGACAAAAGTGTATTCTCTTTTTATAGTGTCATTGTTACTTGTTGAATTTAATCATCCCTCCATAAAAATGTCAGTTCAAGTACAACTAACTTCATGAAGTATCCAAAAAAAACAATACTGTCATGTGCTGGTCCATGTGATGACCAAAATGAGACTAAGTAAAGAAATGTGTCTCATAGTATAGTAATCCAAAAGTTATTGAGGGAGCACGTGTTCCTCTCAAATACAAGGATGTGTTTAAAGGAAGGCTGTTTGATCGATCACACTATACTCTTACAGGCCAACACTCAGAACCCATAAATATGGGAACGTTTGAAACTTTTGGAACAAAAAGAGATGAGCTGTTCTTGCTGCTCTTTCCCATTCATTGTAAGGCTAAACCTCGGAGTCACCAGTACTGGGGAGGGAGCTCTGCTCTAGGCCTATTAGAGCGAGCGGTCACACTAAAGATAACGACAGGTGCACAGTTCCCTCTTCACTTTTCAGTGCAGCTTTTTACAATTGGGTCTATGAATACTGACACCTCAGAAGGACATACCTGCTTATTCAGCTTACTAAAATGGATTTGCGGGTGTGGTTATCCCACCCCACCCCTCTCTTTCCAAAATGTTGAATATGCTCATCACCAGTTTCTTTACTGTATGAGATCATTTTCTTCTCTAACATAGCCTGAACCTCCCTCCAGTTCAGCATTTTGTTTTCAGTTGACTGCTGTCCAAGAGTGGCTGTAGCTATGCAACAACACAACAGACCTTGTCATCAGTTCCAGATTTGCATGAGTTTCATGCTGTGGGCTATTTTTCATTCGCTCTAAGGTGAACATTTGAGCTGGACGTTTTCTCCACATACTTTGAGAGAATACAGTATCATGTCAGTGAATAGACATAATACTGTATTCTCTCAACAGGAAGCTCAGTCCATTCTCTTCAAGCTAAACTCTATGTCATTTTTTATTATTGCTGACGATGTGGTTTCCTGCCAATCATGGAATCACATTATCAGCTGGGTTCTTTCTGTTGTTTTTTTCCTCTAACGAAGATGATTTAGTTATGGCCAGCCCTGATGAAGTCAGTGGCATTAAAGGATGTCAGCGCTTTAGTTGTTCAATAGAGACATGCCCGTATTTGGAGAATATTCAGACCACATGAAAACATCGAGGTTATGTGATGATTATTATTTTTATGTTCTGCTTATTTCCTAAGCAGAAACTGGAGAGGACCCTATAATGTCTCTTCACAGATGACAATGAAATTCCAGAAGGAAATGTAATAGCGCGCTGTGCTTCCTTTCCATGTGAATGAGTGATGAAAGCGTGAGTGCCAAGGGCTTTCTTTTATTCCGTGCAATTGCTTATATATTGCGTAACGAGGGATTTTTCTATACTTTACCTTTCTAACAGGTGCTGCAGTTATTGTGCTGTTAGACGCTTGCCTACAGCCACAAATTATTGACTTTAGCTCCAAATTTCCCCTGTGAACTGCTGTAATGAATAAGAGTACACTATTGCAGAGTGAATCACCCTCTCATCTGCTGGTTTGTTTTACTGTAGGCTGTGAAACGGGGGGTTCGAGGAAAAGTAAACGAGTCATTCCGTAAATCCCCGTGAGTTTGAGCATCGCTGAAAGTAAAAGTTTGTCTAGTTGAAAGTCTCACAGCTTTGTAAACGAATACACGGGGAAACGCTCCATGTACCGTAACTCCTCTTCAGTGCCGGGGAGAGAGACCGTGCAAATTCCAGGAATTTCTTTCGGACGTGCTGAGAAGCCAGGGACTGCGTGCAGACGATGGCCTGCCTGTTTTTTTGTTTTTTTCCCCGAAGCGCATGTTATTTAGTGCGCACGCCGGCGCGTCTGTCCCCGCCTCGCTCCTGACCGGAGGGTCCGGAGGGTCCGGAGCCCCAGCGCAGACCTGCAGCTGTGTCGCTCTATCGGGAGAATCTCACACGTGAGAAATGGTTTTGGTTTGAGATCAGGAGAGTCTGCAAACACCTCCCCCCACTCTGAACTGAGTGCTCATCTTCCCACTGAGAAGGCCCACGGAGCGTTTATAGGGGATATCACAACTCCCAGCAGGTTCTGCTACAGTCTGGGGGGCTGGGGGTGGAGGCTGTCAGCTTCTTGGGCCTTGCTGGTGGGAGGTGGGGGCAGTGACATCTGACTCACATCAAGCGAAACAGGCGGATCCCTGAGTCAGAGTCTCTATCACAGAGCTCGCCCCAGTTTGGGGAGTTAGTGAAGAGAACTCAGTGTGTAAGGGGAAATTGGTCATTTCCTTACTCTTTTCAACAAAGAAACGCCAATGTGTTGCTATTGTCTAATATCATACAGTAGCCCGTGACATAAATGGTTCCCAGGCGACAACTAATGCAACAAATAAGCCTACAGTATATTGTAACACTGTGCCTACCATGACATGTATATTTCAAACTGTATGTTTCAGGATCAATCGTTTCATTATATTCTTATATTTAAAGGAGGCTGTAATCCCTGAAAAGGGAGAGAAACAAATCAATGTGGCTGAAGGGGTTGTCAGAGCAGATTAAGTACAAAGGCCATCAAAATTGATTTTGCCACCTGAATTATGCCATATCGACCATTCTGTAACCTCTAAATTAGTGAGGGAAATCTGAGAGACCGAGCAGTAGCTACTCACAACGGTGCAGACATTTGAAGCCTCCAAGAATCATAAGCCTGACACCCAACAAGAATGCTGGCTTCGTTGAAAAAGCAGTTAATTCCCCCAGCGATACGTTTGACCAATTTGTTTCCTCTCTCAGCGGGACGTTTCATTTTCGTGGTCCTCGTCATTCTAATGAGAGCCCTATCAGTCTTCCCCCTGCACACCGCAGCCGGCCGCTCGCCGGTGGTCAGTGACTACTGAAAGACTTTAAGCCTTCATGACAGCTCTCTCCCCCTGCATTAAAACTAATCCCCCCCACCAGACCACTTCATCCTCCTGATTAGTCATGCTCCAGGAAATCTGCCGAGCTGGAGGCAAAATTATTGATGCCGCCAAGCTGTAAGCTTATTGGTTCAGGGATTCAATAGTGAGGCTGAGACCCTGTTTCTAATGCTGTAGCCACCCAAGGGAATGTGTATATTCTTTACCACACACCACCGTGTGTGCTTAGGTCAATATATGTTGAATACAGAAATGCGGTGCTGGATGAAATAATCAGTATTTTGAGAGAAAAGGAACCTACTCGGCAGACGAATACTAGAGGCTATCAATAGTCTTGAATCATTAACCTGACTGACTTTTAAGATAGAATTCCTATGAATCACTGTTGTTCCATCCCCACACACATCCCTGAGAGACCATTATTTATTATGCGGTGGAGATTTGCACATTTAATTGCTATCAAGTCATATTTCAACTGAAATATGCCCTGAGTAGAGTGGAAAGAACCCTAATCTTTTACACCCTTGTCTCTGGAAATGTGTCATTTCCCGATGACTCTGACACCACCAATCACAACAGAGGTGAATACTGAGGAAGCGGGAGGTACGGCTCTGCGGCTCCGAAATCGGGAAAGGGTTGGGAACGGTTTCCGCTCCTCCCTTCTGCGTGGAACCCAGACACACTCGATTTAGGACTGGCGTCAGGTCGGCTCAATTTCTTATACTCGTTGAACCAAGGCGCTATATTTTGACAAAAAAGACTGAGATAGACCCACCATGCTTTCTGCAATTCCACCGTTGTCATGTGTGGGGCAGGTAGTGCCAGAACAGTTATTGGTCAATTTATTATACTAGTTAAGAATGAACCAAGGTGCTCATTTCATTGAAAAAACTATATTTTTTGGACAAAAAAAGACTGAGATAGACCCACCACTCTTTCTGCAAGTCACTCCTCTAAGTCACTCAATGTCTACGTGTGATTCGTCCGCAGTTTCAGGCCCAGTTGTAATGTGTGTGGCAGGTAGTGCAAGAACAGTTACTGATAAACTTGGAGACAGTAAAACTAATCGCCATTTGTTGTGTGGCGGTCAAGATCCTCTCAAACCAAAACCCATTGAGGTGCAAAGAAAATACAACAGGTAATAATCTAAATCACTTTATTCATTTAAGTTAGGTAGAGACACTAAACATCAGAACCACATATAACCTGCTCCTCTAAAGAGCGGGCTCCAACGAAAATGACAAAAAAAGAGGCTTATGTCATACTGTCAACAAATGGCAAAAAAAATTAAGAGAGGTAGAGATTTTAGGCTCATAATTGTCGATGAAGAAACAATGCCTATTGGAATGTTGCTTAAATTCAAAAGGTCTGTCTTCCTAAAGCGTACAAAATATCCAAATATTGAACAATGGAGAGATTTCAGTGGAATTTTGGGTACTCACAACAGTTAAACATTAACATTCCATTGAAAAAGGAGTTTCATGAATGCAATACTTCCAAACAGATTTTTCATAGTCAGTAGTGTATAGATCATGATATTTTTTAACATCTCACTGATAAAGACAATGACAGACAAATAACTTGTGTATAAAAACAAGAAATCCCCTTTTAATCTTCCCTAACTTTGAGTTTCAAAGGGTTGCCCGAGGCTTTCCTGCTTTTACAAAGAATGTTTAAAAAATGGGACAGGTAACTCTAAAGCACAAACGAGGCAGGAAATAATATTGCTGATGTTTCTGTACATTTAAGTAATTTCACAAGAAATGTTTACAAAAATATATCCAACTTCACATCCTATGCCAAATTTTTTTTTGTTGTTTTTTTTCCCCCCCACTCAACGATGTGAAAAGATCGATGTGCACCGCCAAACAAATACGGTTTAGTTCAACATGGGGCGCTGACCCCTGACCTATTGATTACAGTTCTCTTTCACCAGACGAGCAGCACAAACCGAGAGGTACAGAGATTCCCAAGGCTTTGACAACCTGAATGGAGAGTGGCTGAGGAATACACGTCCTTGCACTGACAAGGGAACGGTAGTGAAAGACTGCTGTACGTCCGATCGATGCCAAGGACAAGAGTACCAATGGAAACATTACGAGTTGGCAGTGCATATGTTAGCCAGGATCAGTCCAATGTGGAAAAGGATTTGGTCTATCTTTGTCCCCCGATTGGTGGGATTGTCTCCTATAGATGCAGCCTCTGTGGTTACTGACCTTGCAGTGTTGGGAACAGTTGTGAAATGCTATGCTGTGGAACTGTTCTACACAAATAGTGTTTGCAGTGTGGAGAAATTGTGTCATTACAGTGCATGTCTACAAAAAAAACAAAGTGACAAGATTTACTGTTCATACAGTAACATACTGTATTTTTCCACAAAGACGCTAAATAATGCTGGTGACTACATTACGTAAATAGTTAATTATTGAATACCTTTTGTATGATTTCAAAACTATTGTCAACACAGTATATAGACAGTTGGTTTCTTTAAACAAACCTTAAACAAATACAAATAAATCCTTAGTGTAGTACACAGCTTTCTTTGTCCCAGAGGAACAATATGGTAAACCTTTGCATCTGGTCGATGCAAGTGCACCAGTCGAGATTCAGTCTTTTTTTTTCTCTCTCTTCCAATTCTCCTTCAGTGGTCTTATCCTCCTTGTTTTCGGGAAATGTGACGTTGTACAACTTGGGAACAGCGCCCTCTATATCCCATTCTTTGCCTCATTGTTGTTCATGGCCTGCTTCCTCTGAGCCAGGAACGGGTACATGCACTTGTCCGCGCCGAGAAACCGGTACACGCACACGACGGCCTCGAAGGGCAGAATGCTGCAAGAGATGAGGAAATGAATCAGCATTCAGCATGTACAAAGCACCGCCCCCATATCAGCATTCAGCATGTACAAAGCACCGCCCCCATATCAGCATTCAGCATGTACAAAGCCCCGCCCCCATATCAGCATTCAGCACGTACAAAGCACCGCCCCATATCAGTTTACAACCAGGAAAAAGCACACTGATGTACATGCCTATACCGGCGTTCTGGGCTGGTGACAGCAGGTTTCAAGAGACACACCTTTTCATGAGGTTGACCACGTAGACAATGCGTGGCGTGCAGATCATGGGCTGGTCGGTCAAGATGGCCCTCATCGCCTGTTTCACACAGAACTCTGGCTTCAGCGGTGGGAGGAAAGGCTCAAACTCTTTCCTGAGTGCAGAAAAACATGGGCAGCTTTTCAAAACCACCGAATCTGCTATGGGCCACAATACCTTTTGTAGTCTTTGGCAATTATGGTTGCAAAGGTTTTTTTTCTGTAGTATCAGATGCAATCTAAGTGAGAGCAATTTGAAATGCATCCAATGTGTGTTTGTTCCACAATTGAACAGGTAGACCCGCATCATAAAATAACTTAATTTGATGTATGCAGACAAATTTACCTTAAAAAAACACTTTATAAAGCACACCCCATAGTCCACAGTTATATTATCCAAAATAAATACACAACGAAACTCCTTCATAAATTATTTTCAGAATGGTCTGATTACCAAATGAAAAATAAATGCATGATGATAAATTTATTAATAAAAAAATCTAAGTTTTTTTATTAATAGAAAGTCTTCAGGCGCACTGAACAGTTCATTTATTACAGGAAACTGTAACCTTTTCCATCATATTCACACATTTCCTAATGTGTCATTTTATTAAACTCCAGAAGGACTTCTCACCTGATTCTGCAGCCTTTGAACATGCCAGTGTCCACCAAGTATGGGCAGACCAGTGTCATTTTTATCCCTTCTTTCTCCGATGCCTTGAGCTCGTGGCTGAGGGACTCATGGAAGCCTATGGCACCAAACTTGCTGGCGCAGTAGTCCTGGAAACAGAGCACGTGAGGCACACTCTGTGTTAATGATAGCCGTTAGCAGCCATTCCTGGGTATTTTCATCCTTTCTTTATGACACAACCCAACAGTTCTTTGGTTTTATTAGCTTTATTTTTATTTTTTGTGGCAAAGGAAGCATTAGCTTCGCAGGAATGTTTTGATGTGGTTCAGTGTGGAAGTAATCTTCAAAAGGACCTTTGCAAACACAGATGCACATAGATAAACACAAATGGACAAAGGATCCAACCATACCCATCCATACCCCTTAAAACTGGTAGCTTCAGTCACAAAATTAACACACGGCAATAAATTCACTTCCAGTGCATGTCTGTGAAGTATAATAACAGGTTAAAAAATAATTAAAAAAACAATGCGCTGAGGTTTCTTTGAAGTCACACTAATCGTCATGGATGAATGCTTGTAAAATGAAAGCCAACTCGCAGCTATGAAAACAAAAAGCAGTACAGTAAATATCACACAAGCTGGAAGGAGAATTTGATACCGGTCTGCGCTCGGGCCTGGAGTGAAAGCAAAACATTGTAAACTCATTGGAATATTAAATGAGTGCATCAACAAGGGCCGGTCTTTCAAAGTGTTCCCTGAGAACACAGTGGCAGCTTCCTGTACCGCTAGCCTGCATACAATTCTGAGATTGACCAACAAGATCCTTTTACATTTTAATGGTATCTCACTTAAAATGGAGATAAATGATTTTATACAGCCAACTATGAATGACTGAGCAGAAAAGAGAAAAGGGACCAAAATTCTCCTTCCCAGTGCAGTGATAGAGACATCCACAATCACATCGACAGGTCTCAGCTGGGTCCCTGCACCCCCGCAGGTAAAAACAGAGCCCCCCTTAAATCAAGACTCCTAAGTGAATCGTGTTCCTTAATTGGCAAAAAAAAAACTAAAACAAAGGCTCATTAACAAAACTGAATTACCACGCAGTAGTGAGCCAGCATCTTGGACTTCTCTAAACAGACTGTCCTTTTTCTGGGCTGCCAATAGATTTATTCGGGAGATGCAGTGTACAAACCTCCACACCAGCTGTGCTGAATAATCCCAGTGAGCTGGCAACTGTCACAATGTGTCCATGGTTCATCTCCAGCATCTTGGGAAGGAACGCCTTGGTGGTCTGGAAGCAGAAAAAAGAAGTTGCTTTACTCATGCAGTCTTTTGGAAGAAAATGATCAAAGGCCTTTGGCAACCAGTTACAACTGAGTCCAACGCCAAGAATGGGTCCTCTTCTCTCCATGCCTGTACTGAGAACAGAGCCTTCAACAACCAAATGAAAACTTCATAATATTCTTCAAGAAAAAAGGTCAAAGTATTTGGTCTACTACTGTTTAAAAAAACAAAAATCATTCAGGTAAGTTCACAGACTGAAAAGGTGGCAAATTCAAATTTGGTACGTAGCAGATTGGATAGAGAGAATGGATTAACATAATTTCCCCACTCTGAACAGTCAGATCCGGGTGTGCAATGTGCCTCTTGCACAGTTGAGCTCTTTTCCCACAAAGATCCAGTGCCCCTCCGAATAGCACAGTGTAAAGAGGTGCAGACAGCACACAGCGCCGTCCGCCACTCACTCAGCACGCCACACAATTCAATTCAAACCACTTCAATCCACAAGCTTCAATGCTAAGCTGCTAATGGCTAACCAAGTACAAGAGTGAAGGTTAAATGTTTTAAAAGTGCAACGCCTTGGGGGCCTGTACATTCAGTGTAAAAATGTGTGAAGGTTCAGCACGAGTCAATAGAGTGGTATATACAAGTGATGAAGTAAACATTTTGATTGGTTAACAGTGCTAAGCCACTCTAGTCATGTGACCCCTGGGATGCAATTGTACAAACAGGACCACTGTGGATGTTCTGCAGGATGGCACGTATTCTCAGAATTAAATCTCACCATTTGCGTGGCAACACCTGGTACAAAATGAGTGTACATCTGAAGAAACTATTTGTGGTAGGGGACAATGTATTGAGGAAGATTAAGAAGCTAATCAGCCACAGACAATGACAGAACGTTGAACTGTTTGTATAAGGAGGCTTGTTAAGACTCCAAACTGAACACATCATGCCATGAAGTGCATGCAAATGCCAAGAACAACAGAGCAGTCTGGTGCTCATGATATCACCATTTATAAACATTCCCTGTGAAACTGAACTTGTCCATTTCTGAGAGTGGTACCAACTTGTACAGCTATGCACATAGGAGAGGAATTTTCCTCAAGAAACTTGGTGAACGTGCAGATCTGTCCGTCAGCAGGTTTTATGGATATGCATCCGACTTCCTGGGTTTGTGTGAGCCTTTTATTAATTCCTGGAATTATGCTATTCCAAGAAAGCAAATGCTTAAGTCATCCAGCCAGTCTTTATAGATAGATTACATCAAACAAGATAAGCAACACTAACCCAAAGCTCAGTTAAGAATTATTACTGACAGTATGTGTGTAAGACGAGATAAATGTATTTAATAAATTGTGGAGCAATTATGGACGAGCAATTCTGATAGGCAAGAGCCAAACATCTGTACTGGGACATTAAATATTTAAAAGTGCTCCAGGAAAACTTTCCGTTTACATAATGATGAGGTCCATTAGAGGGAGAACATCCTGACTGGGCAAATGTTTAGCGCAAGCTCTTTATACCAAAATGGTGGTCAGTAGGTATGCGTGCAAATGAAGCATTACTTCATTACTGTCCGTAAGCCAACACTTCCTAAACACGCCAATGTACAGAACAGCAGCACGATTTGGGGCTTGGACTTTACAGTCAACAGGCCTGCCAAAAAGATACAGGCAGCTTTCCCCAACAGACATTAACTCCCACATTATCAATGCAAAGTCCTGAAGTTTCAGCAAGCATAATATAACAAGGGTTAAACACAGGCTCCCACCTACCGAACTATATAGAAAACTATATAGTTCGGCGCTCCCACCATGTGAGTCAATGGTCCTCATTTATAAATGGTGCATACAAATACGTACGAAAAACTTGATGTCAAAACATGCGCACATTTACGCAGAGTATGACTCGTGCATACACACATTTTTGAGACTGTGGGAATTGGCAACTCCTATGACGCGGAAACTGGAATACACATCTTTTTTGTACGTGCGCACACCGTTCATACATGAGGCCCAATGTGTCTATCAACAAATCAGCGGAGGCTCTGAAAATATGAAATGCGTTACAGGTGAGGACTGTGATGCTGTGGCTCAAAGTGGAGCTTGATGCTTCTCATGGCAGCTCCAGTATGTTGACGTGGCCCCCACTGACCTCTCGGACAGGAAATGTGTGAAACCGAACAGGAGGCTGTGTCTTACTTCATAGCTTTTGTAATTGGGTCTCAACGCCTGCATTTACGCTAAATTAACTCCCAACAGCACCGAGCTGCCTTGACTGTATGGTATTTCCATGCCCGTGGCGCCCCTTAATTGAGACAAACTCGATTGCATTTCTCAGTACAAAGCACGACACAGCTGCAGTGTCACCCTAGATTAGTGCAACTGTAAATCCAACAGGAATATGCACAAATATTGTACAGAGGGGACCCCAGATGGCTACTAATTAGTCACCCTTACATGGATGGATATGGTTTGTTCTTGATAACCTGTAATGGGCCACTTTTACAGTTTGGTTTCCTGCTACTTTCCTCCTACGGTGAAACTATTCCGATAATTATGGAGCATGCCCTGCAGTCAAGCAAAGCGCTCATTTATCTGGGAATAATGTAACCCTGGTGACACTGGTCAATAAATGTATCTTTTTGTTTCCAGAAATGTTCATCCAAGTATATGGCATTCACAAAAACAGCAGTTGGGTAAAAAAATTTATCAAATGGTTTCTTCTGCACAGGACAAATACTTTGTGCATTTTTACAGTAAACAAGTATAATATGGTTTCTCACAGCTACCAAATGCTACAACTGCTATTATTATTACTAATAATAATAATAATAATTATAGATTTATCCCGTTACAACGAGACAATATTTCTTAATAATGTCTAGCTTTTGAAAGTTAGTTAATCCAGTTTCATCACTATTAATTTAATTCCATCTCTTCACAACTTATCTGAAAGATTAACTAGCGATTAAAAAAAGAAAAAGGAACACAACTCAATGAAGCTGAGAAGAATTGGACATGGGGCTGAGAAATTAGCATGCACGGCTGAACAAAACCGTCCCCCTGACTCACCCGCTGGGCCTTGGATACAGGAGCAGCATCCAGTCAAGTAACAGCTATCGTACAGGTGCACTGCTACCAGCACCATATAAAACTACTCAAGTAAGACTCTTCTGCCTGGCTGCTCCCTTTCTCCTGGCCGGGCAGGAATGCAGCTTGGAGAAATTGGCTCCTGTCGCTTGGCATCTTGTCAAGCTGATCCCAACACAAGAAACCAATTGTCAGATAAGTGGGTCAGGCAGCGGTTCCCCATTACCAGTTCAGCTGTGGACAAGAGCGGCCTCCCCCGACGCTTTTCTCCAGGGATCTCCTCCTGGCTCTTAGATTCCACAGAACCCCCCCGCTCGCCCATCGCTACACCACCACAAGAGTGGGTGCCCCCCAAACCGCGAGCCGCCGGTTCCGCCGATCGGACCGTTCCCCAGCGTGCTTTGCCTCAGGTGTCATTGTGCAGGTGCACTTCTTGAACGGTCCCTGCTATTGCTCGCTTCAAAAACTGGACCACTAATAGTAGACGTGAATGCAACAGAGCGCACTGTAACACATGGGCTTCGCTGATGGTCAGATGACACCATAGTCTATGTACAGGGTTAAGAAACTATGGACTAGTATCGTGTAGCTTGCCTTCTCAAATTAAAAGAAGGGAAGACTGTAGTCATGATAAGCCAAGCAGTCAGCACTGGCCCCTGATGCGTGTGCAGCTGTGGACCCCTCCCCTGAAACCTGCTGGAAACAGGGGGAGGGAGGGGGTCTCAGTGGAGTCCAAGGAGCCTGGCAGAAGACCATGCTTAGATAATCGTTTCACTTCCTGCTAGCTTTCGCATCTGAGCGGCATTTCCCACCATTTAATCCAAAAGCGGCCATCCATCTGGAACTGCACACCCTACACCCCCCGACTCCCGCCTCCATTTTGAAATGCAATGACATTAAGATAATTCAGCAAACCAACAGCCAGATTGCGTTCAAACGACCTGAGGGAAATTATGTGGATTTGGGTGCAGATGTCCTGTGAAACTTTGCCACGACACAGCAGAAGGACATATGAATGTTTTTGGAATGCCATTCATTTAACGATGAATAAAAATGATAAAAACTCAAATAAAAACATTGAATACTGGCCTTTATTAACATCCAGTAAGTTCAGCTGTATTTCTGCAGGAGGAAGAATGTGTAGCAAGGTCTTTCCAACCATCAGAGAAAGACAAATGTAGCGAACGTAAGACACATTTACAATTCACGCCACCATGGAGTGACTCAAATCAAACCTCTGTAAGTTGGTACAAGGGGACTGTTCACACATGCGTTTGCTGTCATGAACATCTTTGCCTTCTTATGCAATCTGCTTCTGAAAGCATGTGATCATACTATTCGACGATCCAATGGGCAAACGTGCTAACGATGTGCCCAAAATACTCTTCTTTGTCATGGTAAAACATACATTTCTCAAATGACACAGCGCAGGGTGACTGACTGACTGAGAGAAGACCTATCACCCTCACACCAGCCAGTTTCCTCTCATTCAGGCTGCAGTTATGAAACTGCGCGGCTTGTGTATGCACGGCGTGTCTGAGCTGACTGTGAGAGAATGCATGTACGGAGTACAGAGGAGAGATGGAGCCGCATTCATGCTCGTTAGGGTATGAAATGTACTTTTTCACCCACTGGCCAGAGTGGCTTGTGGTTTCTAAAAATCACCAGCCATTTTCAACATTTTACCAGCCACATTACCTTTTACAATATAGCACAACCGGGTTGGTTACAGCCAGAGTGGCTGCTAGAGTAAAAATATTACCAGCCTTTGGCTGGTGGCTGGTGTTAATTTCCCAGAATTCCCACCCTGATGCGCTTACTGGACCACCTTTTAAAACCAATTTTCTCAAGCGTCTGTGCATTTCTCAAAGTCCGTAAAGTAAGTAGCAGCAACAAACAAAGAAGAAATGCAAAGTGTTCCCAAGGGACCTCCGTAAAATGTTTGGGATTTAGGCATCTGTTTGGGATTTTTACCACTGAATCTGACAAACCTGCCGTGCCTTGAGTAATGTCCTGTCTGCATGCTGTGCGCAATTATGATTACACGTGTTTGTGTCAGGATTCACTTTTGGTCTCGGTCTATTCAGCTGGTCTATGGCCCCTAATGAAGCACATCCTCCATTCTGCAGCAGGCTCGTCCCCATTCGTTAACATTGCCTTTCATCTGTTTCCCAAAAGAAACCGTGGTCTGCATTAAACAAAAGGAAACATGAAGAAAAGCTTAATGAGTATGCCTCAGCTATGCAGCCATCAGTCTGAGGGGACGGCAGGCAACTAAGTGGCAGATTCCAGAGACAAAATGCAGGTGTTGACGCGTGCGCAAAAGGGAATCCGTATGGCCATTCAAACTATGCGTCTTAATTGGTTTGAAATTCCAAATGTAGTTTTCCTGCGTCATTTTGGGAATCCCCACTACACCGTTGTATTAAAGCAAGTAACACTGGCGGTTTATCACAGAAGCTGCTACGGGTTCATGTTTTTCAAAGCAAACTAAAAATCAACAGAGTAAAGCAAGGCAAACAGAGTATCTTTACAGGCGCTCAGACCTCAAGTGACTCCGTTTATCAAACAAGCTCTTTTTAGTCCATTCGCCACCAAGAATTACAGTGAGTTTAATCCATTCGTTTCTCATATTGTCATGCTCATAATTGGCTTATGGTAAAACCTGGACTCGTATGCAAATCCACCAGAGAGCACCGTGTCTACAGCCTGACTCTGCCAAAAGCAAACATCCAACCGCTGAGCTTCTCACAACAGGGGTGGTCCTCAAATGAGACTGGCCACAGACCTCAACGTTTACTCATTTACTAACATGAGGTTAATTAGAGGGACGCAAAGTGAGAATGGGTTTAACACAAATGGCACGTCGCAGAGCAGGATGTGATCCCCAATAAGCTTTAATTAACTGGAATGCCTGGGGAGAGCATAGTCTTCCCGGTGTGCTGATCAACCCCATTGCTAGTGTCAATGAGACCTGTCTACATCCAAGGTATTCATGAGCTTTAAAGCAAGTCCTGCTGAACTTCAGTTCATCATTGTGAAAAAGGCTTTAGATTTACATTAGTAGAAGACCCAGTCTGTAAGATAAATAATCATTTTGGCAGACATTTGCAAAGCCAAGACCAAAACAAATGGAAAATGCAGACTTTAAACACATGCCAAGGCTTCACCACTAACAAATGCCCCACAGAGGTCTGCTATATTTATTAAAACCAGGAATGAGCAAAGCTTCCACATCTCAGGGCGGAAGTAACAGTTTTGTTTAACAAGCTCAAGGCAATAATATGCTTTGCATGCTGAAGGAATGACTCTGAACTGGGCTTGGCAAAGCATTGTCTTCAAAGAGATATGATTAAACCCATGGTTCAGATGCTCAAAAGCATGCATGTGTATTGGTGTTTGTTGTTGGGGTGACTTTTTAAATTACATTCAGTTTCCTGTCCCTCCTCAATTAGTGTGAATTTGGAAGGCTTTTAGACAGCAAGACAATGCTGAAAAAGCAAGATATTCCATTCACCTCAAGTGACCCAAATGCAGTGCTAGGATCTGGGGTGATGACTGACTGCCAAAATCACTCATTGGAAAATGGCTTTTAATTTAATATGAATAGAATACATATTGGAATTAACTGAACAATGACATCAAAAATGTGTCTAAATTACTGCATGCCTGTCAAAATTATAAATTTGACGGCAAATCAGGATCTATAGCCTACCACTGAATAATTATACAACGTTATCTTAGTTTTTCCACGCCTCGTTTATACGAAAAGTCTGGTCTGGTATATTAAGGTGTTTTATGTTTACATCCTCCAATAATTCAATAGACTGAGTTACTGAACTAGTGGCGCAGTGACTGACTGTGGACCGGAGTTAAGCAGCATAACAACCCGTGCTGGGGTCCAACTCCGCTTAGGTGGGGAACTCACCCAGAAGTGCGCATGGCAGTTAACCACCATGGTCCTCTCGATGAGCTCGTCGGGGCACTCCAGGAGGTGGTGGCCGGACACCACGCCGGCGTTGTTGATCAGCATGTAGATGTCCCCCACTTCTTGACGCACTTTCTCCGCCGTGGAGTACACGCATTCGCGCTTTCCCACGTCGCAGACATATGTGTACACCTGCGGCTGGAACGGCGGGACCTCCTCTACATCACCCACAGCTCCTGTGTTCAAGGGTAGAGGCAATCGGTATGGGACAAGGCACAATACAGCGCTACAGTCATTACCTAAGAAATAGTCATTTCATTTTACCATTTCAGTGTGTGACACCTATTTCTGTTGTATCACTCATAGACACGGTCAACAGTTGTTCAGGACAAGCTGGCTGTTTCTTTCATAATTTACACTATAAACGGCTTTTGACATAGCCTCGTCTACTTACTTTGTTCTCGCAGATCAAGTAATTTGAGTCTGATCCAGCAATCAATCCACAGGCACTGTTATAGCCTAAGACATGGCACATCACAGTACCTTTATCTGGCAACAAAGACACATGTAGCCTACGCTGGAACTTTTAATTGTATTTAAACTGACAACCTGTAGGGTAGTGGTGAACTAGTTTTCAACAACTTTGGAAGTGTTAAAGTCGACATTGATAAAAAAAAAAAAAACATTATGTTCGTAAGCCACGGCTGAGATAACCATGAGCGCAATGAATTACAAACGTCACCGTAAGAATAGGTCCCCAAAAATCCACCACGTTCAGTGATCACGTCCTGAGTCGGTTTCATTTTTTATATTTTAATTATACAAATTAGCATCATACATCTCACATACGAGCTTAATTTGCGCACTTCGTAGAACAGTAGTCCATCCTTGGCTGTTAATAAGACAGCCGTCTACCCACGGTAACGTTAACTTGTAGCCTACCTTGCGTAGCTACCTGGCCAGCAAGACATTCAGATTTCGCTCCCATAAGTAACTGGCAAACAAGTAGCCTATAGTGAACTGGACATGCATGGCTTGCAGTAACTCATTCTGATATTACAGCCATCGTTGTTTTATATAGGCATAATTTACACACATCGCATGCCACAATTTAGTTACCATCTTTGGTCACTGGGCTGTCCAGCTCACGGTATATCTGCCGCACCATCTCCGCAGTCTCCTCGTTGCCTTGGCTGTTGATGTCCCAGAGCACTAGCACTGCCCGTCTTCGAGCAAACTCCTTGGCAAAAAGTCGGCCGAGTCCACTGCCTGCCCCGGTGATCACACACACCTGCCCCGCAACGCTTTTCTCTTTCGGCCGTATCACCCATTTCATCCCAGCCATCACAAAAGCCCAAAGCACTTTTAAAATGACCAAACAAAACTCCGCAAAGATATTCATCCTGATAAATGTAGTAAACTGCTGACAGATACGTATGTTTACTGTAATCTAGATTTTTAAAGATAAAATGTTGAAATCACCCGGCTATTTGACGTGTAAACTAAAGTCCGACTCTGAGTGAATGGACAGCGCACCCGTTCGTCTACCTTGGAAATGTGCTGCTCGCAAAATGAGCTGAGTTAGGCTACTAACTGTGTAGATCAAGTAAATATTCACCTTTTCCTTTCTGGTTCTCTCGTAACAATTTGCTAACAAAACATTAGTGACCTGTCATTACAGTCAATTGTCATTAGTCAGTTTGATAAATATACAGTAACAGTTACACTGTAGCCTAAAAACGTTGCCAACATGCAATCATATAATATAGTCAATTTGTTACAATTATCTCAGCCAGCAAGTTAATTGTAACAACTTCATGGAAGCTTTCCTTGACAACTAATAAACTAGCCTACGTATACATGTCTGCTTTGCAATTAATCTAAATATATCTAGCGAGAAAACCGACCAAATCACGTTACGCCTCTCTAAGCTTAGGCTAGTAGCAATTCGCAAGACGAATACCCATCTAAACTGTGATTAAAGTAATGTCATAGTAAATCCTGGAATGAAAAACTGAAGAAAAGTCGTTTCTATCCATTCACTTTCTAGTTAAGTCAATCTATGCGTCAGTAAAGCACCCTGCAGCCAATGATATACACAGATTCAGTTACGAGTAAATGGAGGTAACTCTATTGCCCCCTTCCGTGACAGTGACAGCTCTTGACGGCTCTCGTAACATTTTCTGTGCTCACGCTCTTTTTAAACAGCCCAATGCTGTCAAAAGGACCCCGGCCTGTGCAAGACTGACGGCCCGAGCGCCTGTAGAAAATACAACACAGATTTACATTTTCTGCAAAGTTAGTTTCATAAATGATAATGTGATATTAATATTAAAATTAAATGTTTCATAGCGGCTAACCGATTCATTTATTTTATCTATTTCAGGCAAAATGATAGGCACCTATACAACCCGGTCTACTCTATGGGGTTCTCATGCAAACCAGTAGCATGATTCTATAGTACCTGGCAACTTCCGAGTTAAATTAAAATTAACATATTTTAATATATGCATATATAAAAAGCTGTATATCTCTTTATTGAATCCAAGAACCCTGACTTTCTACACACGCGCGCTTCTTTTTTTTTCAGGCAGTGGCAATGGCAAGTTTAAGAGTGCGGTTTTGTGAGTGGTACTACTCTAATGTTAAAACTTTATATTTTACAATATGGCTGACAGTAATGAGGAAATGCTTTCAGACTCACCAATGTTGAGCATACTAATGCCAAAGACATCTACTCTGCTGGAGTTATGCTTTCAGACTTGGCTAATGAAATATGCAACTCTAATTTAATATAGCCTTTTTGAGTAATTGTACTGAGCTGTCAAGCTGCTGAGCTACTTTTGTTGCCCGTCCTGCTTGAAAAGTATTGGCTTTGTCATTAGCAAGGTTTTATATTTGTAAGTAGTTAATATGCAGTTTAAACTTTAATTTAGAGAGAAAGTGGTGCCAGCAGTCCCAGAAAGCCCATTGGAAAGGCAAAAGGCTTTTGCAGCCATGAAAGCTAATTAAGAATATGCTGGTTGAAGAAAAATATGTAGCATGTGGTTTCAAACTTCATATCCCTCTTTTTTTAAATTTAGCACATAAACAGACAGATGCATTAATGGAAGATGATATGATATGAACAAATACACAAACTAAGTTAGACATCACATCCATCTTGTCATACCATTTTATTAGTAGCCTATTTTTCAAGATAGGTGTCTGTTTCTTTAGAAAAAATTACTGAAGACTGTTAGCCCTTCTGAAAATAGTCTAATCATGAAAATAAATTTCATAATCGTGCCTCTTCAAAAGATACATGAAGTCACAGTGAAGCTTGTCTACAAGAGAGCTGAATTTACCACAAAGAGTACAAGGAAGTGTACAGAGGAGAGGTCCGCTGAATTTACCACAAAGAGTACAAGGAAGTGTACAGAGGAGAGGTCCGCTGAATTTACCACAAAGAGTACAAGGAAGTGTACAGAGGAGAGGTCCGCTGAATTTACCACAAAGAGTACAAGGAAGTGTACAGAGGAGAGGTCCGCTGAATTTACCACAAAGAGTACAAGGAAGTGTACAGAGGAGAGGTCTGCTGAATTTACCACAAAGAGTACAAGGAAGTGTACAGAGGAGAGGTCCGCTGAATTTACCACAAAGAGTACAAGGAAGTGTACAGAGGAGAGGTCCGCTGAATTTACCACAAAGAGTACAAGGAAGTGTACAGAGGAGAGGTCCGCTGAATTTACCACAAAGAGTACAAGGAAGTGTACAGAGGAGAGGTCCGCTGAATTTAACACAAAGAGTACAAGGAAGTGTACAGAGGAGAGGTCTGCTGAATTTACCACAAAGAGTACAAGGAAGTGTACAGAGGAGAGGTCTGCTGAATTTACCACAAAGAGTACAAGGAAGTGTACAGAGGAGAGGTCCGCTGAATTTACCACAAAGAGTACAAGGAAGTGTACAGAGGAGAGGTCCGCTGAATTTACCACAAAGAGTACAAGGAAGTGTACAGAGGAGAGGTCCGCTGAATTTACCACAAAGAGTACAAGGAAGTGTACAGAGGAGAGGTCCGCTGAATTTACCACAAAGAGTACAAGGAAGTGTACAGAGGAGAGGTCCGCTGAATTTACCACAAAGAGTACAAGGAAGTGTACAGAGGAGAGGTCCGCTGAATTTACCACAAAGAGTACAAGGAAGTGTACAGAGGAGAGGTCCGCTGAATTTACCACAAAGAGTACAAGGAAGTGTACAGAGGAGAGGTCCGCTGAATGTAACACAAAGAGTACAAGGAAGTGTACAGAGGAGAGGTCTGCTGAATTTACCACAAAGAGTACAAGGAAGTTTACAGAGGAGAGGTCCGCATGGCAAGCTCAAAAATCTTAAATGAATTTACCCAGGGGTATTTAAAATAGATCCCCATTTCCCATCAACTTTTCTTGTGTGGTAAATGATACTTTCTTCCTTTATCAACCATTTCCCCAACCATCTCTACAGAATTCCCACAACCATGGTAACCAGGTTACAGGTTGACAGGCAATGGCGAGACAGTATGCAAGCAAGGTTGTATATCCTTCCTATAGCATCAATGGCATCAGTCCCGAGGTATGAAAAGTGCTGCAGTTTCTTCATGTTTTTGTCAAGCTCAATAAGGCTTCCATCAACATGCTCAGAGTTGCAGAACTTTAGTCTTTAATCTATGCATGTGACATAGATTATGTTATGCATTGCCACTAAAGCCACGTTGTGTGAAATCAGACAGAGCTGACAACACAAGGTCACACTACCTCCTGAGTGCCTACTTTTCACTTGGCCCTGAAGGCACTTAACAATAATGATCCGTGCATCTCATTCTACACCCCATAACCACCTTATCACGGCAAAGGCTGTGATGTGCCACACTAGGCCTGCAAATTAGATGGTGCATTATCAACTTTAAAGCAGACTGTGTTTGTAGATATGTATCGTGAAACTGCCTTAAAGTCACAATACGCGTCGCGTGTGTTATGAGCTTCAGCGATGGATGTGTTGACAATGTGTGTTACCGCTAGTTATCCCAACTTGAAGTCTGTATTTCAACTGATTTACTGACATAGATGGGAAGATTAAGAAACAGTGCATTGCTCTGACAGACAATTGTGGAAAAAACTCTTGGTAAATATTTTTTTCATTGACATTGTGCAATGAAACATATTTATTGGGGGGTGAATCAATTTTCCAGTATTATTAGTCACACAATCAAACGAAGAAAGACTATATTAATGTTTTTTGCTCACCGGTTTTTTTTTTTTTTTTTGAGAAATAGTACTGAGGCGACTCTTCATTTACATCTTCAAATAAACTGACTCGTTTTTTTCAGGAAAACATGGAATTATCTATGTAACCATGAAATGTACACTGTTGGAAAGAACTTAAAGGCAGCACACAATTTCCTGTGGCCCTTCAAACTGTCTTCCCCTCCCGGGGGCACGACCAAAAAGACGAGGCGAGTGAGGTGATGCTGGAAACAGGAATGGCCAGGTAACAGACTCTTCAGAAGGCTGAACTGACCTCAGACGATGAGACGCACATGATTTCTCCAACAGGCTGTGATATGCAGCATCTGTTGATTTAGATTTTGGCCAAAGCAGGGCTTCTAGAATATCAGCATCCTGTGCACCTCATTTGTACATATATCTCTTCTAACTCAATAAAGGGGGTGTTCTAATGTAAAAGGTTTTAACAAACGAGACTACAGAATATATGAGGCTGTAAGGTGCTCTGTCAACAGAATAAGGGATCTTAGGTCGTAGCCTAATTATTTATGTCATTAATTTTCACAGTGATATCAGGAAGTATTTTTCCACATATTTTTTTTCCACAAGGTTTGTTAACATTGAATAGTTTACCCTTTGGGTGTTCAAGGCCATACTCGACACAGTACAATAAGTATCTCAGAGGTACAAACCCTTTGGGAATGGGTTTCATTTGGAACTCTGAAATGTTTGTGACTTTGAAACTGAAACCAAAATGCACACACCCATTTAGGAAACTTGTAAAGACATAAATGCGTGTGCTACGTGCGGCTTCATACCCTGTTTAGTTGACCTGTCAGTCCATAACTCTGAGATTTGCATCTCTAATGAACTGCTGTACTAAATGCACTAGATGAACCTGCAGTAGAGGGGGTGATTGATCTGTCGATCAACAACCCCTTCTTATGTCCTTATGAGTAGGCATACGTTGATGCACTTTATATTGCTATGTTGTTTTCAAGTCCACCTTAAGTCAATTACCTTTGAGAATAGATATTCAGAAAGTGAAATATGTAATATAAAATGAATTGATCAAACATAGCAAGCTGTGTCATGATGTCTAAAACTAGATTCCTCAAAACTAGATTCCGATGTATCCAAGTTGTGGGAGCTCTGGACATAGCAATTTATTCATTGTGGAATCTGTTGACTTTTCAGTCATTTTAATGAGTTTATTTTAAGATTGTTTTGAAAATAGTATTGTTCTAAAAATGTCCGATGTGGGTACTTGCAATTTTAAATATTATGTTACAGGAATGTCATGGGAAACTGGATAAATAAAAATATTAAAACGATTGGATTGCTTTAATTCATAGTGCATACACAGTATATATCACATATTTGTTTCCTGCTTTCATGAAATGGCAGCAGGTTTGACAGCTAAATTTAGGTGCACATTTATTATGGACAGGGAAGACTTTTTCAAGGATGGTGCAGTAATAGCTGCCTGAAATATTTTGACATGATGCCATCTCCACCTAGTGGACATCAGACGTAACGCGTGTTCTTACCTTTTATAATTTCAGCGGCCAGATCCATAGACACAATAATGATCATTGGTACAAAATAGTCATTTTTATAGAAAGCGATCCTGCTGATCAGTGCTATATTTATATTATGGCTCAAGAAATAAGAAACATCCTATTGACTTGTATAGTACTTAATCTACACAAATCTACAAATATTTTCATATTTTTCAATGGAGGAGTGAATGCAGATGCCGTGTTCAGATATTCATTCTGTTGTTTTAACAGTGAAAGTTTGCATGAACTGAACAAGTCATACTAGAGTTCCGGGTACAGTAAATGATGCGTTGCCATCTTGGTTTTGTGCAACCATGGCAACAGGTAGACCGCTAACGTTTATCACCTTTGCTGGAGCTATATGGATCCAGCTTGAGGGCCAGTTTGCCCTCTGAAAGTGATTTTTTAAAAAGAAAGAAAGAAGGGAAGTTGGTGAAGCGTCAAACACGACCGTGCAGAGCGAGCTAAATTGCAGCTAGTTAGCCAGGTAATTTAGCTACAGATGTTAGCTACTGAGGACAGATGCTTGTTCGTTAACTTAGCTATTACCTGTTGGCTACCTAGCGTTAACGTTAGCTAACGTAGTTCGCAAATGTTACAAAGAATTGGTAGGTTGGCTAGTTGGATAGACGCGATGGCCAGTACCAAATTAGTGCCGCTGCACGGCAACGATAGCGCCGATTGCGGGTCCGGTGACATCCACCTGTCCAGAAACATGGAGCGTCTTGGCCCCGTCATAAACTGTGCCAATCTGAGGGTCGCCGCGGGAAAACTTTCCGTAGCGCCTGCTAAACTAACGCAGACTCTCACAAAGAGGAGGGCAAATCCAGGGACTCAGTATTTACAAGACAGTAAGTACGCAATCGCCAAAGTCAACCGGCTATTTCTGATAATGACGGAGGTCGGTAACGTTATTTAGGTTAGTTGAAGTTGCTGTTGGATATAAGTTAACATTAGCTAACAAGTTAACAAAGACAGTAATGAATTACAGAGCGCATGCTGCCTGCAGTTTAGTTCAGTGTTGCTAACGTACCGTTATTTGCAAGTTGTCAGTGAGCTATACTAAAACAACAGCCACGATGATGCTAAATTAATTTACCCTTCTCCGTGTAATTTACGCAATCTGGGGGGCAACTAGCTAACGTTAGCCAACATAATGAAGTACCAAGCGCTAGATGAGAACATGCAGCCAGAATCACCGACATTGCTAAGTTAACTTACCATTTTCTTTTAAAATTTTAGAGTCAAAAGAAATGAAGGGATTGGAGCGCACTCAGCGCAGTTGTATTGTAGAAGGGTGAGTATGAACCGCAGCTAACTATGATCTCACACTGCGGCTATAGCTCTCAAGAAATCGCATTGCGTGAGATTGTGCGAATTGCCAATTGCCAGGGGGTATATTAGTTGGTTGTGCTTGTAATAATCCAAGGTTAATTTGTATAGCTCTTTGCTGTTTTCTGTGTATTGATCTGTATTTGCTTATGCATGTATTGCATTTTTGCACACCACAGGTCTACATACTCTTCTTTCTTACCAAGAGATCATGATCCGAAAATGACAAGACTTGGTATTGAACATAACATACCAGATATAGATATCTCCGGGAGGAATTTTATGCTTGACACCAAGTGGACGGGGCATAGAACAGAATCCAAGTATGATTTCAGAGGTAGTGTATCTGTTTACTTGTATTTGTATGGGTAAGAAACTTGGGTTACTATCATAGATAAAGTAAATGTTCAGTACATTTTCACGATCGTCGTGCGATGTATCGCCAGCAGGTGGCACTCTAAACATTTGTATACTCTATATACATTTAGGACCTGATTTACTAAGACCTTTAGCATGTGCAAAACCTTTTAGCACACGCAAAACTTATAACACAACTAATGATTGGTGCAAAACAATTAGCATGACCAGTCATTGGTTGTGTTATTAGTTTTGCCTGTGCTAAAAAGATTTTGCACACGCTAAAGGTCTTAGTAAATCAGGCCCTTAGTATGCTGCTGGAAAATGTAAAACTTGTGGAAGGAATGTGGTCTTTGTGTTTATAGCTGTTGGTTAGAAAATTGTTTACTGTGAATTTGTCATATCAGACCTAACTACATGGCTGGTCGTTTGCAAAATTTTTTGTATTGGCTACCATTGTGAATAAATCATCGCAACTATGTAAAAAGTTACACCTCTTGCCTGTTTAGTTAGTTCTTTGCAATGCACTGATGTCAGGCAACATTCACTACTGTTTGGTTATGTGCTGGCTTCAGCTGGGTTCATTTGTGCAGTCTTTTGCATAATTGTGGCATTGTGGAAAAGGAGCATAATAGACCATGAAGATTTATCATTATGAACAAATGAATGGTCAGGTGTGGTCTTGCTCATGCTAGATGTGTAGAATGCATCATGTTTGCTTGATTTCTAACTTATTATTACCTTACCTGCTTTTTAAAAAAAAGAATAATGCTTTGTGGTTATATTCTTCACATCTCAATCCACAGAGAGAAGGTTACCCAAACCAAATTCTTTCATACCACCACTTCCTCGGGATTACCAGGTTCACAGATCCAACCACATAAATAGATTTATGCTCCACAAAGATTTTTTCCACAGTCCTTCCAAGATATTTCCCATAGGGTAAGCAGCTTATTTTGAATATTCAAAGAATATAATTGGTCATTTTGATTCTTGGTATTATCTTAGAAATATTTCCAGAAAGAATAATAATAAAGAGGTTCAATTAAGAATGAAATCAAGAGGAAATGTGTATATTTTGTACATTCTTATGTGCCTTGGGAGGTCAATTTAATTCATGGAAATTAGGCACTTATGGAATAACCTGACTCTTAATTTAGAGACCATTTGGTCAAATTCTTATTGAATGTTACATATTAATATGGTGTATATTCATATTTGACACTGTTTATATGTCAGAGAAATTTGTTATGTGGGTGAAACGCACACCTTCATGATTTTTTGTTAGTTTCATTGTTTTGTGGCCTTTTATAGCACATTTCAGAATTCACGTCTAAACAAGCTCACTATAATAACCTGAAGACATTTCTCTGGTAGCTATCTAATGAGTTGCTGAAGAAATGATCCCATTTGCATTTCCTTATGTCATTCACATTGAGATTCTGACAATGTATTTTCACTTTGACTTATATTAGCTCCTATGAAGGATATGATCTTACTTCAATGCCAGAAATTGTGTCACCCGTTACTGCCCAGTCATTATGTGGAAAGCCCAGTTTCTCAACTGATACTCACATAAACAGGTACCTGCTTTATTGCCATTCATTTCAATGTTACAACTACAGCAAATAATTATTTCATTTCAGTGATCACCAATCTAAAAATGTTGTGAAGGTTATAAAAGGTAACATAATTTGTCATAAAATAACACGCAGTGCTGTTGCGGCCTATTATTACATCCACAATTACAACAATGTGTTTATTTTATTGTAGACTTATGTATTAAGTTATGAAACATATCATTAGCTTTGTTTATATTTTATGCTATTGGTAGAGGTTATATCAGAGTATATACATCAGAGTCCATGTAGTGGGATGTAGACATTGCATGTATCATATCATATATAAATATGAAATATACGCTTTAAATGTAAAAATGTATTCCTGTTTGTTAAACCTAAAACTAAATGACTTGCCATTATTCTTCTTTCCTAGACTAGGAGGTAATAATCGAACATCTGGTTTTTTCAGAATCGGTGCCAATAAGAAATGTAAGTATACGGGCTGCACCCTAGTTTAACATTTTTTAGTACTTTTCATCACCACCAGAAAATAATTGAAATTTGCATTTCCTTCGAACGAAATGCCGTTAACGTCCATTGAATCATCATAATAATTTTTTTTTGGGTACGGTGCACATTTTGCCGTGCCTCAAGTAGAGGTTTTAAAATGAAGATGAAAAAGCCTTCACTTAAATCTTAATGCTGTCCTACTTCCTGTGGTGATGTCATAAAGCGTATTACGCTTTCTTCTAATGAAATATTCACCTTGTTTCTCTGCTCAGTCCATCACCTCTCTGAACCCCAGAGCACTAGGCTTTGTGCAGAGGAAAGAAAAGAGGCTGTCAGGCGCAGATCGCTCCCTGTCAGCTCAGCTTGCGACAGCAGGCTCCTGTTTACCGTGTCTTGTGTGCCGCTGTCAGTGTTTGGAGTGGTGACGGGTCTCGTCTGTCCTCAGCTTATACGTACATCGATCCCGTCTATGGAGCCTCTGCTTCCTTTGTGGCGAGACTATCAGAGATGGCGTCCCTAGAGGGTGAAACAATGCGACAAGATAACCTTAAGAAGCTGAAGAAATCCAAGAGACTGGAGTCTTAACCTCTCTTGTCTTATCACCAAGTGAGGTGTATGGGGTTTGTGCACCGCCAAATTGAAACATTTTCTAGAAAACAAAATACATTTATTTTTTTTTATAATATGATTTTATTAGATTTGTGTAAATAAACATAGTGCTTTGCCTGAATAGCGTTTTCTTTATTAAGTATATCAATTTCTGGTGTAGCCTACATAGTTGTTTTTGTCTTGCCTGTCTGTTGTTACCTTTTGTCACATAATATTTTGTCCACCGGTGTATTGTATGCAGTATTGATAGTGAAATTGTAATGTTACCAACTGCTCCAAAAATTTACTGCCACATCTACATTGTCTCACTATTTTAAAAGATCCTCTTGGGTAGACCGGGCTGACCAAATCATTAATGGCAATGGCTGTTTCTATTCCAGTGAGATCAGAGAAATAATACTCTTTAACCAATACTCTTTTACTCTTTTACATACAAATGTAAACAGCACTTCAGTAGACATATTCTATGGAAAAGTGATCCCAAAATATGTTTCATTTCACATACAGTATAATCAATGAATGGGAGAACTTTAGTCATTGTGTGAATCAGTTGAACAGATTACCAGAAAGGGTATAGACACAATATACGGTATGAAATGTAGGCACGGTGTGCCGTGGAGAGCTCTGTTGCCTCATAGCAAGAAGGTCTTGGGTTCGAAGCCTTTCTGTCTGGAGTTTGCTTCTTCTCCCTGTGTACGTGTGGGTTTCCTCCGAGTACTCCGGTTTCCTCCCACAGTCCAAAGAAACAATTGGAGGCTCTAAGTTGGCCATTGGTATGAGAGTGTGAGTGAATGGTGTGTGTGCCCTGTCCAGGGAGTATTCCTGCCTCCAGCCTCCCTGCAACCCTAACCAGAAATAAACGGGTTACATAATGTATGGATGGATGGTATATTCTTTTAATACTCATAGATACTGTATAACCTTGCATAACTGATACTTTGAATAAGGCCCTAACCCAAATGTGGAATGCCCTGACCTTTTAGAACAAACAACGAGTTGGACAGATCGAAAGAAAAGCATATTAACATGGTGTTTTCGCAACTCTTTCAGATGTTTAATGGATTTTAAAAATCTTATCATGAATGCCATGTTTAATATTTGGTAAAGACTTGAGAGAGGTTCTGTAAAATTGGCTGTTTGTTCAGCTTTATATGGCCAGCTTCCAGTCCCACAGAGTGCCCGTATAAACTTTATGGGTGGTAGGAAATGAAGATAGGGCTTGAAAGAACATCATCGGTAGCTGAATGGATTTATGTGAAGAATTATGGCCCGCGCCCTTTTTATTTTGTTTAAACAAGCATACTGATGCATCATGACATGAGTTTAAACACCCAGTTACTGGAGTAACACCCTCATTGTCGATGGTGTTCATATCTCGTGAAGACTCCTCTGTCTCTGCTCAAGTTGATTAAGTCTATGCGTTCTGTAACTAGCTCAGGATCTCTTCGGATGAAACTTGGCAAATGTGTGTGTTTTTCCTCAGAGCTATACAGTACCTGGAGAACACACCGCTTCCAGCTCACATTTGGCCTTTTGATTGGTAGTGTAGAAGTACTGTTTATAAAAGAGACTGAATGCAGCCAACCAAAAGTATCTAGTGTCTGCACATGTTTGCTTTGTGTGTGTGTGTGTGTGTGTCTTAATTACTGTGGAATAGAATTAACCACATAAAACTTAATTTATTTATTTATTTTTGGTTACAGCCCTCGTCTGTACAGCTTTTTTAATCAAGCTATTTGCACTTCTTAAGCAGCAGTTTTACCATAAATCAGTGCAGTTGGAATCAAAGTATTCATATTAGAAATAACTTGATCCAATAAAATACTGACTTGGAACTATTACTAATTCAAAATGAAAGCATCGCGGCAGAGCTAACTGCTGCCAAAATGAATAAATGATGTTAATGGAATCACAAACATTGCCCGAGGAGCTAATGCATAACAGCCATGGCTACCGCATGATGTACAGTCACATTAGGTCAAATCTGTTAATCCCGTTATTATTTTTATTTCAGTGAGTTTTGTTTGTAAGTCATCAAGGGTCTGAGGTATCAAACGAGCCTCAAAGCATCACTCTGCTGCCAGATATGCAGTAGATATGGATGGATCACTTGAAGGGTTTCTTCTCCTGACTTATTTTTCAATAGGAAAATTTGTCATGAGAAACAACCCTTAAAGTGATCCATCCATATCTACTGCATATCTGGCAGCAGAGTGATGGTTTGAGGCTTGTTTGATACCTCAGACTGTTGATGACATACAGCCAACCTTGTATTCCATACTGTTCCAGGATAATTTACAGCTAAATCTAGTCCCACCCCCCAATTCCCATAGAGAGCCATTCAAATGCAGAGAAGATATAGTATTGCTTGTAAGAGTACCAGAAAATAAGATATCAAGAGTTTTTTTTGATATTGTTGGGTCACAGACATCAGAAAGTCATGGCATGCAAAGGATATGCGACCAAATATTTAAAATGATTACTTTATTCTACATATTAATATTGTATACTAATACAATATAATTAATAATTAATACTGTCTAATATTTTTTGATGCTTGAAAATGGGGGGCGGGGGAGACTATGTCCAAAAGGTTCGATAATTTCTAAACGGTTCATCCAATATTCATGAAATTAGCCTCAAATTAAATCAGAGTCTGCACTTCAACCCCGTTGTCATTGTATCCTTTCAAACTCAAAGTGCTAGAGTACAGAACCAAAATAACAAAGTTATGTTAAGCCAAACTTTTATTTTTCATTAGACAAAGGTTATTGAGAATATCAAGATCCTTCTTCATCCATCTTATTTTAGGGGACAAGAAAACTAATTATCCCATCTTACAATTAATTTATAGCGTGTTCCTTCAGTTATTAATTTTAACAGAGTAATGTTTTCTGTTGATAACTGCCCGTATGAAATGCAATTATGTGTTCATCCACTACATGTCTATTTTAGAGAAGTTTTGGATATGGATAGTGATAACCAGTAGGTTAATGGCAAAACAAGTGTTTGAGATATGCACCAATCCTGGAATGAGTTTGGAGAAAAATGGGCAAAGCACTGTGATGACATCTAAAGAAATAAAACTTTACGAACACAGTCAGTCAGCATCAACATTCGTTGTGACGAGGTTTACTCAACAGAGAAAAGGGCAAGTTACGTTTTAAAAGCCATGTAAAACAGTTAGCCCTGATGCATCTATATGGCAGCAGTGTAGCATCATGATTAGGGCTTTGTATCTGAAAGGTTGCAGGTTTGATTCCCAGGTAGGACACTGCCGTTGTACCCTTGAGCAAGGTACTTAAACTGAATCGCTTCAGTATATATCCAGCTGTATAAATGGACAATATGTAAACATATGTAAGTCGCTCTGGATTAAAGCGTCCGCTAAATGCCTGTAATGTAATATGGCCCAGATTAATCTCTGTTTGCAAAAGAAGGTATTGTAGACAGCTTTATGTTAACTAGTCTTTACTGTAAGCAAGAGACTGATTATCAGAGAAGAATGTAATGATGCCCTGCAATTTTCACAAGGGGAACATTTTTTTTTATAAAGCACAGCCAGCCATCAGTCTACAGTCATATATCCCATTTCAACCATCTCTCTACAGCTTTGGCCTGCTAATGCAATGTTTTCATAATAAGAAGTCCTTCATGTTCTACTTGGATTGAAATCAATTCGTCTCAGGAAAAGTCCCACAAAGGATTATTGTTAGATCTCTGGTCGATGCCATCTGACTGGCCCTCTGACCTTTCCTTTGTGTGAGCTCTCTGACAAAGTCATTCTCCCCTCCTCCCCCGCTCTTTCACAATTAAAACTGAATGTCCCAAACGGCGCTAAAATGGCCGCGTGATAAGCCATCCAGTTCGATGGGCTGGCAGAGCACACGCCCACATAAGTGCCCGGGAGAAAATGGGCCGGAGAGACAAAAGATTGGAGACGTTACGCTTTGTTTTGCAAGTACCGAGATTGGCTTCACGCATCAACGTCACGTCTGACAGAATTAATGTGAAGGATAGACTTAGTGGTCAGAGTGGAACAGCTACATTTTTACACAGTGTCCATCTTGTCAGGAGCCCGATGTTCTGTCCTTGGGAGATTGGGGGGCTGGATACTTTGATGCAGGGGGCGTGGCGTGCAGTAGCTGGTCAGTGAAATGTGGGACATGTCCATGCCACTGTGAGCTGACGTGGCTATGAATATGATTGTAGCTAGTAACATTTATGGATTGATATACCGTATGAAATTAAACGCACGCTGTTATGGGCTACATATGTGCAGATGTGTCACTTATAAATCATTATCGATCACATACGTGACTGAATTACTGTGGAGAGGATGGTGATGGCTGCCGGACAGGATGGATCAAGCAGCAGGCACATTCTCTCGATAGGTGTGTGTTACAGCCATTTGCACTGACCTAGAAACATCTCCTTATTCACAACAAGTGAAGGGCCTTTATTCATGTCCCCGCTGGCAGCTGGGGGTTTAGGCCTTGGCCTGCCTTTCATGTTTAGTCAAACAAACTGACCTGAAACAAACAGTAAACAAAGAGGTCTTTAATAAAGGCATGCTGTAAGACCTGTCCACAAGTGGTCTATCATTCTGGCTCTCAACAGGGACTGCTGGGACAGGGAGCAGCAAGCCCAGAATACCTCAGTGTGGTAGCGCACAGTCCGACTACCTCAGTGTGGTAGCGCACAATCCGACTACCTCAGTGTGGTAGCGCACAATCCGACTACCTCAGTGTGGTAGCGCACAATCCGACTACCTCAGTGTGGTAGCGCACAATCCGACTACCTCAGTGTGGTAGCGCACAATCCGATTACCTCAGTGTGGTAGCGCACAGTCCGACTACCTCAGTGTGGTAGCGCACAATCCGACTACCTCAGTGTGGTAGCGCACAATCCGATTACCTCAGTCTGGTAGCGCACAGTCTGAACGCACAAACCAAAAGGATGGAAACAAGAAGGGAAAAAGAAAGAACACATGCTCACGTGACTGCATTTCCGAGATTAACCAAGTAAAACAATCCTTGCTGTGTTCAAGACACGGTCTTAGTTATTACAAGAGAAAGGTATGGAAATCACCTGTACAACTTTTTTTTAAAACTTCAAATCAGGATAGATTAGAACATGTTCAATCTCAACGGCAACCTGCTTAAAACAAAATGTAAAATGACCATATAAAGCATATTGGCTATAATACTGCCAGGCAAACTGCATCTGCTGACATGATGTTACATTACAGGCATTTAGCAGACGCTCTTGTCCAGAGCGACTTACACAACTTTCTAGCATTTAAAAAAAAACATATTATCCAGTTATACAGCTGGATATATGCTGAAGCAATGCAGGTTAAGTACCTTTGCTCTTTCGGTTACATGGCCAGTTCCTTAGCCATTATACTACACTGCCGCCCATGTTCACCTCTGCCAAACGTTGATGTATCATGATATCAACGTTCCTCCACTGTGGAAACATACAGAAAACTAGCAGACAGAGTATACCATCAGCATAGGAATAGCAGGGTAAACTTAGTCATGTGCAACAGGGTATAAATGCATGACTTCACAAGTCAATTTTCTTTGACCCAATTGCAGAATTCCTGAGAGCATTTTCAGTTTGTATGCTATTCTCTGACCCGTTATGCCACTTCAGCCAACCACACAGGATTTTTTCTTCTGAAACTGGCCACAGCAGGTTAATAGCTATAATATACCTCACTGGCCTCGATGTTCAGCTGAAGACAGTCTTTTTTTATCTATCCGTATGAATCTGAGAATGCAAGCTGTCCCACTGCCAAATCAGAACATTTGCCAAAAACGCAAATCAAAAGACACCGACGCTGGCAATGGTACCAGACTCCAGTTTAAAAGAACAATAGCAATTTAGCCAGTGCTCCAACATGAACATTTTTGTACTGCAGTGAAAGTGCATGAATGAACTAACTGTCTAAAAAGTATAGTGAAGACTTGATTTTTGAATAACATTTTTGACTTGTCTTTGTGATTGTCCACAAATTCCATAATTCCATTATCGTGGGGGGAAAAGGGGGAGCTGAGATTCAAGATTTCATGGAATTTATTTTCCTACAATAGTGAAATGTTTAATGCCAATCGTTTTAATATTCTGATGCCCGTCTAGAAAATGTGAGGCTCACATTACGTTCCAGAATAACATGTATATGTACAAGTTTAGCTTCTGTCTGATGAATTAGCCTCAGCATTTGTAATAAAACAATTACACGCCAGAAGCATAACCGTCAAGCCTTTAATGTGTCATTAAAAATGTGGCTTTTACGCCACACTGGAAACACTGAATGTGTTTAAGTGCAGTAGCCCTTTATTGTTTTCACAATCCTCATAATTGTAAGAGAAATTTAAAAATATGACCTTACATGATCTACTGTAGGCTACACTTCACAGTACGAGGCTACTGTGTAGCCAATTCACAAATGCCCATACTTAAATTTACTCTGAAAGAATGTACAGTATCATCTAGTTTTTAAGGTGAAAACTAGCGCTCACTGCCAGCAAGGTTTAGTTTACTTGAGTGAGACTGTCACTCTTGTTACGCCCCCTAAGACAACACCCTAACGGAGCAACACAAAACACCAGGAGACACGTTTTTTAAAGGAATAACAAAAGAAAATTTATTAGAGAATAAATAAAAACGTCCAGGTGGTAGAAGGTGGAAGGCAGAGCTGCATGCCTGGACCGGTCCTTTTATTTCCGACTCACAAATGTCCCCACCTAAGATTTATTAGCCTACCTCCCGACTCTACCTGTGTCATGGATCATGCCTTTCTTTCCTTATCTCCGCGTTTTGTATTCCTTTTTCTTTTACCGGTAATCTATCAGATTTTTCTGTGTTCCGCAACGGGTTTTGCTTTCGTCTCGGTAATTAGTGAGTTCACCTGTCCTGCATTTCCGCTCACTACTTATACCCCGCTTTCTCCCTTTCTCGTCGCTTCCATGTTATTTCACGTAACATTCGAGCCGGTAAGAATGTATGGGAAGTTGTGCTGCTATCGACCGCTTTGCTTCTCAACGCGGGACTTGTTAGCAGTACAATTTAGAAAAAGCAAAGTGATATTTTTCGCTCTTATCTCAGATCTTAGGGTTTTCGTTTTTTTGTTTTATACTCATACCTACGAGTGCTCTCACCCTAAGTCTTAGGGGTCTTTTGAGTTTCCTCTTTTCTTTCTGTTTGTTCGCTCCACAAACGGGAGTTAGATAAGCGTGACTGCTTATTTAATTTTTTTTGCCTTTTATCGTGAGGTTATTTGTGTTCTCTTTATTTTCCCCCTCCACTACAGATTATTGTCAGTTTTAGTGGTGTTCGTTGAACACTTTAAGATTCCTTATCTGTCGCACCTGGACCTCCAATATTTCTTCCGTGTCTCTGGCATAGAGAACCCCTACAACCTGCCCGTGGTCTCCCTGAAAAGCCAAATCAGACACAAAGCCAGCGAACAGAACGGGAGGGCTGTCACACTCCGCTGCCAATTGTGACCAAGAGACAAGATAGTGTCCATATAAAAGGCCTTGCTTCATAGTCAGGCCATACATGAACACGTGTGAATAAACAACACAAAAGTACACTCTGTTAGTGATGGCTGATGGCTTAACTTTTTTTGTCTGGTTTGTATTCAGAGCTCATGAAGTTCTCTGCGTAAAAACAGCTCTGCTGGCACCTCAAGGAACAGCAGTTAATCTGAAAACATTTTAAGCTTAATTTGGTCTGTTGAGGAGATGAACTACGAACTGTTAGTTTTGGGTATTATGGACGGGCACACCTTAACTCACTGAAGGACGGAAGGGAAAGCTTGTGACCTGCCAGTAATTTCAGACACCTTGCCAGTGGGGCATAGCTGAAATTGGGGCCTGTCGTGCTTCTGGGCATTCGCCATTATATTCTGCACAATCAGACTGACGAGCATGGCAGCTCGCAAGACATATAAATCACTCAAATGGTTCTGCCTGTTCTCAGACAAACGAACAAACCTGAGGCGCACACGGTGTCTCCGGGCGCCCTCCGAGTTCAAACACAGCCCATTTGGGGATTGAGAAAGATGGAGGTTACCTCAGTATTTAATTAAAGACAATGTAGAAATCCATTGCATGTTTTAAATCACGCAGCAGTGAAGCAGTGGGGCATTGACTCTGCAGTATTTCACGTGACCTGAGAAGCTTTCCCGGCACGAACAAGAGGACATTTGTGGTTCAATAAAAGGGGAAATTTGATAACATGCTTGTGCAGCTGAATTAATCTGCCACATGCAAGACTGCCATATAACTTGTGAGACTCATTATTGGATTCTAGTTTAAAGTAGGCTTCCTCTGTTCCCCCAGGTGATACAAGGTCAGACAGGATGAGGCAGTAAAACAAAAGATGCAAATGTGAAATGTTTTGCATCACGTATCATTGCATTTATGATTAACCACACATGACACAAATTAAATTGAACTTTAATCTAAACCCAGTAGCCATGCCTAATGATCCAGTAAAAACACAGTTTGCTACCAGCAAGACAGATGCATTTCAAGAACTTTGCTATGCAAAGAAATAATAAATACAATTAAACAACATCTGCCATTTTAAGGATACTCCATTCCCTGTAGTCAAATATATGGTTACTTGCTGTGTGAGGAGAATGATGTAGCCTAGACTATATGGATTCAAAAAGAGGGAAGTCTGTATCAAATATTTCCATGAGGGAAATAATGTCCAAACCCCAATTCTGAAAAAGTTGGGACAGTATGTAAAATGCACATAAAAGCAGAAAGCAGTGACAGATCAATGAAAAGATCAATGAAACTTTTAAATGCTGCTTTTACTAAACTGATTAATTACCATATCACACCGAGAAATGCAGGCCCTTTCAGTACAGACAGTTATTAATGTAAGTTTTATATATTTCTGCATACTATATATTATCAATAACACACTGACAGAGAACAAAACTGTTACAGACGACAGCCATCACTATACCTTTATACGAGTCACTATCTGTAACTACAGTTCATTTTTTAGACCCAAAAAATGTCTGTCCAGGGTGTATTTCTGCATCTCACCCAATGCATGCTGGGATAGGGTTCAGCACCCTCGTGACCCTGACCAGGGCTAAGCGGGTTAGATAATGGATGGATGGAAAAATAACCACATGGCATAGCTTCAAGATTTGTCAATCTAACAACTGTAAATTACCACCATACATTGGATGGCCGCAGTTGTTTTATTGCAGGTAACCTGTAGTCATGCTGTCTATGACAGTCATGCACCCTGATGGTGAAGAGCTCTGAAGCAGGCATGCAACGTTTGAGGGAAAGGGCCAAACCTGCACTCAACCTCTGCCAATCATTCAGAAAGGATTCAGGCTTGGGTTTAAGTCATCCTTTATTGAGTAAAACTATCTTGCTACCAATGTTGTACACCATATGCTTCGATTATACTTATACTTTCTAGAAGGATTTTACTATTTTTCAATCAACCCATATGTGGTCTTGGTAAGTAACCTGGAGACATTTTGCTTTCCACTTGTACTCACCCTTGAAATGCTTTGATAAAGGGCATTTATGTAACATAATATACTTGGGAGGAGAACAGTTAAAACTACCTGCATGTGGCAATATGTTTATTCAGGATATGTGCAGAGGGAAGCTTTCTATTAAAGCCATTAGCCTGACAAAAAAAAGAAAATCGGAAGTTATATCATGTTATAAATAATCTTTCAAGACATAATTAATTTTGTCATGAGAAAAATAATGAGGAATTGATTTAAACTGCTCTTTTGTTCTGCACCCAAACGAGAGCAATTCCACAGCAATGCAGATGTGGTGAGGGTAAGTCCAGTAGCAGGGGGTAAATGGGATATTGATCTTGAGATAAAGATTGATTCATTTAGGCACATTATTGTGTGTGTTCACCAAGGAAGACACGTATGTGCATAGCATTGCACAGTAAATATAAGTAGTGTTATAAACAAACAACAGCAAATCCAGCAGCTTACATAGGACCGGACGACACAACTGAACGTTTTCTGAGGAGTCATAGGGTTTTAGGATAACACATGATAGAGAGATAATAAAAATACGATGGGATCTTTGGACCTCTTTAAAGGTGCCTTTTCTCTGTGAATGACTGGGCACGCCCACTACCACAAAGGAACGGCGGATAAGAAACGGGAGCGTCGGCTACCGTGGCTATGGTCTCATGGAAATGTAACCGGAAAATGATGGAATTGCATCATGTTGTTTACAACCTGTTAAGATCAAATTACTGTTGGGAATGAGGAATGCTTTTCTTCGTGTTTATACTGCCAGGAAGTAAATCCATTTTGTTAAGAACATTGGCTGCTCGTTCCTCATGGGCAGGATTTGCCCGGAGACTTTGAGGGCTGTAGAAAGAAACAGATAATGTTGCTTTTACAAATTGCGAGGTCTCCAGCCGCAACAATTTGGCTTGATCAAGACCATAAAACTTCCCAAAAACATGACCTGTGCTTTCAGATAAGAATTCTTCTGGCAGTCTCTCAGAACTGAGAATGCAGAATCGCATCACAATGGTAAATGTTTTAAAAGTAGCAGCCGTTTTTGTACTGAATACTCTAGCTGGGCAGAGTAAGTTGCCATTTCAACAGCACCCTGCCCGACTCCATAACACACCCACACCCTGCTGACACGGCTCTCTCCGTAACCATGGAGGCATTTTTCTGAAGAGCGTGGCTGTTTGGTTTCCCCACGGCGGTGACGTGTCATTAGTAACGGCTGTGTTCCTCTGTCTCCAGGACAGCCAGCTCTTAGGCCTGAGGCATTCCGGCATCTCCTTTCCAGCAGAGTTCAGCAAAGCACCACACACACACATCTGCACCAGTACCGCCTCTTCCCAGCATGCCTGAAACCAACACAAGCACACACACACACACACACACCAGAAACTCAGAAACTACTGTCTGCATAAAGCCACCACAGCTTGCCGTGCCATTTTCACAAGTGTTCGGTACAGTTTGAAAGCCTGCCACAATGTGACATTCCAAAAATATTTCCGTATTAAACAGGGTATAAAGAGCTATAAACTGCCCTTTCACTGTTTAGTAATGTCACAGATATTTTCACGTATTGGATGACATTTAAAAGCATCGTGCTGTTTGGAGGTGGCCACACGGCTAGGAGGTGTTACAATGTTGTTAAATGGTCTGGTGATCTTAATGAGGCAAAAGCTAGTTTCTCAACAGCAGTCCCAGTGACTGCATCGTCACACCCAGATTAGGACTTTAACAGCCCCACCACCCACTGCGGCTCCGCCACTTTCTTGTGGCTACGAGCAGAGAGCCTTCTTGACTCATCTTATATCCAGCGAGATCTATCCGTGGATCGGCACCCTTCCAGATACACCCCCGTTAAGAGACATTCTGAGAAGCTCCATGCTTTTGTTCCGTTCAGGCTTCTTTTCCCACATGCCTGGTGGGTTTTCCACAAAGCAGACATACTGAGTTAGCTGGATAACTGCACTGAGTAAAACCTGGAATCCAACCAAATCTGAAACATGGACTGAAGTAAAAAGAGCTACTCCGGGTTTCACTCAGTGCAGTTATCCAGCAAACTCAGTAATCTTTCTTTGTGGAATACCCCCCCTGATCACAACAGCAGTGAGTAACCTTCAGTGTTTTTTTATGTACTGAGGCAAACTGGTGCAGGAGCCACTGTGACCCTGAGGTGTGACAGGAAGGCTTCATACAGCCGCACTTAGGTCTATCCTGACATGGGCGGGCAATCGACACTGCAGGGAAGACGCCACGAGGCAGCGATGATTGAGCGCCGTTGATCCGCAGACATGATATCTTATGACCCAGTGGAAAAAGTAAGCACACCATAACAGAATGCGTTCCCCGCTTATTAAAACCCAAAGCTAAAGGATGTAACGTAGTAAGCTTGCGTACCAAGCCTTTTTCGTTCACTGCAGATAAAAAAAAGAGCTTTGGAAAAAGGGGAATTATGGACTGGAGGTTGATCCATTCTGACAAGGGCAAGGCATGCAGGGCTAAGCCCTCCTCAAACTTAAACTCTCTGACACACATGTACATTTCCCACATCGGCTGGCTGCCTTTTACAGTGAAGCAAACACTTTTTTGCATTTAGGAAATCCTTTCGGAAACACTGAGTATTGTTCCCTGCGAAGGGATGTTTTGTGCATATTTATTTTGAACTATAGTAGTGCCTTTTCAGGATTTTCCCACCCGTTTCATACAATTGAATAGCCGATGCCGTCAGGCCTTTGTGTTGCAAATATTGAGAGCTCTGACTAAATATTTAGTTATTCGGGGTAGTATGAATGAAAAAAGGAAAAATAAACTTCTGGGCAAAAAGGAGCTTTTTTGGTTTAACCATTTATGGTACTGCAGTGTAGCTCCTGAGATGAAAAACAGGGGAGAGAAAAAACAGATTCATGAAGTTAAACAGAGCACTCTGCAAGGCCTGCAGGTGGAAGTGGACCACAGTCAAGTGGAAAGAACAACAGTCAAGTCACTGTAGTTGTCCGACTCAAAACCAATGAGTGGACCTGATGCTGGCTTGACTGAACATGGGCGTATGTGCTGCCCAAAATAATGTCAGTGGGATCCGTCCTCTGATGATGATGCTGATAGCTGTTATTGTTGCTTGACCTGCCTGCTCCACGACACAGATAAAAATCAAAGACTAGCATAGACTGTTGGTCATTCACGGAGACTAATTTTCAAGGCCTAATTCGATAATATCTCCACAATCCCTCCACCCCCCTCCCTCAAGTTCTCATTCCTTCATTCCATCACCTCCTGTGGAGGGCTCAATTATTTTGGCATGCCTGGCAAGGACGTTGGGAACAGAGAGAATTCTGAAGGCTTCTGAAAGTCCTCACTGAAAATATCTGTCCTACCAATGTTTGACAGCAGGTTTATGGCTGTACAGTACATTCTGAAATACAAAAGCTATTATCCTGAGCTAGTACTGACACAAAGATCAAAGAACCAGTCAAACCAATTCAAAACTGGTAGAGGTACTGAAATTCTCAGAAAGATTCCTTAGTATAATATCATACATCATACATTGCCAGACATTTCCCAAGGAAAAACTGTAGGTAGTAGGTACAGGTGAATTCCACATAACACAAATAATTGTTTCATTTCGTAATACTGCGGAGGAGTATGTGTGTTTAATATGAATGCTTTCCTTATCCCTTCAGGTATTAGAGTGACACCGGACGCCCACCTCACATCTCCGCATTGAAAACTTACCTGTGCGGTTTGTGTTCTGAGGTGGGGTGGAGGGTGGGATTGTTAACAGGAAAATGATATGACAACCAAAGGGTTGATTTACATACCTTTGGGCTCTTTAATCCTGAGCCCAGCCAAAGGTTCGCATTCCTGCCTGCATGTTTAGAGGCTGGTGTGAAGCAAAGCCTGGGCATGGTGCTCAGATCTGACAGGAGCTCCGCGCCGTGCCAGGCCAGAGCAGCCAAAGGACGAGTTGGAGAGAGAGGGTAAGAGAGAAAGAGGGGGAGAAAGAAGAAGAAAAAAGCCAGAGAAAATTTTCCTTTCACTCTGTCGCTCTGAGCCTTCCCTGCTCTGCCCGGCTCGGGGGACAGTGTGGGTGAGCTCGGCCCCTGGAGAAATCTCTGGGCTCGGCGAGAGGAGACACAATTCCCTGGCTGTGTGGGGCCAGCAGAATGGCCCTTTTCTTCATGAGGCGCGCCCTGTGAACTTGTTTTCTGCGTACACAGAGGGACTGCGCAGAGAGGAATTCCAGGTCACAAGGATTCCAGCAGCGAGGAGGGGGTGGGGTAACCTTGTCGGGGCGCTGCGGGACTGCCTCCTCACAGCTGATACAATGGGAACTGCGTGCCCAGAGGAGGGCCAGACGCAGTGAACGACCGGGGGGCTCCAAACCGAAAAACTGAAAGGCTCGCTCACTCGCCTTCTACGGTCGAGAGCCAGGCTGAGCTTGGCCCGGGGGGAGGGGGGGAGAAGGGAGAAAGGGGGAGCTGAGGGTGTGCCGGCGTATTTCCCTGGAGGCCCGGTTTTTGGCGAACCATGAGGGGATTATTTGCGGGGTGCGGTTGCCTGGCGCTCTTGGTGGCTCTGTTGGGTACGTGCCGCTTGGCTGAGGGAGGGTGCCAGGGAAAATGTTGCCCGGGCGCGGACCGCTCGTGTGCCACCACCGACTGGAGGATGGACCGCGTCTACGGGACCTGCTACTGCGACGACAACTGCAAGAGGACCAAGGACTGCTGTTTTGACTACCCCACCGTGTGCCCAGGTAAGAACTGTCAGACCCATCCCAGCATGAGGGCCTGTGCTATCAGCACCTGTGCTATCTACACTCTGAAATACAAGCAGGACATAAGAAATATCTTTGAAATCTATCCCTTCCAAGGAGAAACATTTATCTTCTGAAAGTGTGTGCCATGGCTTTACTTGCCTAAGCACAAAAGACGTGACTAAAAGCTTAGTACACATCAAAATAAGTGTCTGGATAATTACTGTGTATTTATGTAGAAAGTGCTTGTGTACTCAAATATTACTCAACGTGTGTTTTCCCATTGTTACAATATGTAAAAATGAATAGTTTGTGATACTGTATGTTAATAAACCATGTATGTTCCCAGATTTAAATGTATATTTCCTCTGCACTTGTCACAGGCTTGGTAACACTGTTTACATTAAAACTGTAATTTTTAAGCACCACAAATTCAGATTTATAGAGATCAGTTCAGACTGTACTGTAAGATTTATCTGAAGACAATGTGCATTAAATGACAACCACTTTGCAGGTAATATATTATGTTCAATGCTACTTATCCAGAAGTAATACAAACAATACAAACATATGCCATATTATAAATGAATTCCAAACGTCAAAGTGTCTTACTTCAAATGGTTCTCAAATCTAACAAAAATCTATGAAAATCAAATACATAGAGAATATTTAATTGTGTGGACATCGTACCTTATTTTAGCAAAATATTATATTATTTGCAGCATGACTCACTCAGAACGAGTACAGCCATTCAGCTCATCAAAATTATGTTCATATGAATTTTAAACATATTGCATGGTTTGCATGCAAACACTATGGTTACAAGTAGACTTTGCCAGTGATGTAAAAAAACAATGCTTGTAAAAAAAACACTTTAAATGGATATACAGGTAAGAATTTATCGCAACAAAAAATGTTTTCAACATACAAAATGGCAAGTTACCTATGCTTACAAAGCACTGTCTATAATAGAACTAGCAAACTTAAAAGTATGGATATCAAAATGAGGCCAAACAATATTTTCTGTCTTAGCTCACACAAATTAAACAAGCTCTATTCCAAAGCAATGCTGCCCAATGTTTCCTAAATTACTAGCGATGTAATGTAACTTGGCCCTGTGTTTTTTCATCTTACTATCTGAAGAGAATGCGGCCATTCAAACTGTATGTGTCACGTGAAAGTGACACACGAGGCAAACTCTTGCTGCTGTATATGTATGGGGTATGCCCTGCCAAGCCGTAACTTGGCAGATGGCATACCTGCCATCCAAATAATATAGCAGCCCATTTTTGGATTCAGACATGTGCTTTCATGATGCTAACATAAGATAGCTGAAGGTTTGCTGAACAAGCAAGAAATCAAGATAATATCAAGACCATAATGTATTAATTCCATGTAAAAACTAGAGGTCCCACTCATTATCATTTAAACGCACGCATGCATACAAACAGAAGTAGAGACTCGATAAGCTGCTTCTTTGTATGTGGAAAAACAACCCGCCGTCCTACACAGCTCACTAGACGCAGACCAATAACTGCCGGCGGGGTAAACGAAAGTTCTGTAAACCAATTTGGTTACTGTTATGTGTGTGGCTTCAGCTCAGTCCTGTGTGGTGAGTCAATGGAGCCACTGGAGTGGATGTGTCCAGAAGTGCCGACCGGCTATGCGAGTGCGCCAACGGCACGTCGAGCAGCTGATCCAGAACAGTGCTGACACCTGCCCCCAACTGGAGGAAAGGGCTGGCTGCATGGACTACATGAGCCACCAGGGGGTGCACTGCTCACAGGCACAAGGTAGTGAAAACATACAGTATGTATGCAGAGGCTTACGCACCCATCAATATCCTACGTCAGCCCTGCTCAAATCCAGGCACCTGTTCAAAAAATGTTCCCCTTGACAGCATGATATTCTTAAGGCGAGTGACCTAAAGATTTTAAGATTTATATATATTTTTTTAAATACAGCCTTGAATCATCTGAAACATAAAGGTAGAGAGATAATCATCCGTTGACTTGCAAATGAGCCCTTTTCATAGTGTGTCCATTATGTCTCCGCTATGCGATGTGCCTCGGAAATCCTTTCAAATGTATTCAAATCTATGCGGGCTGTGTGGTTCCTGGCTAGTCCTTCTGATCGCTTCAGCTGAAGTTCATTAGAAGCAAAGCCATCAGGGCACATTATAATGCTTCTGCTCTAGGTCCTGCTTTGATTACCGCGGCAGAGTACGGCACAGGAAGACCTAAACATGATCTATATGGAGTACCACTGGACCCTGGGTATGTATTTCCACTTATTTAACCATGTGCATTGCCAAAATAGACTCTTTTATTTTAAATAAATCATAGGCTTTTAAGATATATAAATTCAACAAATATGCTTGAGACATTCATAATCATAATGATATACAGCTACGTATACAGTGCCTTCATGTCAGAGATTATTTCATGGAAATTAATTTTTTGAGTGACTTTTCTTTTTTGCCTTTAGAACAGCTTTAAATTTGTCTAATTGGAGAGGGGCACGTTATAGATGAATAATGTAATGTTAGGACCCATAAAGTAGAGCCTAATCTCTTTATTTACGCTTCCAAAAAGGCAAAGAATGTCATTCATGACTAGACAAGATCTATCAGGAAGGATAAAAGCCTGGTTAAGAAGATGAACGTTCAGATGAACGCTCAAACCTTGCGGCTATGAAGCTGTCATCACTGTAAACACACAGAGGCTTTTAAAAGCGGTTACGGACAGTGTAAATAAACGGTCTGCATTTACTGGGGCATGTGGCGACTCTCATGACCATATATCACCGTCTCACATCCCTCTGCAGGGCACCAAGGCAGTCCTTCTCATAGGAAACGCACTGTACGCACCACGTCTCTGCCGCATGCGGTCAAAAGACCGGAGTACAGAGCGGAGGCCGACGCGTGCCGTTGCACAGAGGGTGTGGTCTGGTTTAACCGGCTCTCCTTCCCTCAGGTACTGTGTGGAATTTAAGATGGAGTGGCTGTCCCCTCACTGCGCGGTGGAGAACCGCCAGCACACGCGCTGGATGCAGTACCTCCGCGAGGGATACACGGTGTGCGTGGCCTGCCAGCCCCCAGCCATGCGCAACCACAGCCACGTCTGCCAGGGAGACGGCTCGGCCTCTGACAGGTAGACGACCTGCCCCGCCCCTCACAAACAGGGCTCCCGTTTTTATGATAACAAGACGCTGATCTCACAAACATAAATTTTTGGTCCCAGCTGAGCTGTGATATAAGAGGCCGGGAGATTGCATTTTCAAATTCCTTTGATATTTAAAAATATGAAACACGCACGTGCGAAACAAACGTCGCACAAAGGGGATTTGTGGTTAAACAGCCCCGTCTTTGTGCAACAGTGACTGAGGCCTCTCACCACCCTCCTGTTAGAATGACCTTTGCCCCCTTCTTTAAAAGTGTTTTTTTAATCTGGGTCACTTCCTCCAAACGTCACCTCACAAACCCAGTCAGATGTTTCTTCTCAGTTTATATCTGTATGTAATAACAGGCTGCCATGTCTAAGAGGAATTGGTACAGTAGAGATTGGTATGAGACAGGGGGCTTACACACTCAGTGGTGTCTATTTCATCATGGAGAAAGATCCGCTTTGATAGATGGCAGTAAGCCCAGAGCTATACCCATCAGCAAGGTAGTGAACAAAAAATGGAATGTGAAGTTACTTATTAATTTGGCCACTGTTTTTTAATGTTTAATGTATCTGACTGCTCCCGCCCCAGGTTGAAATTTGTGATCAACCGATCTGTGGTTGTTCCCTTATTTGGCCTGCAGTTGAATTTAAGTAAGCATATCACGATCCTGGAGAATGTGCTTCTGCCAACAACGGTTGCTCTTCTTTGCTGATGTTTTTCCCTCTGTGTTGTACGCACACACACACACACACACACACACGCACACACACGCACACACACACACACACACACACACACACACTGGGGTGTTATTGCTTCATTTATGGACCTGTCTGTTTTTTGTCTCTCAGGTGTTTCTATAAACAGGCTCTAGGCTCATGTATGGCTGTCAGAGCAATCGCATGTCAGGCACATCGACATACCAACATGGACAGGGGGAAAAAAAACATACATCAGAAACATTCACCTCATGTAGCCTAATGTAAAACATGATGAAGTACAAAAGCTAGAGCACTAGCCAGTAGTGATGCACATGTCTGGAACCACTCCATTTCCCTACAGGGTAGTACACAATAGGCCATAATGTTTTCCAGGGAGGAAAGGTTTTACCGTATGACACAATATTAGGAACTGGGGGGTATTTCACAAAGCAGGATTACTGAGTTAGCTGGATAACTGCACTGAGTAAAACCCAGAACAGCTCTCTTTACTTCAGTCCATGTTTTAGATTTGGGAGGGTTCCAGGTTTTACGCAGTTATCCAGCCAACTCCTGCTCGGTGAAATACCCCCCTGGTGTACGTTGCAAGTTCAGCAGTCTAAGAGCGCAATAGCTGAGCATTTCAACTGTGGGGTTGTAGAGAAGCAACTGTTGGAGGATTTGCATGCTAGCCTTCAGCCTCCTCAACTGACCCCATTAAAACAACGGGATGGGCCTTACTCAATGAGCTACTACCAACACAGTGTTATACAGAACATAATGGCTTTTTTTGTTTTCTGCGTATATCAATGGCATTACCTGAAAAAAAGAAAAAGGGTTAGGGTTAGGGTTAGGGTTAGCCAGTTTGTGTTGAAAACAAACCAAAGCCTGTTTCTGTGCTGAAAACAAACAGGAAAAGCTAAAGCCCCTTTTCTGTGTGAGCAGTGAAATTGAGAAGGTGAGGTGGCGATAAATGCCAGAGATAGCGCTTAATATAAACAGCGCACAAATCGTGAGCGCCATCTATGCTTACAAATGAGTAAATGGGGATACTTGCCAAAATAAAAGGCAGCAGAAAAATATCTGATCCACAAAAAACCATGCCCTTTTTGGATACCCCCAAAATATATCTTGAAGTGTACACAGTGCTCACCCTGCCATAGACATTGTAAACATTGAATAAGGCACGCACGCACACACACACACACACACAAACCTGTGGACCTCATGCTAATGTGAAGCTTCTGTGTGACAGTCTGTGAGAAGTACGATACAAACGAACGGAGTGCTTATACACTGCCTATGGCTGTGAATGAGGTGCGTTTATCAGTTATGAAGCCTGACATATTTATAGAAATGGAACTGTGGAGGATGAGAGCTCAGTCCCGTCTCCCCCGGTCTGTGTTCCAGGGACACGCTTCTCCAGTGGCAGGCCGTGGGGAACCCGCGATGCCGGGGCTCCTGGAGGAAACAGCAGATGCACGGGCACTGTGCCTGTCCACAGGTGCACAGCTTCGTCTTCATCTGACAAGACCACACGATTTACTGTAAATACACATTCCACGTTGTGTACAGTACGTCTTTTAAAATGGATTCCCTTCACTGCTCTCTTCCACTAGCAAACTGCCGGAAATGAGACGGAATAAAAAATGTATGTGCACTTTGTCTACATATATTCTGGGATATGCAGTATGCCAGTCTTGCATAGTCAACATACCAGCTTTTTGTTGAAGATCCCACAAAATGTGTCTTTTGTTTGTACTTTTACATTTTTGAAAGATACATTTACTAAATGTAGTCATATTTAAACTCAACTGCCTTATCTATTTGAGTTGTATAGCTTCACTGTGGACGATGCCAAACCAAACTCAAGATGAGTAAGAAGTTCTCACAGGGTGACAGACCTCTGCATCAGTTCAAGTGATGCCAGTCTTGCATTATAATTCTGTTGTTATTTATTTACACCAAAGGTGGCTCTTAGAACAGCCTGCCCTTTGCTTAATAAAGTTATATTGAAGAGGGCAACTTTATTGCAACTTTCTAAATCACTTTGAGAGTGCCCTCTGCTGGCCTCCAAAAGTGCTGCTACTCAGTTGCCAATACTGGTGATTCCTAGACCCTCATACTGCCTGACGTGCGAAGTTTCCAACACATTGATTCAATTCCCATGCAGTGAATGGCATTCATGGAAACCATTACAAGCAAAATACAAACTGAACTGAATGTTCATTACTTCAATATGAACACAAACCCCAGGACAAATCACAATTTAGACTTTTTTTGTTTTTGTTTAATTTTTTACAGTGAAGAGTTAACAAATATGGGATGATAAAAAAAAGTCAAGACTGCCATGTCAAGATTTATTTTTGCAGTAATAAATTTACATGTTGGTTCCACGTGAATGAAAAATCTATAAACAAAATATTTTTTCACCATCTTTGTTGGGTCTTGCAAATCCATTAAATTGCAGTGTATTCTAATATATAAGCACATGACAATATGAAAATAAAAGGCTTTAATGAAAGTACTTTAAAATACATTAAATACTGTGCTTCCTTGTTCCTATAGAATTACATGCAATGCGTGCATGACGACTACATTGTTCCTCTCTGGTCCATGACAGCATATTCCTGGATTCCCATATGAAAGCGGAAACCGTAGGAAGATTCCCAACTCCCCGCCAAGCAGAACACGTGACCTTTGGCGTACATGTGATACATAGCGCCAGTGGCTTACATGACATCTCTGAAAAGGAAGAAGTGTTCAGGTGGAAAAGGGAGATAATGAGATGTGTGCTGCAGGGAAATGTAGTGCTGCAGAGCCTAGTGTGGTCTGGTCACACAGGAGCCGCAAGCCGAAAAAACAGAAATACATGCGCGCACACACACACACACACACACACACACACACACACTCACCCTTCTGCACTCCCTGGAGTTCTCGGAGCGCATCCATGTGACACTGCTGGACTTCAGGCACAGGACAGGGGCACTTTGAGACCCCTTTATTCCCTCAACTTTTTACAAAAACTACACATCCAACAATGGAAGCATACCCACGCAAACCCCCCAAATAAAATAAAAAACGTAAAAGATAAAAACGCTCACGTTTGTTGTATTATTAATTGGTGCGCGGAATAATGCACTCAAAGAAATGAGCGTGCAGTAGTCCTCTTTTTGGGTCCACAATGCAAATCATACATTTTTCCCTCCTTTCATTTAGGCGAAAAAAATATGCACACGCAACGAAAAAATGTAATTAGTGCATTGTCTTTTCCCAATCTGCAGTGGTATGCTTCCATAATTATACAGGTCAATTATATACATCAAAACCAACAGACCCAGGAAAGCCGAGCGCATCGTTAGACGCTAGGGTGAAATGGGTTCTGGGAAGGTAGCTGCACGCTGCGGTCAGTGCTTGCGCTTGTGATCGTCTCTATCAGCCGACCAAATGCAGTTTCTTCAAGGTTCTCCAGCGGTCCTTTAGCATGACGCCAGTACGGTTTGGGAAGTCAAAGTCCAGCAGGATTTGGGACCACTTCCCTTCCCCATGACACACTACTCCAGCTTTGAGGTCCCGGTCCTCTTTTGGGGTCCATTTCTTGAGGAGAGAAACAAAAAGGCATGTTGAGGATAGAGATGTAAATAACAAATAATTAAGTAATTGGATACTTGTTTTCTCTACGTGAATAATACTGCTCTGATATGATACCCCCCCCCCCCTCCCAGAATGAGCACAGGGGTGGGTTTTTATCAAGAACAAATGAGACTAGGCTCAACTTCAGATCAATGCTAATGTATTGTTTATTAAATTCAGACTGCTACCACATGAAATAGCATATCTTCGGCAATAATACTGCAGACGTCGTCTATAATTTCCTCAGAACATTAGAGATCAAATCTCCTCAAAACTAACAAGGTCAGAGCTGACAGTTGAGATGACAACTGCCCCATGTCTGTGCTGGCACTGGTAGGATGCTTTGCTTTCATATGATTATGCAAGCTAGTTTCCTGCCCATAAATTTTAATACTGCACTGTACAATTTCCACTTGACATTGTAATAGTTTTTCTGGAATAATTCCATGCTATGCGACAATAATTTACCGTAATTTTAGCTGGTAGGTGAGCCAATATAAACGTTACAGACCGTTAAGTTGGCCTAGCTTTGCTCAGATCAGTCCATTTGCCCAATGCCACCCTCTTATATAGGAGGCACATCATTGCCCCCCCCCCCCCGTTATTATATTTTAATGTTTTTCCAAACGGGTTTGAAACATGCTACAATAAGAATGTTGTTCGACTAATTAAAGACTTGTTATTATCGGATTTCCATTTAAAACATGTATGCAACTACTAACATATTCATTTGAAAATAGAAGGGCAGATCATTTCTAGCGAAAGACAAAATGTTCAGCCAATAATTAGAATGGACTGGACGGCCACCTTCTTCTTCTTTTCCCTCCCTCCATTTTCAGCGCCTTTAGGAAGGTTTGGATCTTTATTCACTTGAATGGATGACCTGTTTACTAAGAATCCTGCAAGGGAAAAAAGTGAAAATTGTATCAGCCATAAAACACAGTCCCAGTTTACAAGAACTGTCTTCTCTCAGTTATGAGAGTTCATGACTGTCGCTCACATTTCACAATGTACATTTTTCAGCATAGAATCACTCACGTATACTGTCGTATTTGCATTAGGGCTGTGAAATTTAGATTCGACATTCAAATATATTTTGAATAGAAAAAACTAAAAACATTCAAATTGTTCAAATTAAGGTTTGAATATACAGTGACCTCCGTAATGTTTGGGACAAAGACAGTCATTCTTGATTTGGCTCTGTACTACACAATTTTAGATTTGTAATCAAACGATTTGCATGTGGTTTAAAAAGTGCAGATTCTCAGCTTTTATTAAAGGGTATTTTTATACATGTGCACTTTTTATACATAGCCCCCCATTTCAGGGCACTATGTTTGGGACAAATGGCTTCACATTTGTTTCCAATTAGTCAGCTGTGTTTAATTTCTTCCTTAGTGCAGGAATAAGAGAGCTTTCGGGATCTAGTCTTGATTCTAGGCTGTTTGCCTTTGGAGTCTGTTATTGCCGTTTGTCAACATGAAGACCAGAGTTGTGTTAAGGAAGCCATTATGAGGCTGAGAAATAAGAAGAAAATAGTTAATAGAGATATAGGCCAAACCTTAGGCTTACCACTACTGTTTGGAAGATCATTAAAGAGATTGCCAACTCTGCTGAAAAAGTGGTTTTCTTTATTTGACATTCCTCGTCATTATTAAAATAATCATCCACCAAAATTTCAGCCTTTAAAAACGTCTACAGCTGAGAAAAATAAAGATTGAATAGTGTCACTTTCTGCCGACTATGCAGTTCTTAGGACTGGGTGGGCGTGAAAGCTAGTGGCCACGCCCAAGAGCCTCTAGGCAAGTTATGTGCAGACTTGGAAATGCAAACACGTTTAGCAAAACAAACGATAGCTAAATAGCCTAAAAAAGAAAGTGTGTGGTGCAAGTTGCAACCGTACTATATGTTTGAGCCACTGAACGAAAGAATATCCGTTCACATAATAATACTAACGTCAAGCTCAGACGTCTTTCAAATAGTAACGTTACCGGTACAGCGTAGCATGCGTATTAGCTAACCTTAGCTAGCTAGCTATCTGGGCTATATACAGCGAGACCCTTCTCCTTTCAGCAGTCAATCGGACTAATGCAATGACTTCAGCTTCGAAACATACCTCACGGAAATGGACGTGGATGCTTTTTTGCCATGACATTTGTGAAAGACAAACAAGAAAGTTGTTTACTGTTGTTGCCTGCTATAGCATCCCTTGCTGCAACGCTCTGGTGAAGGGGAGGGCGTAAAGAATTTCCGGATAGTTAATCATTGGCTGATAGGATTTTGATGACGTCCTGAAGTCTGTTTTGATCCCACCCGCTCAAAACCTTGCCTGATCAATTATAGGCAATGGTGGGGAAAAAAGGAAGGCATATCTTAATTTAGGCACATCACTTAGTACTGATATTTGGGTTATGTTTATTCCACCGCAAGATGACAACAATTAACCATTGAAAAGCTGAATCATCGATTTGAGTTGGCAGTCCATTTAAGAAGAGAGGGCACTGGTGAGCTCAGTAATCGCAAAGGGCCTGGTAGGCCCAGGAAGGCCTCTACAGTTGAGGACTGAAGAATTCTCATCATAATTAAGAAAAACTCCCAAACACCTGTCCGACAGATCAGAAACGCTCTTCAGGAGGCAGGCGTGGATGTGTGAAGACTTCACAAAGGCTACATTGCACGATGCAAACCACTAGTTAGCCGCAAAAACAGCATGGCCAGGTTAGTTTACAGTTGTTACAGAAGTCCCTAAAAGAGCCTGCAGAGTTCTGAAAAAAGGTCTTGTGGACAGATAAGACCAAGATTCACTTGTATCAGAGTGATGGCAAGAAAAAATTGTGGAGGCCAGAAGGAACTGCCTAAGATCCAAAGTGTAGCACCTCATCTGTAAAATATGTAAAATATAGTAGTGGGGGTGTTATGCTTTGAGCATGTATGACTGCCACTAATAGACAACTAAACAGTTATTTAGGTAACTATTTGTGGCTCAAAATATATAAATAAGTTATAAATAGAGGTAAATAAGTTGCTACATCTTGCAGTTTTCAGCTGTATTTCACCTTAGTTGTTTATGCATTTTGTCTGTTTTCAAAGTAAAGACTGGCATTAGAGCTAGCCACAAGCCTAATATGCCACAAGCCTAACTGCTTCACACCAAATATGCTACTCCACGTCGATAATAAAACTGTCTTACAGTTAAAAAACAGGAACGTTGACAAAAACAAATTTAAAAACTTGAATGCCGCTGAAGGTTACAAGTTAACGTTAGCTAAATATTCTTTTCATGACTGGGTCTGGCTTAGTTTCTTTCAAATGTAGATCAAATCACTGTCAGGTTCATTATAAACAGGCGTTATGGTAGCCTGTGCCATCTACGCTGCTGGCTGCTAGTGCTAACTAGCAAAGGAAAGCTAGAAAAAAACCATGTTGAGAAGGCAATTTCCTTTGTAATTCTAATACAATTATGTAGATGAGGTGCAACATTTTGTTTGTTTGGCGCACTCATTCCGGAAAGACCGAGATATTGGTCAGTTCATCGTTTGTTCGCAGTGTACTACTCTCAATGTGAGGCGATCAAAATTACTTATTACATACTTATTACTAGTTTTGCCAAAACTTAAATTTTTTTTTATAAATAACCTTCTTTTGCCTCTTTTGCCTGCTTTCTTGCTCCCCCTTGTGGATGTAGCGAAAGCCCCCAAGATTTGGTCATGGCAGTGATTCATTTTGACATTTTCTTGCTGCAATAAATATTTGAATATATTTGAATCTCTGTTGTTTTTTGCAATATAATATTAAAATATAGTTTTTTGGTCCAATTGACAGCCCTAATTCACATAAAGCAATAATTTTAAAAGCACATTCATAAATATTGTGAAATTGTACCGAGATGACTATAAAAGCCGGAGAAGACATTTATGAGATCCTAAATAAATAAAAACCCATTCTTAAATTATTAAACTGCAAAACACAGAAAAAAAAAAACTCTCCAGACATGCTTTTAATGGTAAAATGGCAAACGTTAGGATGAATAAAAATGTTGTTATTAAAGATGTTATTGACATAATCATGCATTAATATTGGTTCCATTGGTTTATTGTGCTGGCAGAATGAGCATGCTTACCTCTTATGCAAGGACGGCGCTTAATGCGGACACAGGACTTTTTGCCAGATTCGGGTTTCCAAGGGCTAATGTGCTTTGGCAGCAGTCGTTTTTTGCGCCTGAAAGTACACCTATAAAAATATATTATGAAGTTAATCAGTTTTGTATTTGTTTGCATAACTAATCTCAGTGCACTTAATGCATTCCTCCATTTTATATGCCGTAAGACAAAGTTCTCAATCTTCATTAAACAGTCATTTGTAATTATGAATTACTTCGATCTTTGGTAATTAACACTTGCTACGCTTAAGCTTTCATTAATCCTTTTAGATACTTTCTCCTTTTGCAAAGTTACACTTTGAGGGCTAAACTTAAAAATACATGTATATGCTTTTCTGTGGGTGTGTGTGTACACACATTTAGAAACAATCTGTGTACAGCAAACATACATTAAAGGCCATGGCCAACATTACAATGACACTTGACCACATTAGGGAAACTGACTGGACTGCACATTAAGGTTTGGCGACATTTCGATTTTTACACCATCACTGAAAATGTATACCGGTTTACAATGTATACCCTCAAATTAAAGCTGACAGTCTGCACTTCAAACTCATTGTCATTGTATCCTTTCAAACTCAAAGTGCTAGAATACAGAACCAAAATAACAAATAATGTGTCACTGTCCAATTAATTACGGCACTCACTGTATTTGATGGACACAGAGCAAGTGATGTTGTGATATCACAATATCATGTTTGCAATCAGTGGCATTGCTTTATGAAGAGATGCTGTAAAAATGCTCCAAGAACGGTGCACCGTCTATTTTTAAAACACCACGGTCGGTGTATGGTATTACTGGATATCAGCCCAACCCTATTGCATATGGCCGAGTCCAGGTCAGTACACTGGAAGCAATGGAGTAAAACTTGCCTTGTGGCTAATACAGCTCCTGTAGAAGCTCCATGGTTCCTGTGGAGAGGGGAAGAGTCAGAACAAACCCAGAAGCATCCACAATAAAAATCAACCCAGTGAAAATACTCTGAATATATATTTTTACACTAATGCTGATTTTAATGACTTACAATAACTATATTCTCCCCGCAGGAACCATTTGTTTTTACGGGCAAGAAGATCTTACTTGAGGTCACTTACGTTGTAAATAAATACAGAGTCAGCATAACAATAAATAATTTATATTTGTGTAAACAGAATGAAATTGAGCTAAATGTGAAGAAAAAAAGAGAAAAATCAGTTAAAGAATCCCTTCACACTCACTGGTTTTCATTAGCAACATTCGCTGTTGTCTCGGTCTGGTCCTCTCCGCTGAAATTGAATGTTTACACCTGATTTACTGCGTCCTTCCGGACTGATTTCAAAAAGCTAAACAAACATTATTTTTGTTCAAAGGATTGCACATATCTCATTTGCTTAACTCCTTTATGCAGATGCATAGTGAAGTTCCCGCCAGCACCACCTTTTTGCTCAACTGAGACATTCGTTGCTCCTGCAGCCAAACTATTAGTGGAAATCACAAACTCTGTCTTTTAACTTTATTGGTAGACGATTTGTGACAACTCTGCTGAATAGAAAGTTTCTAAGTGTCACTATTTTCCTGTAGCAAGTCCATTTAACAAGCACCCCCCCACCCAGTCTATACCTACCCATGCGTGACATAGTGGACAATAGCATCTTTGTGCGAGTTCATAAATATATTTAATAATCATATAAAATTAGAATTTCGTCATAGCAACAAGATAAACCCAACAATAGCCTGATCGTATGCCAAACGCTGTGAAAAGCCCTGCTCACTCAAATGCTAGATAAACATGAAATTATAGTCTCATTGTACCACGTATTCTACAATGAATATCTGCTACTAAATATGAAATAAATATACAATCCTACCAGTTTTTATAGATACAGATGTTTCTTTCAAAATTCAGTGGTCATTTATTGTCTGGTACAATCCGTTTGAGAAATATACTGCACCAAAACTGTTGATTTGTAGTTAAATATATAATTTTTACATTTATTATTGAGAGCAGTGCACAATTTAGCCATTGGGATAGATTTGGAGACACTAATGGACACGAGGGTACACTGCCTATATTTTGCATCATAGACCTTTAGTAGTTCTGCATATCATCCTCAGATTTTGCACACTTGTTGACATGGAGTTTATGATCCAGGAAATGTATATATTTACCTGTTTCACATACGTAGCTCTCAGTATTTTGTTGCAAACTAAAGAAAAACTTTTTTTTTGCATTTTCCCAAAGTTTACATTTGTGGCACTTTATTTTGACTTAAATTATGAAAATTAACAAATCTAGGTTCGTATTGTAAATGGTACACCTGTCTTGTTTCATTTAAGCAATTTATCAAGTTTATGTGATGCTCACACCTGGAGTTATAAAGCCTTAAACAGAGCACCCATTAAATAGATGAGAATTGCCATCTGCACGAAGGGGTTAAAGGACGCGGTCTTATTTCTTTCTGTGGTTTCAAGCAGACTCGACTGACTTGGCATTTTATTCCCTTGGGTAGAGTAGAGTGTTTCCCAAACAATATATCAAACTATTGCCAAGTATACAAGCAGAAAACAGTACAGCAGCATTAAAGCAAAGCCTGGGGACGTACGGAATGTGTTGTGACGAAAATGAGCACGCTTAAAATATTGCATACTTTTCAGAGTCTTCTCCATATTGGGCTGCGGGGCCTGAAGTATTTTGGTCTCCCGTGTCCTCCTCCACTCCTGCCTCCCGAAATGCCAATACCACTTTAGAGGCGGCCTGGAATTAAAAGGAGGTAGTCTCTATGCAGGACGTCTCTATGCACCAAAACACACTGCAGCACACTCACATGAACTTGAACACATCTTGCTTACTTAACTGTTAGGTAGACGTTACCCACTTTAGCCAAGAGTTTAAATGTCTGCATATTTGTGTTTATATATACATATAGATATATAAAACACAAACACACAATGCCGTTTTAAATTATTATGCTTTATTTTAAACTATTAGACATTTCCAATTACCTGCAATGGGTAAAATATATTCAGACAATTCTTACCCACAGCCCTTCACTGCTACCCAGTAGAGCCTGGGTTTTCAACAGGGAATCTGCGCACCCCTTGAGGGTCCTTAAAGGTACTGTAGAGGGACCTTAGCCAGACTTGATATGCAATGACTATATATAGATTTGTGAATATACTTCAAAATATAAAATTCTTAAAAACCTTTTTAACTAGGGGTGGGACGATTCAATCCCATAACGATTCGATTACGATTCTTTAGGCAAAGGTTCGATGCATCATAACATCTTACATTTGACCACAATTCGATAAGATTCGGTTCGATTAATTTTGATACTTTTAAAAAATGTAATAGGTATGCTAATGTGATTTGATACCGATACAGTCAGCAGTAATTAAATATTCAGTTAGAACCTTACGCCAAGTTCACAGCATTATGTTTATTGTTAAGGCATGCCATACATGTTGCAGCTGTCTGCAGCAAATAATGCCACAATAAACATGACTAACAGTGTATTTTCTAAAGTTGCCCTATTTAGGTTATTGTTTTTCAAACAGTGTCAGACATGGTACCCTAAAATATTTCCTTTATTTACAAAATGAAAATGGCAAAATGTATAATTACTAAACTGGGCCAAGAAAAATGAAATAGCCTATAGGTTAGTGTCATGCATAGTACTTTCCTAAATCTTAGTACGATCTAGACCTTCGGTGGAGCAAGATGCCCATCCATCCGTAGTTAAAGCTACTCTCGTAGCGTTTTGCAAGGAGTCGAACAGTTTTCTTCACCTCTTCATACAGAGCAGGTATACATTTTTCACTAAAATGTTTTCTGCATGGTATGGTGTATCTAGGTTCCACGACATTCATTAAGTGAATCGGACAGTTAACGTAGTAATAATTAATTAAACGTAAGACATTGGAAATAGTCTTACTATTTGTTTTTTTGTCTCTAACGTCTACTTGATTTTGAATAGAAAATGGTTTAAATTTAAATATCAGAAAGCACTTTACAATTAACTGTCTGGACACGGTATGTGTATAAAAACTAATAAAAACAATTATACAAAAAAATTGAACTGTTTGGCCATTTCTTCAGGAAACTCAGGGGAAGTGTCAATGACTCCCGAGTTTAGCTTGCTAACCCGCTTGCTGTCCTTCACGTCAATGGTGTGTCGTCGGCTCAAATGGTTTATCATGTTTGTGGTGTTGCCTGTGTATCTGATTTCTACTTGGCAGATCTTGCATATTGCAGCGGTTTTGTCAAGTACACCCTCCTTCTTTCTAAACCCGAAACGCTTCCATACCACTGATTTTCTGTTCGGAACATTCGTAAGTTTCTGTCTCTTTTGTCGCAATCAGCGAGCACGCAGCTAGCCATTTCGCTCAGATCTGTCCGTCTCATTGTCACTTGATTCCTGCCTGTCCCTGCTTTCAACTCACGCTTATGTGGGGGTTGGAGCAGAAACATGGATTGAAGCTGGTCAAAACAGTTTTAAAAGTAGTCGTGTAGTGGAAATATAGTAGTCAGAAATATATATTTTAAATAATGAAATGAATTTTTTTTTTGATTAAATGAATACATGTGCACATTCATTTAAAATGCGCTAATAATCGATGCGTATCAATTGTAATCTTACAGATCGATGCAGTTGTATTTACACATTCAGATCGATGCATCCTATTTTTAACTTATAATGGGGGTCCCTGTGATGCCTTTTGAGCTTGGTTGGGGGTCCCTGGAAAACCCCTGCCTTAAAGCAGTCTACTGTAAAATAACCACTTATTCTCTTGTTTAAATGAAAAACAAGGATATCTACCCCCCCCCCCACTCACTACACCCAGTTCCGCCACAAGTTTGTGACAACACAAATAAATTACTATTCTATTCACACCTTCAGATGGTTTAATATTTACAATGGTGTACAATTGTGCATTTCAAAAGGAATCATTTGTTTTATATAAGCCATGAGCCAATTCATGCATATATTTTAGAGCTCAGCCCATATAGTGTACCTTCAGCAGGAAGTCTGATGGGTGACTTTTCAAGACAGAATCCAGGAATATCTTGATATTCTCCACCAGGCGAGGAAAACTGAACTGGAGGAAGCACTGGTGGTATACATCCTTTCTTTTCACAATTGCTGAGAGTTTCATTTTTAGTTCCTGTGGAAGGGGATAGGACAGGCACTAATTCATTAAAATAAACAATTATTCAATAAAATTCACATTTCTATGAATAGATCCAACTCTATTCACAAAGCATCAAAACATGACACTAGACACATCTCCCACGGTTTAAATCACACACCGATACAATCTACCGGGTTATGAAAGTACAACACTGTGCCCTTTGTAAATTCCATGATCATTCTAATGTTTAATGTTAAACTATTACACAATAGAGCATCTCCAGTGGCCTGGTAAGTCTTATGTTACACATTTGTTTCCTAGGTAGATAGACTCACACAGTACAGAGCACATTTGCTTTGTAAATGGAATATCAGTCAGAATAAGTCCCCGTTCCGCTTTTCTTCAGTCAGACTCCCTTATGACTTCTGGGCCGAGACTGAATTGTGAATTCGGTGCCCGGGAATCTCCCATTGTGTTATTTTTCCAAATGTGTCAAAGATTTCTCCTTATATAAAATAGGATGGTGGGCCCGCGAGAGCGTGAGTGTGGGTGTTTTTCCAGAGTGCTCACACTGCAGGACTTGTGCACTGCATTACAATAACACTGCAGAAGAAAAGAACACAAATCTTTTATAGCTCAACATCTTTACCTACAGTAACCCCCAGACACGGAGAGCACTTATGATTTCTCATTCCTTTTGATAAACAGGAGCAGAAGCGGAGGGAGTTGGCTGACACAGAGTGAGCATCTTGCACTGCAGGCCAGCACGTCGCACATACAAAATTTAACATGATGCAAGAAATGTTCACTAAATGATAGAGAATTTTTTTTTTTTAATGTTGATGTTAAACAATGTTAATGAATGTTATTAAACTCAAGGTTACAACATAAACTGAAGAGATATCGTATATTTAACACCAGAAATAGGCTATTATTTGTAAACCCATGGAAGCTCGCGACCTGGGTATCCTCCTTAAATATGACATTTAACACGCTAATACTAATTAAAAACCAAATACAGATCAACAATGCAGTTTTGAGGAAGCACAATTTCATTAATTTATTATTGAGCAATAACACTAGCACTGTACTACTCTAAATAATAGTGAACACACTGCATCTGCTCATGGATAAAGGTGGTAATAATAGCGAACACACTGCATCTGCTCATGGATAAAGGTGGTAATAATAGCGAACACACTGCATCTGCTCATGGATAAAGGTGGTAATACTAGCGAACACACTGCATCTGCTCATGGATAAAGGTGGTAATAATAGCAAACACTGGATCTGCTCATGGATAAAGGTGGTAATAATAGCGAACACACTGGATCTGCTCATGGATAAAGGTGATAATACTAGCGAACACACTGGATCTGCTCATGGATAAAGGTGGTAATAATAGCGAACACACTGGATCTGCTCATGGATAAAGGTGATAATACTAGCGAACACACTGCATCTGCTCATGGATAAAGGTGGTAATAATAGCAAACACGCTGCATCTGCTCATGGATAAAGGTGATAATACTAGCGAACACACTGCATCTGCTCATGGATAAAGGTGGTAATAATAGCGAACACTGCATCTGCTCATGGATAAAGGTGGTAATAATAGCGAACACTGCATCTGCTCATGGATAAAGGTGGTAATAATAGCGAACACTGCATCTGCTCATGGATAAAGGTGGTAATAATAGTGAACACTGCATCTGCTCATGGATAAAGGTGGTAATAATAGTGAACACACTGGATCTGCTCATGGATAAAGGTGATAATAATAGTGAACACACTGCATCTGCTCATGGATAAAGGTGGTAATAATAGCGAACACTGCATCTGCTCATGGATAAAGGTGGTAATAATAGTGAACACACTGGATCTGCTCATGGATAAAGGTGATAATAATAGTGAACACACTGCATCTGCTCATGGATAAAGGTGGTAATAATAGCGAACACTGCATCTGCTCATGGATAAAGGTGGTAATAATAGCGAACACTGCATCTGCTCATGGATAAAGGTGGTAATAATAGCGAACACTGCATCTGCTCATGGATAAAGGTGGTAATAATAGTGAACACACTGGATCTGCTCATGGATAAAGGTGATAATAATAGCGAACACTGCATCTGCTCATGGATAAAGGTGATAATAATAGCGAACACTGCATCTGCTCATGGATAAAGGTGATAATAATAGCGAACACACTGCATCTGCTCATGGATAAAAGTAATAATAATAGCGAACACACTGGATCTGCTCATGGATAAAGGTGATAATAATAGCGAACACTGCATCTGCTCATGGATAAAGGTGGTAATAATCGCGAACACACTGCATCTGCTCATGGATAAAGGTAATAATTATAGCGAACACACTGCATCTGCTCATGGATAAAGGTGATAATAATAGCGAACACACTGCATCTGCTCATGGATAAAAGTGGTAATAATAGCGAACACACTGCATCTGCTCATGGATAAAGGTGATAATAATAGCGAACACTGCATCTGCTCATGGATAAAGGTGGTAATAATAGCGAACACTGCATCTGCTCATGGATAAAGGTGATAATAATAGCGAACACTGCATCTGCTCATGGATAAAGGTGATAATAATAGCGAACACACTGGATCTGCTCATGGATAAAAGTGGTAATAATAGCGAACACACTGCATCTGCTCATGGATAAAGGTAATAATAATAGCGAACACACTGCATCTGCTCATGGATAAAGGTGGTAATAATAGCGAACACACTGCATCTGCTCATGGATAAAAGTGGTAATAATAGCGAACACACTGCATCTGCTCATGGATAAAGGTGGTAATAATAGCGAACACACTGCATCTGCTCATGGATAAAGGTGGTAATAATAGCGAACACACTGCATCTGCTCATGGATAAAGGTGATAATAATAGCGAACACACTGCTTCTGCTCATGAATAAAGGTGGTAAGAAATTTTTTTTTATGGGAAAAGCACATTGATTGTGTGGCAATAGAGTGACAGTTAAGATTCAGCACCTATTAGGGCATTAGGTACCTCTGGCATCTGATACTCCACCACCATCCTCTCCAGGACCATCAAGGCCATGTCATAATAGCCCTGTTCCAGACACACTCCTGCAGACTGAGATCAACAGTGTTGCGTTATTAGGGGAGTTTTAATATTTGAGCACATGTTCACGATTCAATTAGCTCGTCAGAATCGTATAGAAATATTATGCCATTTTTATTTGCCACCAGTAATTCCTTTAAATGTTGACAGTGTAGTTAGTTAAAGCAAACAGTGTGTTCAGGTGTAACTGGGACATTAAAAGGTCCATCTAGTGGCTATTTAAAGCATTTCATTCACACTTATGGTTCTGTCATGCTGGAGTGGTACCATTTTTTCCTACCCATTTGGGAGTAATCAGACAAACTTCCATTTTAAATTTGTTGAAGTAGCAGTTCTTATGCTTCTATCACATAAAATCTAAATAAATGGAAAGCATTTATTACAATGTTATCTTTCAATAATTTACAGTTAAGACACTTAATGACAACATTTACTAAGCTTTAATATTTTACCTTCACCTTTACTGAAGATGGCTAAAGTAGCTGGCATAATAATCCAGAGAACAAAATGCTTCTTGCTAGCCAATGTTACCTTTTACCTATTGTTTTGTCAGAAGCTTAGCTAGCAAAGTTTAATGAGAGATGATGCCCGAGCTAGCCAGTGAAACTTAACCTTGAACTACATTAGCTCGTTGAACCTTGCTTGAAGATGAAATTACTCGCCATGTTCTTTCACTGTCCCAGACCTAACCTAGCCATTAGATATAAACAGACAATTTCTGGAAAACTACAAAATCACCATTGTAATGTGATTTTTGACGTGTGCAATTTTAAGTGTCACTGAGAAGCGAAAAAGTGATAAATGAACATAGTAAAATACAAATGAATATGGCGAGTATTAGGAAAAAGTGTTGCATTTTAATTTTCCTGATAAATCAATCACTTCTGGTGTATAAACACTTGCCTGGATAAACAGTATCTTCTTTATGGTTTCATAGAGAGCCTTATTAGCCACAAAATCACTGAAAGACATCCATATTGACAAAGCAGACATGAGTGGCATGATCTGCTTATCACTCTCAAATTGTAGGTCTGTAAGCAATAGAATATAAAACACATTATTATTATTTTTTATTAAAATTAAAAACACATAACACCTTCATTTTAACAGCTTGAATTGCATTTTTGGTATTTGTAGGAGAAGGTAATGTATAATACAAGAACCCAAAGGAAAGAACAAGGTGTCTCTTTTCCTAAAAGGTATCCCTACAACTCAGCCCAGGGGACTAACGTTACAGCAAAGACCGAAATCTTCTAAAACAATCTGAACAATAAAGACGCCTTTCACAGCGTTGGTTAAACAAGCGTGATACAGTAAAGAAAAGGATGGCTGCGTCACGCGTGTGTGTGTGTTTTTGCCATGGTAACCAAACACCATTTTTCAACCAAATGTCTAAAACAATAAGAAATATCAACTAACGTTCACTGATATAGCTACCACAACAAAGGCATGTACAGCTAGAATACACATAGGGAGCGAAACATGTTCTAAATCTAACACTCCTGTACTGTCCATTTAATTAATCCTTTAAATACTATTCTGGAATCACACAAAAAGCTCTGGAACCACACAAATAGTAAGCGAATTAGCTAATAATAATAATAATAATAATACATTTTATTTATAAAGCACTTTTCATTTAGAGACTCTCAAATAGCTGCATTCAGTAATATTACTAAACATGCTCATCAAATAAACAAACTAAGAAACATGAGCATTACCGAGGCGTTTCCCGTTCATAACGCGTGAGAGGAAACCGCAAAGCTGCACCTTCTTCTCCTGGTCAAACTTCACCTTATTTGTTCCCTGTATTATCACTGCGGCAGAATGACACACATCACAGGATTATCTATTAACCTTACCATTATTTGCAACTGTATGCATATGAAAAGCATACAATGTTAACTTACGTTACCGTGCAAGCGGTTTCTCAAACAAAACTTAACGTTAACATAAATGCACTTGTGTCTAAATGCATAAATGTGTCACTTTTTTTATAAACATGTCCCGTTTACGTTTCCAAAAAGTAAATATGTTAAATTAATGTTAGATCTTACTTACTAGTCAATGGCAATAACTTGAGTTACAGGAAGCTTCTAAATAACGTTATGCCTAGCTACGCTAACGTAGCTAACGTTAGTTTTACACCGCTCCGTGGGTAGCAAGCAAGATTAGTACGAGGATAATACATTAAGTTAGCTTTAGCTACGTTACTCATATTATTAAAACACCAAATGTTGAGTAATGTTAGTTACCCGGATCGCTCGATGTATCCAAGGTACCCTAACAGCTGACCTGTTAGTAGGTTAAACTAACGTTAGAGAGCTAAGTTACGAGCTGCGAGCGCCTACCTTCTAACGAATGCAACGCCTTGTCAAACTCCTCTTGTTTGTCTTCTTTAAAAAATCGACTGACAGAAATGAATAAAAAATCTACCATCCAACCATTGGCGACAGCTTCAATGTCTGAAAAAGCTACACAGTCATTTGTCATATTGGAAATCAACGACCCAGAGTCCTCTGAAGAGTGGCACTCCATTTGTGCTTTCAGTGAAAAGTTGAATTGGAAATTCGCGCCACAGAAGTTTTGCAGTTTGTTTGGTCCCCCAGTGATTCGTATTATAGCGCCATCTATCGTATTGGAGTAGAATCGCATGCCACCTGCCAAAAAAGCTTTGCGATAAACCAATGGCTGATTTCTTACCTGTGCCATAGTTTTATTAAATCAAACCAGCTCCGCTGTAAAATGGTTATTCATTTTTAAAAATATCATCTAGATATACCTCTGTTAATTTGTAATGGGCATTTAAAAAGCAAGAGGTTAGACTGAGTCTGCGCTGGGGTTGGTTGACCGACACACCCTATGGGATGGTTGGCACAACATTCAAATTCCAGGTTACAAATAATAATGGAACAAATAGAAACACTTTGAGCATTTAATCAAAAGCAGAAGCAGAAAAGATAAAAATTCTAAAGAAAAATGTACCTTTTTTTAAAAAAAACAAAGAACATTTTTTATTCAGTTCATCAGTAGGAATGTCTCATCAATGTTGTCATTGGCTTTTATAAGAATGACAGTTTAAAAAACACTGGACACATTTTTTTTTTCTCTCATCTGAAAAAACAACAACACTACAATTACAGTTTTTTCCAATCACTTTGACACTAGTTTCAGAACCTTGATGTCATTTTTCAAAACTCTAGACACAAAACTCACAACCGATGATCAAAATGCAAATTTTTTCAAAACTAACACTTTTTTCAATTGCTTGGATACAATACATAAATCAAAGATCATTTGTTCATTGAACTAAAATCATCAGTTCAAAATGACATTACAGGCATTTTAGCAGACGCTCTTATCCAGAGCAACTTACACAACATGTATCCATTCATACAGCTGGATATATACTGAAGCAATGCAGGTTAAGTACCTTGCTCAAGGGAACAAAGGCAGTGTCCTAACTGGGAATTGAACCTGCAACCTTTCGGTTACAAGTCCAGTTCCTTAACCATTATACTACACTGCCGCCTACAAAACTACACTGCCGACACAACTTGACATCAAAGTATTACCATTTCAAAATGCAATTCACACATTACATTTTAGATGACTGTCTATTCATTTCATTACAATGATCTAACTATCAATTGATACAACTGCTCAAAATGATAAGTAACTGTTGCATAACTCTTAAAGCATAGTTTCATGGAAACTGAGGAACAACATTCCATGTTCACACCATGAAAGTTTCAGGATAACGAGATCCATTGACACCAATTCGTTACTGATTGATTTCACCTTGTGGTACGAGTATAAATGAGCAGTATCCAAAGAAACATAGCGATGCTGTAACATGGAGCAAGCAGGTGGTCACCATAGAGATCAAGCAGGAGCAGCAGGAGGAGGAGGAGGAGGAGGACGAGGAGGAAGAGGAAGACGTGGTGGTCAAAGGAATGGCAGGGGACAAGCATCTCATCTGAGAGGTGGTCGTGGGCCTCGTTTGAGAGGTGTGGGGGAACGCGGCTAAGGACAAGACCACGGACGAAGACAGCGGCAGCAACAGCGAAGGGTATCCAATGAAATTAGAACAATGGTTGTAGTCCATGTCATAAATCATGGTATGACAATGACTGAGGCAGCTAGAATGATTCAACCAAACCTCAGAACATCAACCGTGGCCTCAATCATCAGAACTTTCCGCAATGAGAACCGGTGATGGCCCTGGATATGGGTGATCTAAAAAAAATGTTTCTATGGTATTTCATGATAAATGAGTTGTTTGAACCAATGATTCTGCGAGTGTAAAGTTTCTTTGAAGATATGAATGCAAAATGCAATGTTTTGAACGTTGGACAGCATGTGTTACAAGTGGTGACAGTTTTGAGTTTTGTGTCTAGAGTTTTGAAAAATTACATTAAGGTTCTGAAACTAGTGTCAAAGCGATTGAAAAAAACTAATTATATATTGACAGCCACGTCTGTTATTCCACGAATTAGTAAATTCACCTCTTGAATCAAAACAAGCATGGTTCTTTTAAAATTAAACTGCAGCTACCTACAGTATTATAATTATCTCACTATCTCTCTCTTTGTCTGTATGTCTTTGTGTGTGTGCATGTGTGTGTGTTTGTATGTCAGTGTGTCCATCATGTTCATGTTCAGGACGTTCATTGGGGTTGCACCCAATGAGTATGCTGTAGCAAAAACCCCAGGCACATCATAGATGCACATGGTTTCTCCAGGGTTGTGGAGCATCCATGAATCACAGGCTGTATCAACATGCATCTACAGAGGCCCATACACAGTACAGTCTAGAGGCTACAGTCAGTAGGAGCAGTGTGATGAGAATGATAACATGGCTATGCCATTTTTTTTGGCATAGTTCAAACCACCGATGGAAAGATGAGATGTTTAGTTGTCGAGCAAAAGAAGGCATGGTTTCTCTTTTGGGGCGAGCACAAAATGCTTCAGCAAAGAGTTCTTTCATCCAACCTGATGGGTCCATACTTCTTTAGCCCTGATGGGTTCGCACCTCTCTAGCCCTGATGGGTCCGCACCTTTTTAGCCCTGATGGGTCCGCACCTTTTTAGCCCTGATGGGTCCGCACTTCTTTAGCCCTGATGGGTCTGTACCTCTTTAGCCCTGATGGGTCCGCACCTCTTTAGCCCTGATGGGTCCGTACCTCTTTAGCCCTGATGGGTCCGCACCTTTTTAGCAATGATGGGTCAGTATCTCTTTAGCCCTGATGGGTCCGCACCTCTTTAGCCTTGATGGATCCGTACCTCTTTAGCCCTGATGGGTCCGCACCTTTTTAGCAATGATGGGTCAGTATCTCTTTAGCCCTGATGGGTCCGCACCTTTTTAGCCGTGATGGGTCAGTACCTCTTTAGCCCTGATGGGTCTGTACCTCTTTAGCCCTGATGGGTCCATACCTCTTTAGGCCTGATTGGTCTGTACCTCTTTAGCCCTGATGAAACCACACCTCTTTAGCCCTGATGGGTTTAGCCCTCTTTAGCCCTGATGGGTTTAGCTCTCTTTAGCCCTGATGGGTCCGTACCTCTTTAGCCCTGATGGGTCTGTACCTCTTTAGCCCTGATGGGTCCGCACCTCTTTAGCCCTGATGGGTCTGTACCTCTTTAGCAACCCATAGGCACATTCAGAATGAATTGGCCCCTGAACTTCACCATGGGGAAAAAAACAAAACAGAATAATGCTGTTCCCTGAGGCTGAAACTGCACAGGAGAGGGTCACAAGTGTCCCTCACTCCGCAGAGGTCGGGGACCCAGTTTTCTTACACCCCTGCCTGGTAATGACCTTGTTCAGTTAGTGGACTGTAGTGACGTGACACCTGTCTCATCCATTTCCAGATGTCACCCGGAGGAAACCTGTGCCTATGCATGCGCTCTCAGTACCAACCAATCCTGCTCTTCCCGACACCATAATTCCTATTGGATTTCATAACACTATACAAATAAATCTATTTACTCATGAAAATCCCCCAAAGGTCATATCCTTGATGTAACATTTGTGTTTGTAACCATGATTGTAAGATATTTGCTAATAGTAATGCTAATGGAAATTTTTATTTTCATTGTTAAATTGCATAATGTTGTTGAGGAGTGAGATGTTCAGGTGGAGGACTCATAATGGCGAAAACCAGGAAGTTCAACTATAATGTTTGGCATATATTGCTCACGATATAACAGAGAAAATACAGAAATGATCAGAACAGATCAGCTTTGGGTGTTCAGTATGTAAATCCTGAAGTCTGTAATTTAGCCTCTGGTTGTGTAACATGAATCAACCACCCCTTTGTCTGCTGTTATTGATGCAAGTAATAAAAATAAATGAAAAATATCTATCTATATATCTATATATTCTATCTTTTGTGTTCCAGTTTTTTTGGTGTTCCAGTTAAAGGTGTAGTGTACACTTAATAACAAAAACAAATATCACTTGACAAATTGACATGAAGACATACTTTATTCAAATGAAAAAAACCCATGCAATGGTATTCATATATAAAATATATATGATTGGGTACCTGAGTGGCTCAGCTGGTAAAAGGCACTCACCACGAGTGCAGATTCCTCACTCACAGGTTCAAGTGTGGGCCATATCATTAGCTGTCAACAGTAGGGATGTCAAATCTGGGTGGGCAAGGTAGGCACAGGGCTTTGCTGCCTGCATGGTGTCACCTGCACTTCACTCATTTCAGAGTACAGAAAACATTAACGCATATAGACTGAAGTGTTTGCACTCACCCGTATAGACTGGTGTAATAAACTCCCATGGAAAAAGTTGATGGAAAGGACCTTGTACACCCTGAATGCCTTCCAGACAACATAATTCCACACATTACATTAAATACAAGTGTTTGGTCTTGCTTCTTATATTTTTCGTTTCTCCTGTCAAATCTTATCACATATTCACAAATCAGGTAAACATTTAACCTCATTTTATTAGACCTGTACCACAATATTGACAGCCAAAAATGCATTATTCATTGAGAAGACATCAGAATATTTCCCTGCAGTTAGTCAGTAAATGCTGAAAGGACACAGAATATAATGAGTTCTAACAGTTCATGTGGGCTGGAACCTGGAAGAATATGAATTTGTGTATTCAAGGCTATTTGGTTTCAAGGACAGCAAGTGGGGGGGTGGACACTGAGAAATGAAAAAAGGGAACACAGTTAATTATCTGAGAAGTAAAATAAATGGGTAAAAGGAATGGAGTAAAAACAGGAATGATAGAATAGAAAACAATTGATGGCTTTGTAAGCAAAGTTGCAGGGGTGTAAAGATTACATGAGACGAGAGCACCAACTGGTTATCTTTTATGTATTGTTCTGCTTTATTTTTGAAGCACTTTTCCAAACTTTTTATTATGTCCCCATTTTAGAATGCCTAGTTGTTTGTCTCACACCCATTGCACCAGAAGTGTTTGCACTCACCCATAAGTGAATATTTGGGGTACACAAGCCACACAAGACTAAAGTAGAACTAAGGTCAATTAGAAGAGAGGTGTACAGTACCTTGCAAGGATAATAGCTGATAGTCTGTGGTTTCCCAGTGCATAGACAGGAGCAACTAATGCAGCGGTAACCCTTGGGTCCAGGGTGACTTAAACCCATGCAACCGCTGGTAGGAAAATGTGTGATCAAGTTGTGAATGGTAGGCATCATCAACCTTGTGAATTGTCATGACGAAATGCATATCATTTGATAATTATGGCAACATTTTTATAATCAATACACCAATTATCTGACAAATATTGTTCCCGGTAAGTTATCCTGGTAAAATCGCCCCTGTTCACACTATTTAAATAATATACTCTTTAGTAAATTAGGTAGAGGAGTTATTGTACACAGCTTTGTGCACTGTTAGGATTAATCAGCATGTATTAATTAAACTGAATTAATGTTTTTTTCTGTTGGCAATTAATCATGCCTTAGAACACAACTGATAAACAAAATTGTTTGCACAGCAAATAATCCGAACTGTAGATCCTGAGCAAGAAATTAGTTCACTAACCAGAGCATTGCGTGGGCTTTAGTAAAATATGCTGTGATGTTTCATTTATAAATCAGAGGCAGTAAAAGTTTGTAAGAGGTCCAAATTGAATAAATCTGCTTCGTTCAGCATAATCAGCATTCTCATCTACGCAGATATACAGAAAAAAAATCAATTTCTTGATTCTTGGGATCATTCATACAATGTATCTTGCGAGAAAACTGACCACAAACGCATAGACAGTGTAGTGCAGCTTTGCCACTGGGAGACAGTTTTGTTTACATATACGTATCTGAAGTATTTTTGCGTAGCAAAAACAGCATACTGTCATGTCGTGGCTATTTTTCCCGTTTCGGTTCTCGTCCTCTCTCCGGTAAGCAGTCTATCGGGTTTTGCTTATCCCCGTTTATCATTCGTTTCACCTGTCCGATTACCTGCTAGGTATTTAAGCCTCTCACTTCCGCTTCCTGGTGCTTCTTTGTAATTTCTCATTTCGTGCCTTCACTAGTCAGGGTTGGTTAGAAAATAGCTGCTCTATATTTTCACTACTGCTGCCTTTGAAGCTCTAATATTTTTATTGAATTTATTTTTCACCTCTTATCGGGCGTTATAGTCTACGTTCCGAAGGTGATTCTTTGTTTTCTCCTTTTCGAGTTTATGCTTGTGTATTTCTGTTTAGGAGTCTCTGTCCTCTTACTTTTCTGCTCGTGTATACGAGCCACAAGCGTGTTAGTGGGTTGTTTATTATTTTGCTACTGAGACTCTTTTAGTGGTCCTCACGTTCGTGAGAGACTTGTTCTGTAATCGTGTTTTGTTTTGTCGCGTTTGGCTCATTGTTACAAACCCAAACTCTTACACATACTTTCTGCTGACAAGGAACTACCTGCTTGTTATAAATTTCGACTGAATTCAAATGCAAGCTCTAATATGTTGATGCCAAGTTAACACAGGGAGCATAGAAATGCATGCATCACTGTACTCTCATGGCATGCCAGAGTGTCCCCTTTCAATGTTAAAAAGTGAATGGGAAATGTGTGGAGAAGACGCAAAGCACAGTTCAGATATATACACATTTATTTGTTATCCTGCATATGCCAATAGACTTAATGGAGAACAATGCTGCTTATCTTTACAGAAATGTTGACATACATGTACCATAACAAAGTCTTCTGCGGTCACATAATCGTACAGACTACCACATGCATAAAAAGATGCTGATTTGTACAGAAACAGTGCTGCTCAGAAGGGTTTATGGATACCCAGTTATATGTTAAAATCGCTCAGACTGAAAAACAAAAACAAAATGATAGAAAAAATAGGCAGGATAAATGAGGACATGGGAACATATATGTTGGAGCGAGTATTAATCGGAGGGCTGCTTATAATTCATGGGTGACACAAACAGGAAGTGACTGTGAGAATGTTTTTTTAAAGAAAATAAAACGAATGTACTTAATAATGGTTCAGGGTTTAAGAAATGACTTCCAATAATCCTGTGATAAGAGCTCGCTGCACAGTCCCTTTTCAGTGAGCTCACAGAGATAATTTCAACGTCCACTTAACAAAAAACAACCATAAAAAAACACAACCATTCATAAGTGGATTTTCTGTATTCCCGTGATGTGTAGACAAGCATAAATGGAATAAAACAACAGACATTCAACATTTAGTGCACATAAGGAATATCAAGAGAGACAATTCCATGTAAAAGAACAGATAAAAAGCCCTCCGCCACTGTCATTTTAAAATCCCATTATTTAACATCTGTCATCAGATTCTGACAAATGTCAAAAAGCCGACCCTTTGAACTTAAAGTGCCATTAACCTTTTCATCTTCTTGTGTAATGCACAGAGGAGTGAAACGTTGACTTTTCAAGGGCTTTTCATTTTGCCGACATTGTCTGACAGGAAAATGGGTTTTCAAAACAAAAGAAAGAAATGCAATGATTTGGAAATGTATTGTCTGTGTTGACTGGGGTTGAACTATAATTGAAAAAAAAAACTACATCTGGCAGGGCTTTAATTATCATTATTCTTTTTATTTGGTGGGGGGGGTAAGCTTATCAGCATATGTGTATCATCTGATTTCTTACCAATTATTGACCCAAGCTTTTTGTCCCTTCAATCCACGTATTGGCAGCCATATTCATCTGTGGCACAGAGTGAGAAAGGGTGTGAAGGCCATTGGGTTGCTTTACACAGCAGCCCTCCATGCATCAATTCCACACTGTTTCCACACATTCCACACTGTTTACATACCCTCCCTACTGGTCCCAACTCACATGGACATGACCAATCAAAAACCCAAGAAAGGCAGGTACCATTTTGCCTGAAAGTCAGATTCACTACATTAACTTAGACCACAGTTCCAACTCAAACTGTGCAAAGCACCCGAATCTCTCTCACAGAAAGAAAATCACTTATCTGCCTGGTAAGGGAGCAATGGCTAAGAGAGAGGTGCGATATCCAGGAGTTACACTTTACCTCTATGGCCCAGATATTACCCGGATGTTAGTATATCACTGACAGATGTGCTATATATCAGAAATAATAAATAACATGAGCTAGACGACATTGCCTGTAAACCAAAAAGGAGACTACCATTTGAACTGTGAGTTATACAAAACCTGAGAACTCAACAATATTACTTGTATCTATTACCTAAAATCCTGATTTCTTCCTATAAAAAATTAAAATTTTCTGTACAGTGCGATATGAACAAATCCAAATGACCCAGCCTCTTCATAAATACCTATTTATGAAAAGGCACGCGTATAATTTCAACCACCATATGGCAGGAAATTGTGGTCGTGCTTGATTTTGGTTTAGAAAAAATAGAATCATTCTTAATTAGTTAATTCACAAAAAGTAAAATACTTTATTTATGTGTGGCATTATATTCAGTGATGAAATATTTGATTTACTGAGGATTACAAAAGCTCCTCACAGTCTTGTTAGATTCCAAAATAAAAACCAGAATTGAGGTCCGCTGATATCTGAGTGACATAATGATAGCCACGCAGTCTCAAACAGTAAAATGATCTTATAAATATATTTGCTGTGAGAAGGAGGGGTAACACTGTCAGTTCATTCGATATTAAAGATAAATATTCAGAAAAATACAAGTGTTGTTCATACCTATACACTTACAAATCCATTGGACTGTAATTAAAGTGCCACAATTCTTGGCCTGCATAGATTGCAGTATACTGTATTGCACTTTCCACGTCAGTACAACTGGGAGAAAGAATAGAAAAAGAATCCTCTTCATATCAGTCTTAGTCAGGATTTTGCGGCCTTCTTGAACACAACATGGTGTTTTAACACTCTGCCAAGTGTCATGCCAAAGCAAGATGCATTTCCCAGCAGTTTAGGAAGAAAAGGCAACATAAAACAAGATATTTTCAAAAGAGCTACAAAGTGAAACTTTGGGTTTAAGTTAGAAAATTGGTTTAGTCCACAGAATAACCATATAATTTACATTCCAAGACAAAAAAGCAATACAAAAAAACGAAACAAACAAACAAACAAAAACAATGCAAAAACAATGAAAACCCAGCAGGATATAACAAAATATAATTTCAGCTACATCACAAAGAGCTAATATGATTTGTATATCTGAGAGCAGCCGATATGTTGCCATTGCGGTCTGAGAAGAAAATAAAAACTGGACACTCATGCCATTTATACAATGATATTAATGTGCTTGAACAGTTATGGTTTGCAGACAAATGCTTGTAGATAGGAGCATGATGATGTGCTTCTTTTGGTCCTCTGCCATTACAAAGTATATTATAATTTTATTTAATAAGGTATAACATTGAGTCGTCAACAGGATGAAGCATGTGTAAGATTTAATGACCAGACTCATTTGACTAATCAGTAGGTTCATTTGTACTTGAACTTCACAGTTCTACTTGCAAGCTTCTATATCTCTAGTTTACATATTTCTGCCTGTGATTAATGTAACTGTATGAAATAATACACGTCCGATATCTGTGCGTTCATAGAAATCAATATATTTCTCATGACATTTTATTAAAAATGGAAGCATGTTTTCAAATAATTCTTGACCTCAACAGCGTTCCACAGTTTGTCCTTCCTTTCACACCTGTATGGTTTACAGGTTGTATCCATATTATTAGTACATGTTATTTTACAGGTTGTATCCCATGATGCATTCTGCCCTATTCAACCTTGCTTGTCATTTTCTACCCAATAAGGGTTGGCTGAGTAGCTGCGTGAGTTAGGTGGCAATATATCACAGGCCGCCAACTGTCTTACTCCTACAGTCCTTGAGTAAAAAGCAAAAAGTATGCATGTTGGGAAACTAAGTTTAACTTTTCTACCTATTGAGGTTAGTGTCCTTGGTACTGACACACATATATGGTTGCATAGCCTCTCTGGGAGAGTATAAAGTATCGCTGTAAATAAATATATTTTTTGTACAGTGTTGACTCTATCAGCAGGCGCACTCTTTCTGCAGTAATAAAGACCTCTATAATTGGATCTAGTGTGAAGTGTTTCCTCACTGGGTTGCCTCTCTATTAAATGACAAGGGTGGATTTGTCCTTCTAAACCCAACAAAACCATATTTAAATATCTTAACTGATGGTATTTGGCAACTTTATACGAATTTGGGTACTGGAGTAAGAGTATTCATATTTTTCATGAAAACACATTTCTGGTCATTAAGTCTGTTTTATGATCATGAACCAATTTGAAAGCCTAACCAGTTATAATGCAAACCAATGATAATATGTTACAGTTCATACATAAATATTAAAATCAACAAAACCATTATATCATATTCAAAGGACAAATTGCATTTCCACAGAGAGTAATGATATGTTTTCATCGGTTGCTACTTTGCAACACTTTCTGCAGTTTCTCACAAAAAACCTCTCCCCAATTCAGTTATTCCTTTAGTCATCCTGTGTTTTCATTACCTTTGCTGTAGTCGTATTTACAGTGAAATGCTTTCAGCAAACTAAGCACCTTTGAATTACATTTTTAAATGCATGCTTTTTTTTTAAAGATGCGTCCCTCGTTGTGCATTTCTTACAGTAGCTAAAAAAGGTACAACTGTACAGTTTCATTAAAAATGTCCTCATAGCATGATATATTTATATACTGTATGTATACATGTGCTCTTAACTGAGCTGTCTTTGAGCCCACTGTTTCCGTGTCTCTCGTCTGCATAGGCAGCAGTCTTGTTTTTTGTTTTGTTCTCAATAAACAGTGACAAAATCAAAAGGGACTTATCATGCCATGCAAAAATATCTCTTTTCTCTAAATCAGTGCACCATTTTCCCAAGAGGCCAAGGCTTTCAGCAAGTCTGCAGTTCACACCATCATACTCCAGAGTCACATGCTGGTTTCACACGTGGGAGACAAGCTGCCGTCCCCTGGCCTTATATGGATTTCTGGTGTAAACATATGGTTTTCCACTTTGTGTCCACTTTGGTTACTGTCGGGCTTTCCTTCCCCCACAGCGCTGACCGCGCCCTGGGTGCAGTTGTGCGAGGTGGGCTTTGGGGATGAGGGGCCGACGGCAGCCCCAGCCTCTTCCGTGTGGCTCTGTTCCTGGTGATTTTCACCAGAGGTGTTCTGCTCTTCCCCCTCCTCTTCCTCTGCTTGGGCCTGGCCCTCTGGAACCTGGGATTGTTCTTCACTTTCTGGAGTGTCACCATCAGGGAAAAGAGGCGGCTTTTTCTGAAGAGCGTTCTCCTGGGTGTCCAAGTCGGGTACGGGGAAGGCCTGCTCCTCTTCGGGGCAGTGTACCGCCAACAGAATGGTACCAATGTGCTCTGGGGATGAGGGCGTGGCATCCGTTGTCAGTGGGCTGGAGGTGCTGGGTGGCGTTGGAGGAGCCTCTCTGAGAGGTTCACTGACTTTAAGACTCTTCATCCTCTCAGGGTTGTTGATTTGCAGGGAGCTCCTGATACTTTCCACGGCCATGTTAAAATTGTGGGCACCCTCAATTGGCGAGCAAGCACCGCTTTCTGGACTGTAGGGGACAAACTGGAACAGGCCTCCTTGGCCATCCTCAGCCGAAGGGCCAGGCTGGCTGAGATCCAGGGAGAAAGGAACCTTCAGGTGACTCACTTTTGCCTGTATCACCGGTGCCCGCGCGCCCTCGTTGAATTCATTCGCACAGCTCAAAAAGCTGTCGATGCTCGATGTGCTTTTAATGTTGGTGACGGCTCTCTGCTTCAACAGGGGCTCTGAAGCCAATGGGACCAGCGTCATTTCCAGTTCCACTTCCGGTTTAGGTGCTGGTTCGGGCTGCAACACCACCGACGTGGTGACATTTGTGAAGGACTGCGACTTCGTCATCTGGTTGTACATTTCCTCCAGTTTACACGCGTTTAGGTGCTGCGGGCTGGCACTGCGATTGCTGATGCGATCCTGAGATCCCAGCTGAACAACCTCTTGATATTTTTTATCGAAGGACCTCAAGCTGGCATCAGACAGTGTGCGTGGAGGCACACCCCAAAGGTGGTTGTCCAGGGAACATTTGTCTTCACCTTTGTCCACTACGACATCCATTAGTTCAATGCTCCGAGCAAATGCATCTTTCAGATTCATGGACACGATACTCCCGTTCCTCTTTGCACGCTCCAAGGCCTCTCGCCTTTTGATAGCTTTCTCCTGCCGCTTCTGTTCCTTGTAGAACTCAGAGAAGTTGTTCACAATGATGGGGATAGGCAAGGCTATGACCAACACTCCTGCGATGCAGCAAAGTCCGCCAACTATCTTTCCCAGCAGTGTTTGTGGATAGATATCACCATAACCTACTGTTGTCATAGTAATGGTAGCCCACCAGAAAGAAGCGGGAATGCTGGTAAATTTTGTCGCATCCTCATCTTTTTCTGCAAAAAATACCAAGCTTGAGAATATCATGATTCCCATGGCCAGGAACAATATTAGCAGACCTAGTTCATTGTAGCTCCTTTTAAGTGTAAACCCTAGAGACTGCAGTCCTGTGGAATGTCTGGCCAGTTTGAGAATCCGCAATATTCTCATGATTCGGAATATTTGTACCACTCGCCTCACGTTCTGAAACTGCAGGACACTTTTGTTCGACTCAGTCAGAAATATGGTGACATAATACGGCAATATAGCCAACAAGTCAATGACATTCAGGGGACCTTTGAAGAACTTCCACTTGTTGGGTGAGGACAGGAAGCGCAGGAGGTACTCCATTGTGAACCAGGCGATGCAAATGGCTTCAACGTGCGCCAGCTGGGGATTGTCATTGGCCTGGCCAAACTCATCCATCACTTGTAGTTCAGGCAAAGTGTTTAGTGACAATGCAATCGTTGAGAGCACAATGAACAGAATGGATAGGATTGCCAAAACCTGCAAGAGAAAGAAGAAATCGCATCAGCTTCATAATTATTTTCACTCATTGTGCTAACAAAATAGTCAGATATTCAGACCTATTACAGTGTGATTTGTCAATTAAACAATTTTCCACTGCCAATCTCATGATATCAAAGATATGATAATTTCTTGAATTATTATTACTGTTAAGAACTCAATTCAGTGCGTGTATCCTGAATCCAAGTGTGCTACATTGCATACTAATGACAAATCTAGACACAAATGAGTATGCTTGGCTATTGATTGTATCACCTTAAAATAGCTACAAGTACTCCTTATTTTTTATTTCATCTTTAGAGACGATGAAATAAGATGCAATAATAAAAAATAGATTTTACAAGGGAGACCGGGCCAATATGGTTGCTCAATAAATACAGACAAAAATTATACAACAACAGACATCAATGATACACAGTATAGAATACCAATAGTAATACCAATATCAATGTATATAAAATATTTGGGATTTCATATGCAACCAGTTTTAGCTACAACAAAATTCTGAAAACCTCTCAGTCTCTGAAAAGTGTTGCAAAACTTTAAATGCCATACATACTTTCAAACACAACATTTTGAGGATGACTGACAGTATTTCCTGTGTCTATTTACACTGCAAACATTTTCATCCAGGCTATGGCCGCCCAAGATACCAGCTCTGATAAGCTTTGGCAATGAGAGATTAGGGGTTTCTGAATCTTGATTGACTTTGCTGGAACTGTGAAAGTAAACGCCAGCTGCCCTGATGATATAAGAACAAGAAATAAATAAATATAGCCAGGGCCAAGAATAGCACGTACACTTCCTTTGATTACCAGTGTCGCATTGGCTTTGAATGAATAAAGAAGCACTCCGTGTGCATTACAAGCAAAAGAGACTGAATGAAGCGACAGCCAGGGCAGAGGATTAATGGACGACAGCAAATGAACGAGTGGGCGGAGCAGGGGGGTGGTGGGGGGTTAGTGCCCTTTCAGCACCTATTGACTGGATGCCACTGGAGCTTATCCGCTGTGTACTGTGCAGGTCAAAAACAACATCTCCTGCATCTGCTATACCCTCATCTCACAGAGACTCGATTCACTTGAGCGCACACAAACAACGCTTTCACCAGAGGTAGCAGGGAGAGTCTTGGAGCAGGTAGTGAATGTTGCAAAATAAAAGAACGTGGGATACTTTGACATTGTCTTTTTAACCCCTGTCCACATGAAATGGCCGTGGTTGTTCAGCTCTGCCTGTTAAGCCACTGAAAAATGACTATTCTGTAATACACGGGTCCTTGTGACATAGACGTAGGATCTGCCCCACTGCTTTATTACCTCCCCGTATCTGTGCCTTATATTGCATTATAATCCCTCAGAACAATGATTATCACCACTCTAATTTTTTTCCACATGCTTGCACTTGAAAAGTATGAAGGAAGGTAAGACAGACTGACAGAGTCAATTGCAAAAATGTCAATTACACAGGTGAGATATTTGCATATAAATGTACATATAAATGTGCAATTCGAATTAAGCCTGCTTCAATACGTGATTACAGACTTAGTCTATATTAATTTCTATGGAGAATTTATTTGTACTTTTCTGTACATATAACACATCCAGCAAGTGATGCAATACTGATATACTTGGCCTCCATTGCATTTGAAATATGTGATGAAATTCGAAGCCAGCAAAGCTGTGTTCGTCATTCATTGTGTAATACTTGTTAACTCTGTTAATCATCACATTGCCGTCATAGACAAAATTATGCTTATCTGAATATCAGCACATTGCACTCACAGCTGGGTTGAACACACCAATAAGACCTATACTGTGAGCTATTTACATATTATTCAGCTGCCACTTCACTGGAAATTTTACTGCTCAGCCATGAATGGTTTTTAAAAAAATAATTTAAAAAAATAACAGCACGCATCCATAAACAGTAACAATGTCATTTACTTATACCGATGAACAACAAGACAATTTGCTTCCCACTACCCACAGTGGAGTCAATCCAGTAACTGATGTACTTTAAGCGCTGGCTCTTTAGTCTTGGCGAGATGGACGTCTCTATTACGTTCACGCTGTTCCCTATTAAACGTTGGGGAATGGAAATCCAATTAATCTGCCAGAGTGAAAAAGTCAGTGGTTGCTTGTGGCTTGGCCCTGAGTTGACTAAGCAGGAAGACAAGAAAGCAAACGCTCAGGTGAATGTCAAAACAAATGAAGCAAACCTGCAGTGACAGGCCTAGCACCCCGACACCTCTCCCAACCAATCATTTGACCTGGACAGGAATGAATGCGGTGAGCGCCCCTGCGAGGACAGCGTTATTTCAGACAGCATGCAGGGTGCAGCAGACAGCATGCAGGGTGCAGCCGGACTCGACTGCAGAGGGAGAGGCAAGCTGCAAAACACCTGCAGCCTGTTCACCTACTGGTAAGAGCCGACTGGACTGCTCCTCATATGTAGCTATTAACTTCCATGATGCAGCGATATACAATATGTGATATACAATATGTATATAGTATAGTATCTGCCATGCGAACAAACCAGGCAGTACAAAAGCTGATGGCTCAAAGTATTTAGTTCGAAAGAAAGCTCAATAAAGTAACATTTGAGCCCTATTATGACCTTTAATGACGCAAGTTATAAATATAACACATACATACTGCGTTTGTTTCATAGACTATAGGTATTCAGTTTTAATGCACTCATTAGATGGTGAAGATGTAAGATACTTCATAAACATATCAAGATATTCCAAAAACATAATTAATAAAAATAAAAATACACACCAAATACTAAAGCTTTAGAGTACGTAATCTTCACCCACACACACACACACACACACACACACGTAATCTTCACCGAGTACAACATTACACCCAAGCTCAGAACACCCATACTTCAGAGAGATGGAGCTGTAAAGTTAGTATAATAATGTACACTGCTTAGTGTAAACCCCCTGGCAGCATTAGTAGGCAGTCAGGATCTGAGGACACTGCAGAGTCACCTCAGTGTCCCCCTTCAGCAAACAGGTAATAAAAGTAGACAACAAAGACAAAAACAACCATGTTATTTTAATTTCAAATCCAGTTTCCCTTCATTATATATTTTTGTACAGAGGGGATTTTATTCAGCACATGCATGCACAAATGCAACACATCAAACACACGCTATGCTATACCCACCGACACATCAAACACACGCTATGCTATACCCACCGACACATCAAACACACGCTATGCTATACCCACCGACACATCAAACACACGCTATGCTATACCCACCGACACATCAAACACACGCTATGCTATACCCACCGACACATCAAACACACACTATGCTATACCCACCGACACATCACACACTGACGCATACTTGCACAGCTGCAATCAGAAATAAATGTGCACTGACATGCACACACACACACACACACACACACACACACACACACTACTAACAAATGCTTGTTTTAATTTAATGTCTTTGACATTCATCTTGTTTCCACAAACCATTAAAAAGTGGCTTGCATTAACCTTCCTTAATTAACTGGGAGTTGCTAAGAGGATCTATCACGGACGATGGTACTCCTTGCACATGAACTGCATCCATGTCATGGCCCTGGATACCACAGTATGTGCAGTGTACACTAAAAAAACTGACCCAGAAACTGACCTGGGATCAGCTTGCCAGGACCTCCTCGACGACTCGATATGCTATAATGCCTCAGAAAAGCTTCTCTTCTGCAGCTTCACATCCTGGTACACAGTCTGCAAGTCATTAACCTTCTCAGGATAGCATCTACAGCACTGTTACATGTGTTTTTTATTTAAAAATTGCATGAGCAAATTTTCAGTCACCAGTGAACACTGCAAAAATATGCAACGAAACAACTCAACATAGGGTGGTAGAAAATTATAAACTTCCCCAAAAAAATAGAGGATAGAAATAATGCAAGTCCATTGGTACAAGCGTATGTATTTCTAAAGTCATCACATTTCCTGTCTTCATTTCCCGTATGCATGAAAGTTACAAAAATAATGGGACTGATAGCCTAACATTTACCACATTAAGCTTCCAAATTGACCTGCCAGCACTCTGTTCTAATGGTCCAGGGTTTTTCGTTTTGCTTGGCCTGTTTTCATAAAGTCATAGTCGCCGGAGCTAGGTGAGTGCATATTGGTTCAGGCAGGAATATAATGACTTGTTTTTTTAGTTTTTTATATTAGTTTTTTCAGATTTTTTTCCCTTTTTCTCCCAATTTAGTAGCCAATTGAACCCCTATTCTAATTCAATTCCCCCCATGTAGCAACTGCTTGAGAGCTCGAGCTCCTGACCGTGATTCCAACTCGCCCAGGGCCATTTTTGTGCGCAGCGATTCTCTCCGAGCCCCTCCCCCCACCCGGAAGCAGCCGCCAATTGCCGCTTCCACAGGGCACCAGCCACGCTCGGAATATAATGACTTGTTAACAGTAGGTCTGATTAGCTGCTACACATTTCAATTTTACAGCCAGTCACCATCCCGATCCTGTTAAAAATGTGTCTCTTTGCCTATAATACAGTATATGTTCTAATTTCTTAAATGAACACTGTGGAATTATGGAATGCATATGGAATATGAGGCAACAGAGAATTAATAATGGGACAGTCAAATTATAATGAAAATATTATCTTAATGCTTTTTTTAAGTGTGGATTTTTTGTTTGTGCATAGTAATAATCACTCAATCTCTTATATCCACTACTGATGAGAAGACCATGAACTGAAACTCCATTTTCAATAAATGGCCAAAAATAAAACAAGAACATCATCGAATAATTTCCGGACAAGAATGGTTACGAGGTGACAAAATGTAAAATTGGCATTCTTGGGATTAGTGGTCCATCCACAGGGCCAACCTTGATTATTTGTTCTGTCAACCTTGTAATTGTTTGAGCCTATCCGCAGTTCTGGCTCTCTCACCTTGGCCACACGGTTTCAATGTAGCTTCTGAGACTTGCTGTTGGTGCCAGTGCGATGCTCACCCTGCTCTTAACAGCTTGCCAGCAGACACAAGCCTGGAGGCGATGCAGGTTACTCCCCCAATGCACTGATGTGGCCCCATCCAGAGAAAAATGACTTGTACCACACCAGCGCCCGTCAATCAGCCTGGGGAGGCTATCGATTGTGTACACATCACATTGCGGACACTGCCAGGAGTAAGCACTGCCAAGCACATATTGATCAACCACTTTGTTCATTTATGGGCTTGATGCACCTTGAGTTATTCACTTCGCTGCCCCTCCCCACGTCATCAAATTGTGGCCGGATAAATTGAACTATTTCTCAGGTATGGTAATTTTCTGCTGTGGAATCAATTCCAATGATTACTGCTATGCTAATCGGAATTGATCACCTGCTGTAACCTCCATCTCTCCAGCCGAAACAGATTGGATGTGATGATGCTACCTATGTGGGTTTGGAAATCATACTGAATCATACTGCTGTGCCAATTTGGACTCGTGTGTTTTCTCCGGATATTTAGCTCCTGTGCAGATTTATGCTGCCATAGTCTGATGCTATGATTTTCTTTTCCCACAGAATATTCAGTATGTGTCATGGTTTGTGGGTTATTGTTTTCTTTTCCGTTGCGATTCTTGTCCTGGTTTCCCGATTGAGAATCTATCAGATTTTTTCCACGTTCCGTTCCGGGGTTTTGCTTTCCCTTACTCATTATTCTTTTCACCTGTGCTTCTACCTGCGGGGTATTTAAGTTCCTCACTTCCGCTTCCCCGGTGCTTCTTTGTCATTCTACATTGTATTGAGCCAGGTATAGCCAGGTACTAGCGACCTTGTGATATTAAACGTTGTTTATGTTCACGAGGGACTTGCTATTTAGCGTTATTTTTAGGTATAGGTTTTGTTCCTCCTGTTAGCGTTTCTGCGCTATTTATTTTGTCCTTTGCAGTTCTCACTGAGGCAGTTTTTCTTTGTGGATTCGTTTTGGTTTTGCATTCTCCGGCCGTCTTAGCTTACGTGCCGAAGATGTTCTTTTTTTCTTATTATTTTCCCGGTTTAGCTCCAGTATTGAGCTCGGGAGATTTAGTTTGTTTCATTCACTCGTATATTCGAGCCCGCCCTATTTTTGTGGGTAGATTTTTATTTGGCTGTTTAAGCTACAAGGAATTTATTTGCTGTCTTTTCTTTCTTCGCATTTATAGTAGTACTCCATTTATTGGTCCTCACTGGCGTGAGTGACTTGCTCTGTTCCTCCTACCTTCGCGTTTGACTATCCGCTACTAAAATCCATAACAGTATGCTTCTTTATTCTGCATTAGTCTCAGTGGAAACTTTTAAGTTTGACTAAAAATGCAGAGAGGTATAAATTTGGGCTAAGTCAGCCGCTGCAAATTTTATTATTCATGAGCAATCACCCTCAGAAACTCCAGTATAGCTCTGACTAATTTTATTCTGGCAGGCAGGATGAATGTACACTTGCATAATGCTGGGGTGTCCACCGCTGTCCGAACCACTCTCACTATGCTCTTCCATTACTGGAATACTGACCACAGGTTTGTCCTAACATGGCTTTACCATTTATTAACTGCTCCAATAGGGTCTAGGATGGGATGGCTTTTCAAATGAACACTGCTGCCAAAGGCTACAATTCAATTAAACTGAAATTTGAATCCACATAGTGTACATTCACTGACTTACAATGAGACTAGTACAATGGCAGAGGCTATTTTTAATTTGAATGTACATTGATTTATATGAATAGGTGATGTAAGCATAATAAATAAAAATGTTAGAAATCATGCAAGTTACCGTTTCTCTTTTTGTTCTAATTAAAGTATAGAAGGGAGCAAAATAGCAGTTCTAGCATCTTAAATCATCTTTTCCCAATGATATTAAAAGAAATGGTCGATTATTCTAACAAAGCCAACAAGCTGTTCATTTAACTTTGGAAACACCTAATTGAATCAATAATTACTGTGGATGCACATCGTTTATCTTGGAATCGGCGGTTATTGCATTATTACCGTACGGGCTGAAAAGAGTGACACTCGCAGTGGAATTTGTGACAGCTCTATCAGTCATACTGGCTTTAACATAATAGACACTAAAGACTTGCTGTCACGTTTTTCCACCGGCTACATAACACTGAAGGAAACAGTAGCAAAATATTACATTTTTAAAAATATTACATTCATTGCCGTGCTAAATGAGAAATACCACCCCTCCGCAGATTCCAAGCCGTGCAGCAATGGCATAGAGCCTCAAGCTTTTCACTTTTCCTCAATAAAGGCACTATATTTTGGAGGGATTTAGCCCCAGTGCAAACTCAAAGCCAATCATGCAGCATCATTCTCAATAAATACAGTCTAAAATTGTATTAGAAAAATTCTAACTTGTGTATGTTGCAGATATCAACGAGTGCTAGAGAGAGGTTTTCTCTTGTTTCCAGCAGGGCCCCCTTAGCAGCGTGTGAGGACACACACACAAACACACACACACACACACACACACACACACACACACGCACAGCATTCCTCCTCTGCTATCCCGCTAGCTCTGTGTCATAAAAACAAAAACAGTCAGCTACTGAAACGTATTTACACCTGCTGGTCTATAAAAAGAAAAAGCCTTAAAAATGTGCTTGGTTGGATGTACCAATCACTGTCCCATACAGGGATCAGTGTGTGTGTGCCTCCAGCAAAACATCGGTTAATGGGTATACTTTTAGAAAATGGGCACTTCAACAGAAAACATTCAAAGGAATATATAAGCACATCTAGATACTGGAGTTAAATTACAAGTTTTGGGTCGCGTTCCAATTTTAGTTTTATTTAAAGAACAGTCCTGGGTGCACCTGAATGGGAAATCCAGTATCAGGCCCAAATGTGACACAGACCCTTTGGGACCCTTTGGGACAAGCATAAATATTCAGGTTCACAATATGCTCAGGGGTCACCTGCACATCTAATCAGAAAAGAATCCGCGCTTATTCTGTCAAGGCTGGAAAAAAAATATCCTCTTGGACTTTATAACAGAACGGTTATAACAGAAAATATAACACAATGCAACAGGCTAATATTGTTACAGAAAATAACATAATATTTACCATCATGTCAATTTGCACAGGATTGCTATTTATACAGGGCATTTAACAGTAGGTAAAATACACTGGAATCTTTACTGGCATGGACACGAGCAGTCCACAAAAGTTAGTGACATGCCAGATTCGGACGGGACTAAAATAACACTACCCCACATCCCCGTAAAACATATCACGTCCGAATAGGGCTTGTGCATTAATGTGCCTTACTTTGTTAAAAGAGCGCCATAATGGTTTAGGTCAGCAGCCTTAGTGAGTTTTGGAAAAACACTTCAATTTCTTTCATGCATAAGTTAATATTAACCGTAAACTTCACAATGGCCAGTTAATGTTGAGTAGTTCTCTAAATAGATGGTGTTAGCTATAGCTACCTATCCAACCTTCACGTTGATCAAGTGTCACGTTTCATGTGTCTCTGAGAAAGAAAATGCAATGATAAATTAACCTATGGCAGGCACAATATAGAGCCTGATTTAGTAAGACCGTCAGCATGCGCAAAACATTTTAGCACACGCGAAACTAATAACACAACCAGTGATTGGTGCAAAACAAATACCATGACCAATCAGTGTGCAAACCCCCTACCTCCCAGAACCCCCCAGCCATTCTGGCACCTCCTCTATTACAGATTAAACACTGGCCTTTACTCTTATAAATAGAGGAAGTACATTTCTATAGCATAGAATAAAAATTAACATGAACATGAAAGCACAGTTTATTATAATTAACAAGACTATAGAGTACAAGGTTTGGAATAGGGGAGCATCCAGTATTTGTCGTTTTCACTGTTTTCACTCTGAGGTCTAAATCAATCTCTACCTTGAGACAAGAGGCACGGTTCACGACATCTCTCCAGCTGCGTGGGCTGATAGGATATGAAAGGGATCTTAATGAATAACAAATTCACTCCCACTCACCGCAGTGGCTTCCGCTATAATTTGCTCGCGGAATATTCTCATTCTAGCGCCAAGCATCTTAGTTTGTCTTGGCGCTCCGTCAGCGAATGAAAACAGGATTGTGGGGTGGCAGTATCCGAACACCATGGGGCCCGCGCAATGTCGCCTGTGAGTCTGTGAAAGGCTGATGTTTAAAGGTCCCTGGGTCTGGGCGAAACACAGCCTGAGGTAGGAAACGCAGAGCCTCTCCATCACTGACATCTCCTGCTGCCCACTCCGGGAGCTTTCATTTGAAAAGAAATGAAAATCTCATAAATTAAGTGTGATCTGTAGCCTACATCCCGCCATCTGCTTTCAGGGCTTATTCAGTCTATTTCAAGCCCGGATTACATTTGAAGGATACAAACTTTTTTTAAGAGGAGTGGGGCGAGGAAAGCGGGGTGGTATGAAATATTCACCAAGCGCACGACTGTGAACACATTTGCCCAAATGAACAGATAAAACTGGGTGAATCAGTTTTGCAGTGCACTCCAGGCTCCCACTGTGCATTTGAGAAGAAAAAAACACTGAATACTTATTATTATACTTATTATGGTTATTATTTTAAATGATGCTAGTAAGTAAAATACAAGTAAAATGCTCTAAAGGTAGCGCTCAGATTTTGCAGGATCCAGTCTGGTTTATACAACCACTGCAACACATTTCTGAATGGATACAATTTCTCAAAGCCATGCAAATCCATGTAATTCAAGTGCATTGTGATGATAATGCCCAAGTGCCTTAGTCACAGGATCACCCACAGCTGCACGAGGGTCGATGACACAGCTGTGGCTCTTCAGAGCACGGCAAAGAAACTGGAGAGAGGAGCGGCCCACTAACAAAACACACCTTCCTGATATTTTTAGCCTGATTTAGAGAAAGGTCTGCGCAGCTGGATGAGTCACACAAAGCAAACAGGAGCTGCACAATCCTCAATGTCGCGCATCAGCGATTCATCTCGGCCTGGAACTTTAACCTTGATGAAAATTAAATAGCTCCCTCTTTCCAATCAAGAATATTGATGTGGGTTTATTTTTAGGCTCAGCCAGGAGCCTTGGCTGTACAAAGACCGAATTAGAAATCCCTTTGCCTGCACGATATACTGTAACACGTCCTCATCTTTGGACAGTGAAGTTCTCTTCAGGGGGTAAATAAACCGTGTAAAAGAACAGCCTGCAGCATATTCCAAAGCAAAAATAACAATGAAAACCAATCAATTCATCTGGCGCTATTAAATATAAAAAGATATGCGATGGTACAGAATTCATCAGATGGGCTGCCATTCTCAGCAATAGCCATGGGTGTGCAGTTATGATATGGAAATGTGTGGGAATTAAATGATTATGAGTGAGATCTGGCCATTCCACTCCTGCTCCTGTGTTTCCGTTACTTCCGTTACCCGTCAGCCCTGTCCAATCACTGCTCCCGAAGCCACTTTCTGACGTGCATCACACAGATGTTGCCATAAATAAAATGGAAAACGAGCAGGTTTTATCGCGTCCTTCTGATGTGTCCTTTAGCGAGCGCTAGGGAGGGGGAGGGGGGGATCTCTACGGGAACAAAGTAGATTGCTAGAGTATGCCGGCCATCAGGAACAAGTGCCTTCCATTTCTTCAAATGTCCAGCAGAGTGTAGGATGTCATTTTCTCTGCTTTTGTGTGACCAAGTACCTCAGCTCCAGTGTGCCTCATATTTCGAGCTTTAGCAGGACTTAATCTGTGAGTTGTGACCGCTCGTCTTCGACTGTACACAGCCAGCACTGAGCTGATCACTCATGGCACAGAGTGAACTGTTATTTTGTTTCCGAACAGCAAATTTATCCAGCCTCATTTGCGCTTTGCTAATATGTTGGTGTACAAGTTGGCCTGTGTATGTATTACTGAGCCGATTTAAGCTACAATGCTGCTAAATCTTGGAAAGAGATAGCATGGTATACCCTGCACTGATTATACTGCAGACAGGACTGATGTAAGTGGAGTCCTTCGTTCCCAGCAATGCCGTCGTATATGATTTCCAACTGCAGTTCCTCTAGCGCAGTTTTCAACACGCAGGAAGTGCTATTCATCTCCCAGTGATGAGGCTGAGCTTTCCGACACACAAACAAAAACAAACAGAGCACTTGGTGTTAATATTCATGAGGTATCTTGCAAATAACCCCACAGCCGCGTACTCTTCTCTGCGCAATTACACACACACATTCATTCACACACACACACTCACACACACACACACACACACACACACACACACACACACACACACACACACACACACGTACACACAAAATAGAGACAACAAAAAGATTCCTCTCCACTGTGACCTTGAAAATTTGATTGATAGTGATGGTGATTGCTTTGGAAAAAAATGCAAGTGATTTCTCATTTTACTTTTGCTAGTCTGGGTTTGAAAAGACAAAGGCAGCTATCCTCATGATATTTATCTACATTAAGTAACCAGTTTAATAGGCACATCCTCAGATAAACATGCACTCCCTCCTCACAGGATTTGTATGTAACCATGGATATGGTTAACCCCTGCCAAGCTAACCAATAACATTTCACAGAGTTAATATTTTAAAACGGTTTATTAGCGCTAGTGTTTGGCACATCCTGCAAGTCCTATGCAGAGGTACAATCCAGCAACGACGATTATAAATGCCTTCATGTCTGTGAAACTAAGCATTGTCCTATCCTTGTGCATAAGGGAGCTTGCTTTCTTCCTGTCTTTGAAAAACTAAATGCAGGCTTTTTTTTTATGAGGCTTGTTTTCTGATTCCTGCATCACTGCTGTCTCTTGACAATATGAGGCTTGGTGCACTGAAGGCCAGTGTGGAACGCTTGGTGCTGTCAGTGCTGTGCTGTCCACACACACACACACACACACACACACACACACACACCCCTTACAGCCATGGCACCAGAAAATATGACCATGCAAAGCCAAGCCCCCACGTTCTGGATTATAGTATATCATACAACACCCCCACCCCCCTCACACACAATTCCACCAACCACCATAAAACAAGTTCAATGTTTGAAGAATAACCAGCTGAAGTATGTGTTATGGCTTCTGACAGCCGCCTGCAAACAATTTACTGCATGATTCTGAAAAGGCAAGAATGGAAAAATGAAATGCCTGATGTGGATTACTGCAGAAACTCCTTCCACAGTGCTTATATAAGATGCTTTGTTTTGTTTTTTCTTTGTTTCTCCCCCTAGTCCCAGAATCTTGTTTGCTGAATGTTTATGTGGGAATTCTTCTGTTGCCTCGTAATGTTCAACAGAACAATCTTCGAATTGGGTGCAAAAACACTACAATATCAGTCATCGCTGCTTCACTATTGTCGGAAAGTCACTGATGAGACCACATCTGCAGCAGAGTAGAAATAATGAATGAAGAAGGCAATTATATTTCATAATTTCAAAACCTGATATCAGCGTCTCCCAGCTCTGCCCACTGTCACACGCCGGGTTTACGGAAAGAGGCAGACATTGGATCGGTGTGACTCCACTGCTGACCCAAGAGCCTGAACGATACCCTAGCTGTCTCTCCACGGAGACCAGAGGAGCTATCCTGTGGTTCCCCTATGCTCGGGACCATTGCCGTGTCAAGCTGAGAAAACGATGAGGTGCATTCTGAGGGAGAACTCATCCCGGAACATCTGTCCACTCGGGGCGGTAAGGCCGGTTAGGGTGGAGGGGGGGTTGGGGGATGTCGAGAAGGGAAGACGCGGTCCGTGCGTTGATTGACTCTTCTTAAAAGCACTCATTTGAATGGTGCCGGTGGGTTTTTCGGAGTGCGTGGGAGGGCGAGATGAACTGTCTTGGATCCCGTTCCCCTGTAATTTTCTCTGCAGCACTGTGGTGGGAAGTGCCGGGAAGGGAACCACCAGGGCTTTCATTAGCTCCCTATAATACTGCATGTAGAACAGCTCTTCCGCCCAGCAAGGCTGGAGCCTGCCAAGACAACTGGTAGTGATGTGGGAGTTAAGCGACAGTGCTTCTCCTAAAAACACTCGCATTATAAACGGTGGGGAATAATAGCCTATTAAGGGATGAACTGTACATGCTATACCTCAATGCAGGGCCAGCTGATTATTTAATACATTAGCAAATGTAGGTAATTGACATTCGATGTAAGATGATGATAATAAAAATGCACTGCAGTGTACGGGTCCGCTTCTTTCACACGGCCGTACTTGCTGTATAATTCACACATTGCCAAGCAACCAACTCAGTCTGGGATTGATTTTTCCCCTCTAACACAATAGGCCTAATCCAGACCAAAAAGAGAAAAAAACTAAAAACATTACATTCCACCAAGACATGGAAAGTGTGTATGTTCCTCTCTCGTCCAGTAGAGGGTGCTCTCCCCCTCAAAGGCCCGGGAGTTTCGCCCTGCGTGAAAAGGACTGACAGCCCTGTTTCTAATGCTCATTACCTATAATGTGTTTGCTTTCAGCATAACATGCGCTTAATCACAGATGGAGGTGAAATGCAGACCACTGGGTCAAGGACACAAATTCTCTTAATCTTTGACTTGTCTGCAAGACCACTGCATTTGAGTCATTGAATACATAAGACAGGTTATGGCATTAATCTTTTTTTCCACAGCCACATGTGTTCAAGCTAAACTGTACTTTTACGCGTATATGTGAACAAAACGGTAAATGCACATCAATAACCAGCCAGGGAATTTATTGTAGTTGCTTGGCGGAAAACATACAGTCAACATGCTGATACCAGCAAGGAAACGAAGAAGCCCTGCTCTGTTGAAAAACCGAGAACAGACAGAACTGAACACTCTGGTTTAGGCTAAAAACCCCTCTTGAAATCCTTTGTTGCAACTGTATTTCCTCGTGACTCAGCTTGACATCTCGAGCCATGAGCTATGAAAGGGAACCTCAGGGACTGCTGCATCTTTGCATTGCAATGCTGGTGTACACGTGGTATCCATGGAAACCAGTCTAACGGATTCCCCATTCACAAGTGTGCCGAAGATTGATGTTGCTAGTACAGAAATTATGGGATGAGAAGGTGATGGTTTTGTTAAAAAAAATATATACTTTTGATGTGAGTGCTGCTTTGTCTGATTGAACCGTTAAAGGGGAATTCCACACAACATTAACCTAATTTAACAGGTGACGACGTAACTGATTAAGTCTCTCTTTGTGGCTGGCTAAAACTACCTCTGAACAGAGATATCAGCAGCGAAAGATGCAGATTTGGTAGAGGTATAGCCTAACTCATAATGACGTACACCTCTAACCTTCCTCATTTTTCAAAAACTACAATGGGCGGGTAAGTTGAATTTGAAAATGCCTCCCCCCGACCTCCTATACTAGGCGAAGGGGGTGCTGACCAAGTTAACGGACAGCCCCTCGGTATGTTCAGTAGTCTCGCCCAAATGTTCTTCTCAAACTCATCTGGGTGAAAGTGCCTGCTACACACTTGGACATTCTTTAGCTGTGTCTCAGGTGTATCTGGAGGATATTTAGCGTTCCCAATTGCAGTCAGCCGTTGTTTTCTCACCCTCCACTGGTAAAGGGCCGGTAAAAATGTATTCCTTCCTTAAACCCTTGCAATTTGCAACGCTACAGTGAAGCAGCATTTTCTTTTCAGTAGAACTTGCGCACAAAAGTAAATACCATAGTGAAAGTGAATACCATAAACATATATTTTCTTTCTTTAGTGGCTAGCTTGCTAGAAAGTAGCAGAACGGCTTCCAAGCAAAGTTGTAACACCCAGCTCTTCTGTTTATATTCAGTAGAAGTGGAAACCTGTAACTGGCATTGCCTGACGCCTGCCCATAGACTGGAAGGTCCTGCTCTGTTGTAGACTATGGTGACTGGAGCAAGCACAATAGTTAGGATTCCACCCCTTTAGATGTTTAGTTTCCGGCTTTTGCTCACTGGATGACGTGATTCGTCTTAAATGGGCAAGATGTGTGCAGTGTTGTTCAATATGCATGTAGAATGTTAGCTATGATAGAACGATAGCTTGACAGAAACCTTGTACTTACCAACAAAATCAGCCATTTTGTCACTGCAGCTCTAACTAGCAACTGACTGTGCAATTTATTTGTGAGCAAAAGATGGATGTACTACATCCATCTTTAGGAGCGTTGTTGGAGGCGATAACCCAAGCATCCGACGTCTCAGACAGACATAAACACAACATGACTTACGGACTCTAAAATAGGCCTATTTGAAATTATAGTCAGTACATTTTTTTTTTGTTGAGAAAAAGCAATACTTTTAGAAATATGGACATAAACTCTGTGAATGTCTTATTTTTAAAAAAAAGAATCCGTCTACATTAAGAAGTTTGACATATCACCTTTAATGCCTTTTATTTAGCATTTTGCCTAAACTACTATTGACAAAAATGACGAATGAATCTATCTTGAAACAGAAAAAGAAACCCATAAGCACAAAAGGTCTGACCTTTAATGTTCTTATATTTTATATCAAAAATAATGCATGTGCCCAGACATAAAAGAGCAGATGATTAAATGTAATTTAGGTGTTAAACAGGGATCAATAGCCAGCAGAAAACAGCACAGGGAAACACGACAGGTGGACATTACAAAAATATAATTAAAAATAGCATGAGAGGGGGAGCAGTTGATCTAGAGCAGTGGTGTCAAACTCATTTTCACCCCGGGCCACATCAGCACTATGGTTGCCCTCAAAGGGCCGGTTGTAACTGTAAGACTATAAATATAACCATACTTGGGATTTTCGCGGACCTCGATTGTAATTGTTGAGGGGGGGGGTGCAATCGGGCTACAAAAAATGACGTGGCAGGCCGGGAGTTTGACACCTATGATCTAGAGCAGCGTTTCTCAACCTTTGGGTCGCGGGATGTTCTGAAAGGGTCGCGGGCTGAGTTCCGATTTTTTAAATTATTTATATTTTTTAAAAAAAATAATAAAAAAAAAATGCCGTCTACAAACTTCCAAGCCCTCATTATAACATCACGCTATCTGAACCTGATTCTGCACATGCTACCATTCAACCAATCAAGCTAAGCGCATCAGATATTTGATTTCAAATGTATCAACAACATATCCAACGTCACTAGGCTACTTTGGCAGCGAGCTGATCTCTTGCAAAGACCGCCTGCTAGAAGTGTATGATGGACAAATTTCTTAAAAATACCGTTAAATCTCCTTGTACACCGGGAACCAGCTCAGAACATTGTTCTTCAGAAGATCCCGGCAAAAAATACAAACGAACGTACGACCCAGATTTTCTGAAATATGGATTTAGGCATAAGCATAAGCCATTGTGTGTGCTGTGCAATGAGGTACTGGCTAATGAAAGCATGAAGCCTTCGAAATTACAGAGACATTTACAAACTAAACACGCCAGCCATAAAGATAAACCTCTGGCCTTTTTCCAAGGTAAGAGTCAAAATCTTGAGGCGTCACAGAAGACATTTCAACGTGCCTGTACCGTGCAGGAGCAGGCACTGCGTGCATCATATTTGGTTTCATACAGAATCGCCAAGAGTAAAAAGGCCCACACTCTGGCAGAAGAGGTTATCCTTCCTTGTGCAATAGACATGTGCACTGCACTCATTGGTGAAAAGGAAGCTGCAAAATTAAAGACAATTCCTCTTTCTAATGATACAGTTCATAGGAGGATCTGTGATATGTCTAATGATGTTGAGCACCAGCTAACCGAGCGTCTCTCCAATGATTGTTTCGCTTTACAACTTGATGAATCCACTGACGTGGCTAACCGTGCCATTCTTTTGGTGTATGTGCGGTATGTGTGGAATAATGATTTTGAAGAACAATTTTTCTTTAGTGCAGATTTGCCGACATCTACCACTGCAGTGGAGATTTTTTCTGCAATGGATGCATATTTGAATTCAGTGGGGCTCTGCTGGTCAAACTGTGTTGGCGTGACAACGGATGGGGCAGCCTCAATGACGGGAAGACATTCAGGGGTTGTCAAACGAATTTTGGATGTAGCTGCACCAAACGCTACGTGGAATCATTGTTTTTTGCACAGAGAAGCATTAGCTGCCAAAGACATGGTACCGGAGATTCACGAAACATTGCGAGAGGTCGTGAAAGTTGTCAATTACATCAAGCACAGCGCAAAGAATGCAAGGTGTTTTCAAGCTTTCTGTCAAGAGATGGGTAGCGGCCACGAACAACTGCTTTATCACGCAGAGGTCCGTTGGTTGTCCAGGGGCAAAGTGTTATCCCGAGTTTACGAGCTCAGAAACGAATTGGCAGCATTTCTAGCGGAGAAAAAGTCAGAGCTGGCAGAACATTTTAACGATGACCTGTGGATCGCACGTCTCTCCTATCTTGCTGACATTTTTGATCATTTGAACACTCTGAATGTGTCATTACAAGGGAAGGGACACAACAGATTCGAACAAATGGACAAAATCAATGCATTTAAGAAAAAGTTGAGTCTTTGGTCCAAGCATGTTACCAGCGACAGATTGGACATGTTACCGAACGTGTGTCACGAGGTAAAAAACCTGATGGATACAGACAGATCAAAGCTGAAAAGTGTCATGCGATCTCATTTGGAGAAACTGCAAACGCGCTTCTCTGATTATTTTCCAGAGGAGGAGAACGCGCTGGCTCACGTTTGGATAAGGGACCCCTTTGGAACAGACGTGGAAACGGTGACAATGTCATCCGAAGAGGAATCACAATTGGTGGACCTGTCATGTGATCACGGCCTGCAGAAGAAGTTTTTGGAGTCGAGTCTCCCTCAGTTCTGGTGTAGCGATGTACACGAATATCCTGCTCTTGGTCACCACGCAATCAGAGTGCTTTTGCCTTTCAGTACGACCTATCTATGCGAAGCTGGCTTCTCTGCTCTCACGCAGCTTAAGAACAAAAACAGAAACAAACTCAATGTCGAGCATGATCTTCGGATCGCACTGTCTTCAATCACCCCAAATGTTGACAGACTCATGAAAGGGAGACAGGCCCAGATATCTCATTAAGAAGTGGATAGCCTATGTAAGTCCATCATGTTATTGTTGATAGGCCTACTAATTGTAAAATAGTATCCAAGTGTGTAGTGTTAGGCTATTAAATGTGTGTTTTTCTAAAACAAATTGTTAAATTATTGGCTTGATGAATGAGTGCTGTTAATTTGCTATTGGGTCGCGACTGAGTTGGTATTTTCAAATTTGGGTCGCAGTGGAAAAAAGGTTGAGAACCACTGATCTAGAGGGCAAAAGCTATTGTGCAACCAATGAATGAAACAGACTAAAAAATTTTTTTTTTATTTGCCTCAGATTTTTCCACAATTTAGTAGCCAATTGAACCCCTATTCTAATTCAATTCCCCACGTGTAGCAACCGCTAGAGAATCACCGCTTCACAACCCTGTCAGCCGATAGTATGAAGGAGGGCGTCATGTTCTCTACAGGGCGCGACTCCTCAAGCTCCTGACCGTGATTCCAACTCGTCCAGGGCCGTTCTGTGCACAGCGATCCTCTTCGAGCCCCTCCCCCCACCCGGAAGCAGCCGCCAATTGCTGCTCCCACAGGGCACCGGCCATGCTGGGATCTGGCAGGACCGGGGATCAAACCCCTGATCCTCAGGGCGCAACTGCACAGACAAAGTCTGCGTTTTAGCCCTACCTTTCAGTGGAAACTTTAATAGCATGGTTCCTGCAGGAAAGAAAGTGTGTGAAAGTAAATCCTAGCACCTAGAATACCGAATAGCGCCTAGCGGAAGAAGCAGCAGAAGTATTGACGGGCCGCCCGTCCTTGCGGAACAGAGGTTGCGGTGTCCTTTCACTTCGTGGGAGATTTCCCATTAATTATCCCAAATGAATATGAATGCACCAGAGGATTTATGAACAGGATTTTTCAAAAAAGTTAACATTAACAAATCAACATGGCCAATCTGCAGTCACGTGTGTACGAGGAGCTGTATCATTCCCCCTCATTCATCGTATTTGACGGGCGAATTATCATTCTACAACACAAAGCTGCATCGGGATTCCTGATAAACCTCAGCCTCCACAGGGGGGTTTAGCACTGAAAACGTTCTGCGAAAAAGCATCAGATTATTTGATGATTCTTCCTGTGGGGAAATAATTAGTAACCGCTTTATATCCTTACTATAGACAGAAAATAAATTCTATTACAATTATCCTGAACAGTTCTCAGACAGGATGGACAGTGTGAAGGATTCCTCAAGCTCCCCCGTCTCTGCCACTCGACTGGCAGCGGGTGTGAAGCGCCAGGCCCTGACACCTGCGGGCAGTGGGCGGGCACTCAGAGCGGTGGCAAAACCAGCAGAGCGGTCTGATTGTGTACCACCAGATTACTACAAGCCAGTGTGGGCCTAGGTTGGGCAGCGCACCGGGAGGACGCACCCGATGACGGCCGAGGGCCGAGTAGCTGGCGGCAAGTGTCTTGGGGGAGCGACGGCCGGGCGTTTGAGTGCTTCTAAAAGTCATGCCTTCTGCTTTCTGCTCCAAATCAACTCTTGAACATGAGTATAGAGGCTTTTTCCTTTTGAATAATAATCAAGCTTTCCGCCACCCAAAAAAGGAGAAAGTAGCAGTCTTCAGAGGACTGACTATTGTTAATAATATATACAATTAAAATACAAGCCAGTCTCTGGAATGTTCAGATGTTTATTTTACCCCGTAATGTTGTATTGGCAGGGATTTTGTAAAAAATGTAGTAGGAATGCAGCATTGCTCCAGTGGAGTTAATGTCCTTAGGCAAGGCAAAACGCAGGCAAAACCCACAGTGTAACACAAACTGGCTTGATTTATTAGCGTTATTATTCAGGCACACAGGAACTTAATAGCCCTGCCCTCCTTTTGCTGTGTTGCATTTTTCAGGTGCTCATAAAAATAAAATGCTAAAAAAAATTGATAATCTTGTTACACAAGGAATGGCAAGAAGCATGCGGGGTGCCCTCTGTAAGTGTAAACATTAACGAAGGAAGGCTACAGAGCGGGTGTTCCCCCAAATGTGATTAGTCGACTAGCATATCATCTCACTTTCGCTGAGCTGAGAGAGAGGCGGCTGTTATTGGGACAGATTGCCGGGTTCTATCCTCAGCGCCTGTTCTGGAAAACACAATCAGGCTCACAAGGCAGCGTCGGGTTTCACCTTTGAGTGCAGATTCCTCTGCAAACTATTTTCAGTCAAATTCCCCCGGCACCCCCTTTACGTTTCTCAGTTATAAAATAGCTCGCACCGTGACTTCCGGGACAGCAGCCCCCGATACGGCTAGGCTGTGTCCGAATCAGAGCCCTATCTCCTGCGCCCTGTCTCCTGCGTACAGTGCACTGTGTCCGAATCAGAGCCCTATCTACTGCGCCCTGTCTCCTGCGTACAGTGCACTGTGTCCGAATCAGATCCCTATCTACTGCGCCCTGTCTCCTGCATACAGTGCACTGTGTCCGAATCAGATCCCTATTTACTGCGCCCTGTCTCCTTCATACAGTGCACTGTGTCCGAATCAGATCCCTATCTACTGCGCCCTGTCTCCTGCATACAGTGCACTGTGTCCAAATCAGATCCCTATTTACTGCGCCCTGTCTCCTGCATACAGTGCACTGTGTCCGAATCAGAGCCCTATCTACTGCGCCCTGTCTCCTGCATACAGTGCACTGTGTCCGAATCAGAGCCCTATCTACTGCGCCCTGTCTCCTGCATACAGCGCACTGTGTCCGAATCAGAGCCCTATCTACTGCGCCCTGTCTCCTGCGTACAGTGCACTGTGTCCGAATCAGATCCCTATCTACTGCGCCCTGTCTCCTGCATACAGTGCACTGTGTCCGAATCAGATCCCTATTTACTGCGCCCTGTCTCCTTCATACAGTGCACTGTGTCCGAATCAGATCCCTATCTACTGCGCCCGGTCTCCTGCATACAGTGCACTGTGTCCGAATCAGATCCCTATTTACTGCGCCCTGTCTCCTGCATACAGTGCACTGTGTCCGAATCAGAGCCCTACCTACTGCGCCCTGTCTCCTGCATACAGTGCACTGTTTCCGAATCAGAGCCCTATCTACTGCACCCTGTCTCCTGCATACAGCGCACTGTGTCCGAATCAGATCCCTATCTACTGCGCCCTGTCTCCTGCGTACAGTGCACTGTGTCCGAATCAGAGCCCTATCTACTGCACCCTGTCTCCTGCATACAGCGCACTGTGTCCGAATCAGATCCCTATCTACTGTGCCCTGTCTCCTGCGTACAGTGCACTGTGTCCGAATCAGATCCCTATCTACTGCGCCCTGTCTCCTGCATACAGTGCACTGTGTCCGAATCAGATCCCTATTTACTGCGCCCTGTCTCCTTCATACAGTGCACTGTGTCCAAATCAGATCCCTATCTACTGCGCCCTGTCTCCTGCATACAGTGCACTGTGTCCGAATCAGATCCCTATTTACTGCGCCCTGTCTCCTGCATACAGTGCACTGTGTCCGAATCAGAGCCCTATCTACTGCGCCCTGTCTCCTGCATACAGTGCACTGTTTCCGAATCAGAGCCCTATCTACTGCACCCTGTCTCCTGCATACAGCGCACTGTGTCCGAATCAGATCCCTATCTACTGCGCCCTGTCTCCTGCGTACAGTGCACTGTGTCCGAATCAGATCCCTATCAACTGCGCCCTGTCTCCTGCATACAGTGCACTGTGTCCGAATCAGATCCCTATTTACTGCGCCCTGTCTCCTTCATACAGTGCACTGTGTCCGAATCAGATCCCTATCTACTGCGCCCTGTTTCCTGCATACAGTGCACTGTGTCCGAATCAGATCCCTATTTACTGCGCCCTGTCTCCTGCATACAGTGCACTGTGTCCGAATCAGAGCCCTATCTACTGCGCCCTGTCTCCTGCATACAGTGCACTGTTTCCGAATCAGAGCCCTATCTACTGCACCCTGTCTCCTGCGTAGTGCACTGTGTCCGAATCAGATCCCTATCTACTGCGCCCTGTCTCCTGCATACAGTGCACTGTGTCCGAATCAGATCCCAATCTAATGCGCCCTGTCTCCTGCGTACAGTGCACTGTGTCCGAATCAGATCCCTATCTACTGCGCCCTGTCTCCTGCATACAGTGCACTGTGTCCGAATCAGATCCCTATCTACTGCACCCTGTCTCCTACATACAGTGCACTGGCAGAAGTGTTTAGCAGTCCGCGAAAAATATCCGTCAAGCTAATTTCCAACCGCACTGTGGAAATGTCGTAAGCAGGTCATAAGACATCCCACCAGTGTTGCCATGTCCGCGGTTTTACAGCTAAATTGGGATACTGTCAAAGTGCAGTCATGGGTAAAAATGAAAAGTCGCAAAGCACGCACTAATTTTAAAAAGTAAAAACATGATGATTTCTACTTAAAATATGTTGGTTTCGGTTAAAATAGCCTATAATTTGAACTAGTTTTGAGTTGCCATTTGGCTGGAAAGTCTTACAAGATCTAGCAACCCTGCGCCCCACTCTTACGCTGCCATGTCACAAGTTGTTTTTGTTGTATTTGAATTTTTTTTTTTTAAAAACAAAGCTTCACGTCATATTTATGTGACCAAAATGTTTGTGTATTTCCGAAAAGTGTGCTCCCGAATGTACTCAGCGAAAATTTTTTGCGTACTCTACGACTTTCTCGCCCTATCTACTCAGCAAGGCTACTCAACAGTGTGGAAGAGTGCTGATTCGGCCCTAGTTACACTATGCGCGCTGTCATACTTCTCAGGTCTGGTCTCCTCTGCAAATATTTCGATCAAGCCCGGCTGCAAAAGGGCTCCTTGTGTTTGCATTCCCTTTCGACGATCGCAGATCAAAACTGCGGTGGCAGGCATCAGCTGCACGCAATCATAGTGTCCTCCCTACTCTGGCCTTCTTTGCCCACACTACAGCTTGCGCATGTCAGCGGCCAGACAAAATGGGCTGTGTCACACTGTGCGGGGATGTGCTTGCAGTCAGCCATACTAAACCAGAGAGCAACACACACACACACACACACACTGGTGTGTTATATACTGCACATGGCTGGCATCCTAAAAATAAACCCGCTGAAACTGAAGGCTTCTGACTGAACTGGTATTAAAAAAAAAATAATAATAATAATTCATGTGTCAGATTATCTTTATTTTTGCAAAGGTTGACCATGAAATGCAATTGAGCTTTTCAATGAATTGAAATTTCAGGTACATTGGGTCTCATTCACGAAGCGTTCCTAAATATATGCGTACATTTATGTCCGAAGGGAGTTGCTACGAAAAACGTACGCAGGATTCATCAAACCGTGTGGAAAAGGTAGATTTTCTTGTATTCACGTACGATGCTTGTCCACGTTATTTTGTGATTAGCATAAATCCACGCCCATGAATTGCCTTATATGGAGGCTGTCGCTTCCATTTAAAGGTCCATATCTAGTCAGAATGGCTCAGAAAAAGTAAAGGAAATAATTATTCTGACACTGAAATCTAAGTTTTATTAGCAGATGTTCAATCGAGGAAAAACAATAGTTTAATATTGTCAGTACCGATGTCATAAACTGGTAAAGTAAAGGCCTAGCAGGAGATAACATGTACCATACGAGCGCATTGCTTTATCGCAGCCTGGAAATAAATTAAACGTTATTCATTTTGTAATTCTGTTGGGGTTCTGTGCATGTGAGTTGTGGTTTGAAATCGGGTAATCTCATTAAATCGGGCTACCTTATTTTAGAATATTTCTGGCGCGTTGTAATTAGCTTTCACATTGATGCGCGTGTCCCACACAGCTCAGGCTTTACTGGGATATAGCCTGCTGGCTTCATTCAAAAAAACTTTCACTTTTAAATAAAGTTTATCCGATTTTCCCCCTGAACGCAACAAAAATGTGCACTGGGTTGTGCAGTCTATGGCACCGATAACATTGGACAGGTTGGCAATTTCATAAAAACCCTGCTTTACCTCCACCTGTCTTTGCATCTTGTAGGGGAACTGGATGTACGCTGGCATTAGCTGGATTAAGCTGTTGACCACAATTGCAACCCTGGCTACAGACATATAAGCCACTTTAAAGCAAATTGTGTGCATTGGTTAAATAGCATAGCCTATGTAACGTCATGTAGAATTAAAATCTTTAGCAATTTAGAAAAAATTGTAGGCTACTGGGAGCGTTCATTAGACTACGTTATGGGTCTAATTGAACAGCTTCATAGCCTACAATTGATTAATAGGCGTAATCTAAAGTGTTTGCTTTTTACAATCATAATTTATTACATTTGCAATGTGTATTTCAAAGGCTACATTTAGTCTTGTGAATTTAACCGAAAATAAAAATAAATTAATATAATAATTTTGTTCGGAGGTACTAAAAAATCTCAGATACAAAAATGTTGATGAATACCAAAATATGCGTAAATTGCAAATACGAACGATTTACATACAAACTGCTCACGTTTCATGAATGAGGCCCATTCAGTGCAAGCAATCAAATTTATGCTTTTTCTTTTTTTTTTGTTCTTGGAAGAATGGTTGAATGGTTGGTGCTTAAGCCCACAATTCTTTTTTTTGCTCAAACTAAATGCAGGAAGGCTATCTACATAATGCTACTGTTCAAATTAATGAGTGAGTACTATTGACAAACACTGGCTCAGTATTAATCACATAGCTTTTAGATCTGGGCCCATTAGATAGAATTTCTAATGAGCAGCATTAGCAGGCTCTTACTATACTGATGACCTTTCAGGTCTTTTTTTCCACCATCTGCAGTTTACATCATTATTCCAGGGCACAGCTGCAGGATCCTTTTGGGAAGCTCCAAATCATTTCCGTGCATCGATTTTTCTCATTAAGTCTGACATGACCAACAAAGCAACAGCGTTCCTGAAATCACATAGTCAATGCGCCTGGTATTAATTGAGATTTTAGAATTTGTTGCTGTTGAAAAACGCGAGGGCGCGCTTTCTCACAAACGCTTCACAGAAAAGCTGTCCAAACGTCCCATGCCGATGGCGGTGCGTCATCGCGTTCCCCTCGACGGGGCGAGCACGCGCCCCCATGTCCGCACTGTAAAAAGATCGGCGCTCTGCCGCGTGACGGAGCAGGGCCAGGATTAGCCTCGGCCGCCGCTCGGCGCGGGGATTGTCCCAGGCATGCTGGAATGACAGCCCCGTCTGGACGTGTCACCGCACGGGAGGGCGGGACGGTGGGGGGGCCCCGGGGCGCCTGACCTCCAAGCACAGGGACAGAATGGGAGCAATCGCCGCGCCGAGGCCCCGGAGGAAAGCCGCCTCACACTCCGACGGGGGCCGACATGTCTCATCGAATCGCTGAGTGACAATTCCATCCCGGGCAGCTGGAAAGCGCCCTCCGGAATATTCACCGGGCGACACACTCTCAACACTTCGGCCAGGTTATAGAGCTGGCACTGAGATGGAGAAGGGCACTTTGTTGACATGAGAAGTCCCACAACAGTTGTCACATGAACAGAAGTGGCTTTAACCTTGGCACGCCCGTTAGATTCCGTTCCAATGCCATTCCCATTCCATCACGAGCAGCGAAAACAAGAGGCAGTCTGCCGTCCTGCACTGTCCACCCTACGCCCCAAGACAAACACACCCATAGCAGAGACTGAAGATAGTCACTCTTAACGCTACACCTAAATGTAATGTAGCAGCAGAGCAGAGCAGGTGTGTCCATTTTTGGAAAAATACAGACTACTTTTCATACATGTAGAGGGAGTAATCGTTGTATTGCAAAGGGAGTTGCACCAATCTTATTTTGGCAAACACATTTAGAGTACAGTGTACCATAGCACGCCCCACAAATGGCAGAATGGCCTCCTGGATGGCATAAGCACACACACACACACACACACACACACACACACACACACACACACACACACACTAATGCCTTGCTAAGTACTCTTCCAAAGAAATCATTGATTAATTAGCAGTTTTTTTCTTCTATTTGCAGGGTAGGTACTCCTGGAGAGAGGCCACAGGCACCTTCCGGAATAAATCATCGACTATAGGAAACAAATCACCAATTAAAGAGAAAAATGTGACAAAAACTGGGAAGAGTTTCTAATAGGCTGACGTTCAATCCCTCTCTATTATTCATTCTAGTGGAAACGGTAAAGCCTTCTATGCTACAAGCCAATACATTTTACTATTAATGTATATAGGTCTTCTTAGTTTACTAAAGCAAGGTGTTGGAAAACCTATGGAACCATCAAAATTACATCCTATAATTAGACTCATCAATAAGACTCTAATCATTTTGTGTTCTGCCTCAGGGTGCATACAGTAATGCCAAGTCTTGAGCAAATATCCACTGATCCACATTATTAAAGAATACACATAAACCCGATACCATTAAATTTATTAATTTTGCATTCTGTCACTCCCCCAGGATCTCTTCATTTTTCATAGGTGGGTAATTTATGCAAAAGGAAAACACGCTCACAGACATCTGTTGTGTTCCCCAGGGAGGGGACCACAGTGGCGCTGTTTAGAAAGACTGGCAGTCAGGTGCAGTTTGAAGGGAATGGACAGAGAATAGAACAGATGAAGACCGCTTGGTAATGGCAACGCCCCACACGCACACACCCTTCATTGGTCAAGAGGGGGGGGGGGGACCACACAGCAGCCCACAACCACAGAGGCTTTGAACAGTTAGTCACCTCATCATCACTCTCCCTGCCTCCTGCATACCAAGCTACCTGCTCAAACAGGTGCCGTTGCGTGCGCGTGCTTCATATTTCCCCTGCGTTCACTATCTGCATATTCTAGCTAGTTTCCCCGCGCCCACCCGCTTGTTTAAGTTATCAGACATAAGAATAGACTGACTAAGCAACGGCCACCCTTCCCAGCCCCTCCCTACGGGATGTGCAGTGCTGCAGGTTCGTGGGCATGTTTTTCATCTCGTAAGAGAGATGAGAAATATGTCAAGTTGAATCATATTACCTGACTAATGTACACAGCAGTTATTAGCAGACTGAAAGTGTGTGAAGAGCGGCGAGGGTTCTGTAATCCTCCAGGACAACGGGGCTCACACAATAACGTATACAAACAAAGAAGAGCTGGAACTCAGAGAAGCTACATGATTCAGTTCATTAGAATGCATTAGACATAGAAAGGACAGCGGTTGCTAGACTGACACCATACTTATTTGGAAAGTTAATTTCAATTGAGAAAAACATAGAAGCAGCAGTGAAATGTATAGCTCAATTGTATAATTTCTACATAGAAAAGTCTGGGAACCCATTCACAATGGCATTTTGACCACTGCAATGCCATTGCTCGCTTTAACGTGCACTACACTGTCAATATGGAAACACTGCCCATCTAAATGGAGAACGCCAGGGATAACTGCTTGTTGTGGCAGTATAAATTTGCTGAAGGGATCTAAGAGATTCACTACACAAGCCGCCATCCAAGGAAGACGAGGGAAGCCATTAATTTGTGCCTCCAAGCATTTCTCTTGAAAGCGTGTCCTCTTCCAGGTATTTTCACAGAGACAACTGACCCACAAAATGCTTAAAAGGCAAAAGAGAGAACTGTGGGCTTGACCTTTCCTCTTGTGATCGTGCGTGGTGGAACAAAAGATATTTTTGTGTGCGTGGGTAGCAGGGACATTAAACTGCCAGAGATGGTTTCTCTTAAATCCCACTCGAAATCTTTTTCAAAATGTATTGCCTCTTCAGGATTTTCGATCATGTATTCTTTTTAATGTACTTCGGGGTTATGTCAAAGAATAGGACCAAAGAAAGCAAAGATTAAAGTCAAACGGTGGGCGCCCATACAGGGCATTTCTGGCGCATGGCCATGGCACAGCCTGAAGAGAATGCTGGGAGAATATAAAGCATAAAAACAATATTTTAACAACAACAACAGGCCTCTGTAACCCGAGAAAGCTGCAGTGAATAACACACTGCATCGAGGTCATGTCGTTTGCAGTCAGTTCAGAGGGCGACGAGGGACCTTCCTGTTCTTTTCTTTATGAACATAATGGATGACTGAGCTGACCAGACTGGCAACGTATACGGCAAGGTTATGGCGAGAGGGAGAGCATGAGAAAGAGAGGAAACTTTTGTGACTGAGGTTGATAACATGATACAGAGAATCTAGCAGTAAAGAGAGGGTGAAAAGAGAGAGAGAGAGAAAGAGAAAGAGAGCAAGAGAGAGAAAGAGAGAGAGAGAGAGCGCAAATGAACAAGACCACAACGTGTGCTCTCACACATCAGTCAGGACAAGAAATAGAGAGAGAAGAAATGAGATGACTATCCTTCTCTTTGGATCTGTACAAATGCAGTTACATGAGCAGCGAACTGGATATGGAGAGTGTGTCCTCTGATAACACAGACTGGAGCGCAACCACACATTTCCACAGGAAGTAGACTAGGCCTCATTATGTGGCCAATCCTGAGATTATCAGTCCTGCAGGTTATGCTAAGGAAAAACATTTTGCGCAGTTGGGAATAACTCTAAAGGCTTTTGACTTGCATCAATTTGAGCTGACATCAGACACTTTACCAAACATTGATATTCATATACAGTGAGCACCATAATTCATTGGACAGTGACACATCTTTTGTTATTTTGGTTCTGTACTCTAGAACTTTGAGTTTGAAAGGATACAATGACAATGAGGTTGACGGGCAGACTGTCAGCTTTAATTTGAGGGTATTTTTTTATCCATATCGGATGAACCGTTTAAAAATTATAGAACCTTTTGTACATAGTCCCCCTCATTTTCAGGCATCAAAAAATATATGCAACCAAAATATTAAAAATTATTACTTTAGTCTACATTATGTTAAACTGTCCAATATTTTTTTTGATGCGTGAAAATGGGGGGGGGACGGGGGGGGGGGGGGACTCTGTAGAAAAGGTTCTATAATTACTAAACGGTCCATCTGAAACAGATGAAAATACCCTCAAACTAATTGTATCCTTTCAAACTCAAAGTGCTAGAGTACAGAAGCAAAATAACAAAAAATGTGTCACTGTCAAATTAATTATGCTGTAACTTAACATTGACTTACTTCAATGCAAACTGATTTTTAAAAATCTGAGTTACATATTAGAAAAGGTACATTTTTGTATCAATTCAATTATGACTTTTTCCCTGTAAGAATGGGGATAGGGGCCAAGTTGCTAAAACAGTTGGAGAAAGTATTTTTATATATATATTTCTTAAGTGTAATGTAAAGTTTCGTAACGCATGTAATATAAAATTCAATATATCGAAATATATAATCACAGAATGTAAAGGTGAAAAAATATTTCTGGTACTGGTGGACAAAGTAGGTCTCATTCCAACTTTATCAAGAATGAACTTAATACATATTTATTCTATATTTTCATGTCTCAAATTGTAATGCTTGCTACATCTTCCATTAGAGCACAGACTATCATGCAGGACCACTGGTGCCCACATGGGCAGCAGGAGGTGAGTAGTCAGTCACTACGTGGGATGACTGCCCCGCATACACAGCTGAGGAGGCCGGGCACACCGCGCAGACTGAATGCCTCCCTCCCTGGGTGACGCTACGCCCCGTTACACATTGCCCCGTGGGACTCCCAGCCGCAGTCGCCACTGACAACGCAGGATTTGAGTCCAGGCTGTCGGGTCTGCCACCGCAACAAAGACTAGCGCTTTAGCTCACGTGTTACCTGGGAACCATTAATACTTATTGATTGGCAGGAACTTTGTTCAGTTCTGTCACACAATTACAGTTCTACAGGACACATTATAGTTTACATTTTCAAGAATGGATTTCGCTCCGACAGCAGATTAGTCAGCTCCAAAATGAGTTGAGTAACTGTACAAGTAAGATTTATCTGTGAAATTAAAAGGCTTTACTCATAAGGCTATTAAACTGACAAACACATATGGGAAAACTAATCCTTTGGGAAAGTCTAGTTGAGTTTAGATGCAATTGTTTTAATGTGGTGCTGACTACTTTATTTAACAATTAAAAGAACGGCATGTAGAAAATACACATTTTGCAGTGTGTAGAATAGAGTAGAATATGCCACCGTACATGAGAATCGTGCAAAATGGACAAATTCAGCAGGTGGTGGAGAAATGAACTAATTTCAATGCGACAGCTGTTTTTCAGTTGACCTAACCCACATGGAGAAGCATTACATAAAAAGGACGCGGGTCACGTGGGATTCCCGCATTCACGAACACAGAGACGGCTTGCGTTCAGGGATTTCATCCTTATTGTCCTTCATCAATAACAAACACGGAGCAACCCCATCTGCCGCTGATACGCAGTCTTTAAACGACACAAGGAGCAATGGCCACTGATACGCAGTCTTTAAACGACACAAGGAGCAATGGGCACTGATACGCAGTCTTTAAACGACACAAGGAGCAATGGGCACTGATACGCAGTCTTTAAACGACACAAGGAGCAATGGGCACTGATACGCAGTCTTTAAACGACACAAGGAGCAATGGGCATTGATACGCAGTCTTTAAACGACACAAGGAGCAATGGGCATTGATACGCAGTCTTTAAACGACACAAGGAGCAATGGGCACTGATACGCAGTCTTTAAACGACACAAGGAGCAATGGGCATTGATACGCAGTCTTTAAACGACACAAGGAGCAATGGGCACTGATACGCAGTCTTTAAACGATACAAGGAGCAATGGGCATTGATACGCAGTCTTTAAACGACACAAGGAGCAATGGGCACTGATACGCAGTCTTTAAACGACACAAGGAGCAATGGGCACTGATACGCAGTCTTTAAACGACACAAGGAGCAATGGGCACTGATACGCAGTCTTTAAACGACACAAGGAGCAATGGGCACTGATACGCAGTCTTTAAACGACACAAGGAGCAATGGGCATTGATACGCAGTCTTTAAACGACACAAGGAGCAATGGGCACTGATACGCAGTCTTTAAACGACACAAGGAGCAATGGGCACTGATACGCAGTCTTTAAACGACACAAGGAGCAATGGGCACTGATACGCAGTCTTTAAACGACACAAGGAGCAATGGGCACTGATACGCAGTCTTTAAACGACACAAGGAGCAATGGGCATTGATACGCAGTCTTTAAACGACACAAGGAGCAATGGGCATTGATACGCAGTCTTTAAACGACACAAGGAGCAATGGGCACTGATACGCAGTCTTTAAACGACACAAGGAGCAATGGGCACTGATACGCAGTCTTTAAACGACACAAGGAGCAATGGGCACTGATACGCAGTCTTTAAACGACACAAGGAGCAATGGGCATTGATACGCAGTCTTTAAACGACACAAGGAGCAATGGGCACTGATACGCAGTCTTTAAACGACACAAGGAGCAATGGGCACTGATACGCAGTCTTTAAACGACACAAGGAGCAATGGCCACCGATACGCAGTCTTTAAACGACACAAGGAGCAATGGGCACTGATACGCAGTCTTTAAACGACACAAGGAGCAATGGGCACTGATACGCAGTCTTTAAACGACACAAGGAGCAATGGCCACTGATACGCAGTCTTTAAACGACACAAGGAGCAATGGCCACTGATACGCAGTCTTTAAACGACACAAGGAGCAATGGCCACTGATACGCAGTCTTTAAACGACACAAGGAGCAATGGGCATTGATACGCAGTCTTTAAACGACACAAGGAGCAATGGCCACTGATACGCAGTCTTTAAACGACACAAGGAGCAATGGGCATTGATACGCAGTCTTTAAACGACACAAGGAGCAATGGGCATTGATACGCAGTCTTTAAACGACACAAGGAGCAATGGGCATTGATACGCAGTCTTTAAACGACACAAGGAGCAATGGCCACTGATACGCAGTCTTTAAACGACACAAGGAGCAATGGCCACTGATACGCAGTCTTTAAACGACACAAGGAGCAATGGGCATTGATACGCAGTCTTTAAACGACACAAGGAGCAATGGGCATTGATACGCAGTCTTTAAACGACACAAGGAGCAATGGGCATTGATACGCAGTCTTTAAACGACACAAGGAGCAATGGCCACTGATACGCAGTCTTTAAACGACACAAGGAGCAATGGGCATTGATACGCAGTCTTTAAACGACACAAGGAGCAATGGGCATTGATACGCAGTCTTTAAACGACACAAGGAGCAATGGGCATTGATACGCAGTCTTTAAACGACACAAGGAGCAATGGGCATTGATACGCAGTCTTTAAACGACACAAGGAGCAATGGGCATTGATACGCAGTCTTTAAACGACACAAGGAGCAATGGGCATTGTCTGCCCTTGCCATAGCTCAAATTATGTAATGCTTCCACCATGGGTAGATTGGAGCCTTTCCTTTGTCTTGCTACATGGTTTCCTAGGAAGAGGTAATTAGTGTCAAGAGCAAATTTGTTGTTGCTAACGAGCCTGCAAACCACAGCAGTAGGGTTGAAAAAGAGAGAGAGAGAGCAGCAGATACTCACTTGCTGGCCAGCACAGAAATCAAGATATTCTGCATATTTTCATCTTGAATCAATACACCAGGTCTTTAACAAGCATATGTCCACATTATAGCCCATTAAACACCACAAATCTTTTCTTTCTAGAAAAATTCAAAATAGTTTAAATATTTTTTTTCCAAGATAACCAAAAGGACAGCTGTAAAAAATGTATGAAAAGAATAAACAAATATCCAAACGTATAAATCCCACATATGTAAAAAATACAACCCAATATATTAACAAAATACATCTACTGAAAAAATCTACATATGTTTGACTATTACAAAATGACAATCAAGTTATTTTGGCCACATACCTGATCGATGAGCTTCCTGTGAGATACACAGTTTAAGATGCTTTAGGTTCTGTTTAAGAGAATTAGGTTAACCCGTTTTTTGATTATAATAGATTATAATTTTGATTATAATATGATGCAGCAGAAAAGCTTTGATAACATGGTCTTGTATAATCAGATTTTCCTAATCCACGCCAAGATCCATGACAACAATATTGAAATATGTCCTGCTGGTATGTTGCCACTATAGCATTAATGCACTAAGCACTTGTTTCGCGAACACACACACGCACACACACAGTATATACTTATATTAAAATCTTGAGTTCACTCACTTCATTCATTCACTCAGTGTTTTCTGTAAAGACAGATTTTTTAATTCTGTAAAGACCTTGTTTAAATTCAAAGGCTGAGCTCTGCTAGGTTTGCCATGCATTAAAAATAATCATTTGAAGGTTCCCCAATGTAGTCATCCCCTGCATCTATTTATATTAGTTGCTATTTGTAGTGCAAATATGTCATTTTTAAACACCCTTTCTTCTATTGTCTAAGTCAGAAGCTTTGATTTAGACTTTGTGATCAGAGGTGGACTGGCCATTGCTGACAGCACCTGTTTGCGATGCAGCAACCTGCTTATTTAAATAATGCATCAGAAAAAGATGTCATTAAGCCAAGTTTTAACTTTTGATGTGATGAAAATTAATTTGCATTTGAATCCCCATAAATTAATTAGCATTGAGGGCTGCAAAGGGAGACAGAAAAGTACTTATAAAAGAATACAAAGTAAAAAATGTGTTTCTTCAATAAAAATATGTTCATCAAATTTTATTTCAGCACTCCATACAAGGCATAAAAATAACTGGAGGCCTTTTATCAGGCCAGAGCAGCCTGGCTGAAATGATCAAAGTGGTAGTTTCAAACCTGAGGTAAAAATACTCACACAATCAACAAGCTTTTCTGAAATATACGTTGTGCAATTTTATATGCAGCTATCTTGATATGTCGCTGCCCATACCTGAGATACAGGTAGTATCTGAGATACTTGTCTCAGGTGTCTTGATTTTCTGGTTTGTCGTTTCTATGTGTTTTCAGTATTTGTAGTCCGTTCCATGCTTTCCCTTTTCCCCATTTTGTCTCTCCATTTATCGCACCTGATATGTGTTTCCTCATGTCTCACCTGTTCCTTGTTGTCTCGTTGTTAGTCTGGTTTATATTCTGCCCTGTTTCTTTGTTCTTGGCCAGATCCCTTTGTGACCTGCATTCGTGCTTGTCTCATCACTTTCCAGCCTGTCCTCGTCCAGTCCTGCCCCGGTCCTCCTGCCCGTCTCTGTCCAAGTCCCGCTCCAGCTCTGGTCCTGTTCTCCTGCCTGTCCCTGTCCAGCCCTGCTCCTGTTCTCCTACCTGCCTTGCCTGTTCCCATCCAGCCCTGCTCCAGTCCTCTTGCCCACCTGCCCGTCTCTGTCCAAATCTCGCTCCAGCCCTGCTCCTGTTCTCCTGCCTGCCTTGCCTGTTCCTGTCCAGTCCTCCAGTCCTCCTGCCCGCGTGCCCATCCCCATCCAAGCCCTGCTCCAGCCCTTCACCCTCCTGTTCTCCAGCCTCTGACAGATCTTCCGGTTCTGACCCCTGCCTGTTCTGGACTTCACCCTGCCTTTTCCGTATTGTTCTGTTTGCTGAACTCTGACCCCTGCCTGGACCTGACCACAATTCTGCCTTGCCTGTACTACTCTGTTTGCTGGACTCTGACCCCTGCCTGGACCTGACCATGATTCTGCCTTGCCTGTACTACTCTGTTTGCTGGACTCTGACCCCTGCCTGGACCTGACCACGATTCTGCCTTGCCTGTACTGCTGTGTTTGCTGTCTTCACCAGACAAGCCAAACATTACAAACACAATTACTGCGCATTTGTTATACTACCTGGCATGATCCACAGACCCAAGGCTCTTATACTTTCTCATTTGTACTAGAAAATGACTGTAATGGTTGTTTGTTCAAAACTGAAATGCAAGACAAACACAATAATGGTGGCCTTCACTAACCCCATAACATTTATTTTTGGGTTCCTGAGTGGAATGTGTGCAACTTGTTTTTTTTGGTGCACCTATGTGTAAATGCAAGGCTTTCTAGATATGCCACTGCCTGGATCACTGGCGAGGGTGGGATGGGAGAGACTAGTGGTGGAGAGCGCGGCAGACAGCTGTGCCCGCTCGGGTAAACTGTGACCTGCACTACGACACAGTCCTTGGAACATCTGGCTGTAGGGAGCTAAGCAGATTAATAGAAAGGATCTGGATTTCTCTCATTTAACTTTCCGGGCTGCTTGGTTCCACTGGCGTCACTGTATGGCTCCACACCGCTGACTGTGACGAGGAGTGCATCCACTGACGCAGAATCGTTGGCAGAAGGCAATCCTGTAACACGAGGACCTCGCTTGTGGAATTTTCCCCAAACAGTTTGAATTTACTGTTACCACTGGAAACTTTAGCTCGATAAGCCAAACAAAAAACTTCCAGCTCACAAATCACTCTCGATGAACAATGCGAATGGAATTAAAACAAAAACTGCCTAATGGTTTTCCACAAAGTCTTTACCCCAGACAAATGCCCCTGACACTTTTACGGGTGTAACATTTATACACTATCCCACGATATAAACAGAGGGGAAAAGGTCGTTTATGTTCAAGAACGACACATTGCATACATTTCTGCAGTTATTCAATGAAAGCTGAACAATGTGGAGCTGCTTTCCTCTTAATCAGAAAAGACCATGGCCTTTTGAAGGTACCCCCGCTGCATGAAGGGTGACAGGCTCTTGTAGATGGTTGCAGGAGAACAGGATAAGGAAGAGACGCTGGGCGACCTGTCCGTTAGGGAAACAAGGGCTCGGGTGAAATCTGAAGGTGAGTTCCTGTTTCTGTGGATTTATATTTTCAATGACACTGATCAACAATTCATATTCAGAAATAAGCTACGAGTAAATGTATAATCTTATTTAACACAAACCTTTCCTAAATTGCACAGAAAAATGTCATTTGACATATGGTTGAAACCAAATCTCAAAACATATAACCAGACTAAGCAAGGATATGTCCCTAAACCCCGTCACCTCATTTTTGCCAATAAGTCAGAGGTTATTGTGTGCCCAATTGAAAACTGGAATCCTACCACTGCCAATCGATGTGGGCAGGTTCACTAATGTTGCAGAGGAGGAAAGGACATGCACTGTATGTGACTTGGGGGACATAAAAAATGAATTACATTTTATTGCAGATTATATGATGACCTGAGATCAGCACTATTTCAGAAAATGATAGACAGGAAAGCTGAGTTATTCTGGTCAGGAGAAAGCTGAATGGCTTTTCAGAAATGATATCTTTGGAGTCGAAAAATATTATTCACAAAGTCTGGTACAGAAGGCCAAACATGCTCTTTTGCTGAATTGATAACCCTTATGTTTGTTTTATTTATGTTTTCTATGTATTGTCATTATTTACCTTCCATTCACTATCATGATCGCGAGGCACAGTCTCTCATACTGCTGAAAGATATTTATAACTTTTATTATTATTTATTTATTTATCGAACCCTCTCTCCTAATGCAAATGTACTGTAATAATTAATGCATTGCGCTAAACCATATAACTATTATAAAACTTAATCTATGCTACCACTAAAAATAAGATTTTTTTGTAGACCCTTTTGAACTGGGCATCTTAAGTAAAAAATATAAATGAATCAATATCAATCAAAATCCTCTCTTCCAAATCAGAACATAGACTTAATGGACATTTGCCCTTGAATTTGACTTGCATTTAAATGGTAATGCTTGTGTTTCTCTTCACAATCAAAACTTGCCAAACAAGAATGCTTGCATTTACCTTTAAAGGGGACATGAAGCACTCTGTAAAGTGGGTCTGGTTTGTTAGCTTTTTACGTTAAATGAGATATGGGCGTGCGTTCAAATCTCAAATCGACCCGTATTTGCTGGAAAAATAAGTTAAAGTTTGCTGTTTTTTTACTAGGGCGCAGCCATTTTGGACCCACTGCGGTCCTGACGTCACTAGGTTGGTTCGTCTCAGCTGCTCAATGTATTTCTATGGAAAAATAGCTGCTTTTAATGAGCTCAACGATGTAGAAATAAAACAAAAAAACGCACAGACTGTATTCCCCGAGATGCTGAAATTAGTATTACCTATTACCTTCATTTAAAACTTAATTTTCACAAACTGCTTCTAACCATAGGCTGTAGCCTCTGGCGAGCGGGAATTTGCGCCGCTACCTTGCCTTGATAAACGATTTGGGAGCTAAGGTCGCTAAAGTAACGTTAAAGAGGTAATATGGTGGTTGAATGTGACATGCCAGTTATCTTAACATCAAAGTGAATGTGTCCATCAATGTTGTTATTCAGTCATTTTGTGGGCGTGGATGGAGGAGTGCTCCATAGACAGTTTAGAGACACCGGTGAGTGGTCATTTCTCGTGTGACCTGAAAATGGGACTACAAAATAAAATTTCTCCAAACCTAAAGAAAATACAAATTTGATAATTTCCGCAGTGTTCCCGCAATGCCCCTATGTACCAATATCATACAAAACACCAGAAAGTAGGTAAACCACCATATTACCCCTTTAACGTTAGTGTCTAGCTAATATTGCCTATAGAAAATAAGCATTAGCTTGTGATGCTAGGTCGCGGTTGTCAGCTCGCCAGAGGCTGCAGCTACAGCCTATGGTCAGAAGCAGTTAGTGAAAATTAAGTTTTAAATTAAGTTTTGTTTGGTAATACTCATAATACCCGCGGCAATACAAAAGGACCGTCTGTGCATTTTTTGTTTTATTTTTTCCTCACGATACATCGATTTTCCCATAGGAATACATTGAGCAGCCGAGACGAACCAACCTGGCTGCGCCCTAGTGGAAAAACAGCAAACTTTAACTTCTTTTTACAGCAAATACGGGTCGATTTGAGATTTGAACGCACGCCCATATCTCATTTAATGGAAAAAGATAACGAAACGGAGCCACTTTTAAGTCACTTCCCCTTTAAGTCAAAAATAAACATGTTGATTAAATACAGGCAACAGGTTCACATATAATTCATAAAAAGCTCTGAAACACTTGCATACATGATGCAACCAACAGCTCAATGAATAAATATATTTTTTTTCTAAACTTATACTTAGACACAGTACACCTGCACCTGCACACCATCTGGAGTATTGTTCTTACATTTGAAGCAAACAATAAAGCTAAAGAGATTTTGACAATTTCAAAGTGGGAGAAAGGTAAATTCAAGGAATAAAAATGTTTATAAAAAAATACACTCCAGTCAGAGCCGGTTCTGCAACCTCTGGGCACGTGGCCCCTCCCACCGCACCGCCCCCCCCCCCCCCCCCTCAACGCCCCCCCACCCCCCTCCCCCGAGTGCCTGCACTTCCCGTCACATCTCCATTTTCTTCTCATCTTCCAGTGGTGGAATCAGCTTCCCGCTGTGGTTAGTACAGCAGAAACCCTACCCAAGTACCGACGCAGGCTGAACAACCACCCCTTCAAGATTGCATCATGTCTCCCCTGACCCTCTTTATCTATCCTCTTTCTTTCTTTTCAGATTTCCTCCTGGGATAATAATGTTATAGGTATAGCTGTGTAGAGCTATTTACTTTTGCAGTGCTAATTGTTGGTTTGTTCTGAAAAGTTAACACTTATTCATTATAAATGTGCCTTCTGTACCTCCTTGGTGCTATTGCACTGATGCGCTCCGCTTCCGTAAACCACTCTGGATGAGTGTCTGCTCTGTAAGTGATTGTGATGTAATGTAATGTAAAATAATAGCTTTTAATGAACACATTGCATCTGCTCAGGGGGAATGGAATTATCAATGCAGATTTCTTACACAGCAAACACAAAAATATAACCTATAATACTATTTAACCAATTTGCCTTGAGATTGCTTTTTAATTGAAAGGCAGTCACACTTTGATACTGTATAAACATTACTACTGTCAAATAATCACACAACCCAGTCATTGCGCATTTAAATTAAGAGATCTGCAAAGTGAATTCACAAAGGAAGGATAGCCTATATGAATAGCTTAGCTGCAGGTTAACAATCTGGAATGGAATTTGGAACTTCCTTGAATGATGAAAACATTCCTGTATATGTAGGTAATTATGGAAGGTTTTTAGCTCCGATTCCATGTCAACAACCCCACACACACACACACACACACACACACACAATGTAATGAGATTGGTTGATCTATTGATCAGGCGCAGTTTGCTGAAAGCTCTATGGGGAGCACAGCATCACATAAAAGGGAACATTACAGCTTATCAGGCCCACAGAATACAAGGTCACCTTAGCTTTACGGTGTTTCACACTGGCCGGCTACAATTAGGTGGATTGGCCGCGGGATGAGGCTTCTGGCGTGACAGGCGCACAGGCTCCTGGTCCAGCTCGTCTACGGCTGGATTGTGACATGAGCGTGTCCGAGAGCTCAGAGACCATAGGGCCTCCAGTCCAGGAGATAACAACACGGCTACAACATGGCACATAAAGGAGCGTATGTACGTTTCACAACCTCTACACTCAACCCCTCCTCCTACCCAGTGTGCTCCCGTACAGCATATGCATCCTGATTCTACCGCACGGCTCCCTAGGGGGGTCTCAAGCAGAGCCGGGCATGGCTGTTTCATGCTTAATGTGTGGACATTTGCGGTTCAGCAGGCCAGAAAATGCCTGAGAGCCTCTTCTTCTGCTGGTTTAGCAGACCACGAGGCACAGTTACACTAATAAGATTGATGACATACAGTAACTGGCACTGATTAGAGTGCCGTTCAACCACAAAGCCTTACCCATTCACAAAAAGTGTTACGTGCCAGTGGACATTAATGTGAAAGCAAACTCCAAGGTATTTTGGTAGTAGGCTTACAGCACTGCAGACAGCAATGAAAGCACTAAAAGGGTTACGACTCTTCTCCCAGTACGGCCTTTCCATTTCCTGATGATAAAGGGCAGGACGTTACCTTATTCTCTCTGATGTCTGGTCAAGGGCGGGTTGTTACAAACCCAACTGAATTACCGATCTATGGAAGATGGGATCATGAAAAGAGCTTCCCTGCGTAGCATCGTATGTGCTTACAGGCAATCCCGTCATTGCTTCTCATGGAAGGTCTGAATTGTGGTCCATTAATATTCTCTTCATTCCCTATATATATATACAATATTTATATACAGTGTATATATATATATATATACTATTTTCTTTTTTGAGGACTGTGGAGTCAGGGACACAGAGAGCATTCCTTTACTGTTTTCAATATATAGGCTGCTTCAATATAACCTCCTCTTTTTCTTAGTGACTGCCAAACACAACCCTCTCATCTACACTGCTGCTTTATTTCTGCTGTTGGCAACACAAAATAAAGACAACTGCTGGCACCCAGGAAGGAGAGGAAGGGGGTAGAAAAGGTGACTCTGACGGCACTTTACATTTTTATCTGTCAATGCCTATCAGCGTCTGGAGAATACATATACATTAAACTCCCACATAACCGCATCATTGACCTCCTGGGTTATCGGACACCCTCATTTAAATGTTCACGTCAATTCCTAATCGAGATTGACAGTCTGGAAAAGTGCCCACTTTTTACAAAAGTGCAGCACACTAATGGTGCATCCATACTTGCGTTCTTGGTGCACACTAGGCCTACTGGACCTCCCTCATGATACAGTATGTAATTGTCTATGTTCACCATGGTTTGAAAGCAAGAAAAAAATGAAAACAAAATGGTCCGTTGGATTAATTCAGTTTTGCATACTCAGCTGTGATGCTTGTTATCTGACCTTTCATGTATCTCCCCTCTGGTCCAATTGAGGTCAGCTATACGGGTCAGCTATACGGAAGTTTACTGTAGTACAAATTTCTGTATCATGTAAAATGTGTAGGCTGAAGAGACACCAAGTACATACAGTATGTTTGTGACATATTTTCAATATAATATATCAATATAGCTTCCATTAGCAGGCCACAAAGCAATGATTTGCTAAATCATGTTCTGCTCCTCAAAATGAGCTGTCAACATTACAGAATGTGTCCCAGGCTCCAGGCAATGGCACATATCAGCTTAAATGCTGTTTCATAATTGAGCTACAAAAGGTGAAGGCTACATTAATGTTAAGTGTTGCCAGTGATCACATGATGAGGGAGGGTCACACAGATGTATAAAACATTCAATCCTAATACTGCTAGCTTACAAAAATATATTTCTCTGAACAAAGATTGGCTCAGATAAATTCACAAAATATTAACAACTTTTTTGCAAAGCTCCAATTTATGAGCACATGATGCAGAGCCATTTAGATTTAATAAAACCTGTTTTGTTAGAAAACAAACAAAAGAAGCTCACAAACACACGCTTGACCAACATAACAAATGTCCATGTGTAAAAATCTCCATGTCTGACTGCAGCCTGATCCTAGTAAAAAAGAGAAAAACTAGCCAATAAAACAGGTGGAAAAAAAGGTTCACTTTACCCAAATGGGCAATAACCAGCGGGAGAGAGAACAGCGAACCAATAAACAAGCCCGTTCAATATGCCACACGGTGGAGAGAACAGGGAACCAATAAACAAGCCCGTTCGATATGCCACACGGTGGAGACGCACATGGATACGCACCACTGCAGCTGCGGACTGAAAACAGAGCCCATCCATCATCTAATTGACCGGCAAGTTGATAGCCTTTATCAGCCCCACCCGGGCCTCTCGCTCCCTGCATTTATAATTAGACCATCAAATGGGGAAGATGAAGGTTAAATTATTTCTGGCTGGAAAATGCCATTTTCCTTTTGCCCTCAGAGGAAGAGCAAGGCCCGAGTCCAGAAACTGATGAGTGTCTTGATCAATACTGGGAGGATATTTATAGATCAACGACATGGGAGATATTGGATTTTCCAGTGGGTTTTATGGGGATGACTTATTTGGATGGAAACCCACTACATTCCTCAAGGAGTGCTTTGCTGAGTAAGGGACACTCAATGCAGAATGTCACAAACACTATCCTGAACTTGTGCGTTCAACCAACAAATATTACTGCCTTTTAAAAAGCTCAAAATTCCCCTCTTTCCAAAGGAGGGAAACTGGAGATGAACTATTTATATCTTCATGAGTTGGAAAAGGTTGACCTTCAATGTTATTTTAATGACCAGAATACAACACAAGAAAGTTATTCAAACTAGCCCTCTGCATGTCAGCATTAAAGGGACGGGCTCATTAATTCTAAGGTGGAGATCTCAGTTTGTCTTGAGTTCCTTGAGCTGAGAAACGAATACCTCGGTACAAACACTCATTTGAAAGGGCGCCAGCTCTCATCATTGATTATACAGCACATGTAGTACAGCCAAAGGTGTTCTCTGAGCAAAAATGACAGCTTCCTCTCCCATGCGGAACACCGAAGGCCAAGTCTTCCCATGCGGAACACCAAGGCCAAGTCTTTTAGAATGATACAGAGGCAGACAAACAGTAATTTACCTCTCGCTCACATCAGGCGTAATACATTACTGTTTAATTTGTCTGCAATGGAACAATAACCATGACAAATTGTTCAAAAATAACGACACTGCCTAAGAAGCGCGCTTGCCAGCATCAATATATATTTTTGGATTAAACACAGCTCAGCAGACCTCTAAGATAAGTGTGTGAACTCCGTCCAGCCTAATTAAATACCTTGGCAACATCTGCTGCGGCCTTACCCGGGCAGGCCGTTAAGAGCCTTGGGTGGAGAACGGTGTGCTCTCCATAAAAAACCAGGAAGGACAGACGGTTCCTGAGTTTTTTTATAGCCCAAAACCCCCAGAGGCCATTGCCTTGGTAGTCACGGTAACCCTCACCTGCATGCTGGGACGAACCAAAATAGACGCCCGGATTGAAGCGCAGTGGCGGCGGGAAAGGGTGTGGCGAGATGGGGTGTGAGAGGTAAGTAATGCATCATGGACTGGGGCCGGGGGAGAAAACCCTGGGGGGGGGGGCGAGAAAAATGGCGAGTGAGGAGAAATTGAGGAGAAAAAGCGAGGAAGAGAAGACAGAATCCCCCGCCCCCCTGCTCCTCTAAGACCCACACAGGGCCACAGCCTTCAGTGTGCATCTGTGTGTGGGTGGACTCACCTAATGGCCCTGTGAGATCCAGAGGGCCTCTCGCAATGGCGCACTAACACAAGCCTGAAGTTACTAAGCAGCGACCATGCTCTGCTGTTGCTATGGACCCCACTGCTATAGTAACAAAATATATTTTAAGCATGCATGTATTTTTAAAAAAAATCATTTTTATTTCCTGAATTTACCTTTCTCCCACTTTGAAATAGTCAGTCATACTCTTGTGCCTGGAGACCGTAGCCAAACAGGAGTCCTCTCCAGAGTGTGTGCTCCCACCACTTCTCTTCACCCTGCAGTGAAACAGCTGAGCTGTGTAGTCATTGTGTCACAGGAATACACCTCATGTGCAGCTTACAGAGGCATTCTGGAGGTGCCCGGTGGACCAGAGGAGCCACGCTTGACTAATGACACTGAGACAACCTGCGGTCTGATACCCTCTCACTCCAGGTGATGCTACAGCCAATTACAACGCCCTGTAGGGCTGGTGGCCACAGTTGGCACGGGAATGGTCAGGATCTGATAGCAGATAGAAAAGCCGTGTTTAAGCACTACGAACCACCCGATAGGCCTGTATGCATGTATTTTTAATCATTTATCCAGGAAGGATCATTTAGTTCTTATTTACATTGGTGGCCAGGCCAAAAGGGTTATAACCTTACCGAAAGTAATTATACGAAGATTCAATTACCAGATTAACAAAAGTATCAATGTCACTGGCCACTGCAATCAAACACAAGCGCTACAATGGATTCAGAATTAGCGAATGCTAAGGAGATAAAAATAAGAGTAAAAAAAAAAACCACATGTAACATACAATGAAAACAATGAGTTAATGAATGAAGAATGATTGGAAAAGATTGACATTTAAAGACATCACTACGTTATAGTACAGGTGGAACTGGATTCCTGAAAACTGCCACAAAATGAAAAGGGGACGAAACAAATGCATGCCGTGGTTGTTTTGTCAACGTCGTTGTTTTGTCTACATCCTATTTTGTGCATCTCCTCTTCTCATCTCTCCACGCCCCTCCCCCCCCACCATAACACCACAAAATATTTCTAAAGGCAATAGGAGATGCACAGCAGTATGATAGCGGTGCGGATCATTCCGGATTCTTCACAGCTTCGCAGCCTCTGTGCTGGTGATGAAGCCCCCTTATGTTCAAGTGAACAGGAAAATCACTGTAATTATGGTGCTTAGTCAATAATACGCAGCAGATCACTGAGTATGCTTATCAGTTAGGCCCAAGCCTGGTAGTTAAGGCGACGAGTCCAAGTGCGATATATCACAGTGTCACTGCAGGGGCAGCTGGGCCCGACTGCTGGGTGGGGAAATTCCTATTCAAACGCAGCACGTGGGCCAACATAAAAACTGCCCCATCGAGCACTATTTATAACCGCTGTAAAAAAAAATCTGGGAGAATAAACTAACCTGTTAAGGTGCCAATGAAAAGACTCCTGTTCCAATCACACTTTGGATCAATAAAAACACTGTATTTGAAATCCAGTTAGTGCCACGGGGCCTTAATAAACAGGCAACCAGTTAAAACACGCTTGTAAAAAAGACAGAATTCTTTATTAATGAATTCATGTTTTTTTTTTGTCTTATTATTGAGAAATTAACCACAATAAATATTGCCTATTGAGTAAGTGATCAAAGCAAACGTCAGGTTGTCTGATGTTGTGAGGGAGTCAAAAAAAGGAAAAAACAAAGGTTAAAATGACAAACAACTGTTAAGTGGATAGCAGGGGTGAGCCATAAATATGGCTGCTAATTATTTGAGCACACAATCCGGGCATTGCATACTCGGTGTAATATTTGTTTAAGATATAATATTATGAGTTGGCTATGTAAGGGTAATTCTAAAATCAGCTGAGAACAGATGCCCCATAATTAGAGCACAAGAGGAGTGGCGTATTTCTGATATTCTTTAAAAAAGAAAACCCACCAGAAGCCCATTATCTTCCTTTGGGGAACTTGAGCATAGTAGGATATGGAGGTCAGAGGTGCCCATTTGTAGCATGGTCCCGGCTGTCAAGTTAACATACATCTTGTGCGAGAGGCACTTCCCAATCTAAAGGTGTTAAATCACAACAGAGATGTTTCACTCCGTCAGTGGTGTTGCCAGAAGGGGAGGGAAAGGGGTGTCTAAGCCCAGTGAGCAGAATGATCATGAGTCTTTTCTAATGCAGATGTCACTCCTGCTGACAGATCATGTTCCAAAATTGACACTTGAAGGCTGGAGCTCTAATTAATCTATTTTCCTTTACACAAAAATACCACCCCTTGCCCCCATCTACCCCCACCTCACAAACACACACACACACACACACACACACACACACACACACAAACACTTTTCTATTCCCCCTGGGTTAGAGCAATCATCATAATGAGAGACTGCACCACATCTGCAGCCAATCCAAGAGAAGGTCAGACACCGCCACACCCAGAGGGGGTGGAGTCACAAAATAACTGCATCGCTCCCCTGATTAATGGAATTACTTTAACATACTGAAACCACATAAAACATACATTCTTGGGAACTTCATATGTTTCCATATTTTTTACAAACTTTGGAACCATACTAAAGGCATTGGCCACTACTACCATATTGGGTCTTAAAATATTTTACATACAGTACATGTGTAGTACTGGGGGTGGGCTCTATTTAGCTACAAGGCTAAGCTTCACACCACAATTTACAGTAAATTCCTACGTGAACGAGAGCGAAGTTATTAAACAAAACGTATGAGTACCGATTACGTGTCGCCGGCGACATGGTCGACCCCAGAGGATTAAGTTGGCCTCTGAATCCAGCCCTAAGTCTTCTTCAATCCTATTTGTTCTCCTGTGACTTTTATGTAAAATATCTTACAAATAAAAAGCTATTCCCCTCTGTTGGTCAGATTTTACATGTATCCATGTGATTGAATCCACTTTATTTAAATCATTTGCCCTTTCAATTTTCTCATAGTCTCACAGTGCACTCAATTTTTTATTTTGATTTGGTATTGTAATCCCAGAGTTCTTTTCTGGGGTCATCAGTTCATCATTGGCTAATCATGTTACTGACAAAATGGGTAGTCGGGTTCACATCAAGGTCTTTCAGGAAATGCAAGCAATAAATATTTAAGTTAAAGTGGATATTGGTGGATACAAAAAGTGGTTCTTAAAGCTTAGATATGAAAATACGTAAACAAATACATTTTGACCTTAAGTAAAAAAGATCAATGAAAAAATTTAGGTCAATACATAATAATTACAAATATAAAGTGATATAATGCGTGTGTTGTTCCCAAACGGAATAATAACAACACAATGATGTATTTTCCAATGATGTATGCATATATTTTTGGCATATTTTTTGAGAACCCCTTTAATAAAATTAAATAAAAACAAATTTTTTTTTAAAGCTGTTTAACATAGCTAAGGCAAGCCACAATTATCACAATCCTTTAAATCTCTTCTCCAAGGTCTTGCAAACACAGCCATCTGAAGATGGTCATTTGGCTTTACCCAACCCTCAAATCACAAAATAGGTTCTGTGTAGAATAATTAGTCTGTATCTAGTGTGTGCTTCTGCCAATAGCCGCAGGGCCTTTTGTAGTGGGAAAGGTGTGCGTTTTAGATATAGGCTTTTTAAAAGGTATAGGCCTCAGATATGCCCCATTCCCGAGAAGGCACATCAACTTCCTTCATGAATGTTTCAAGCATAGATATAGAACAATAGATATGACATATCATGTCATGTAATAGTAATTCTTAAATGGAACAATTTGGCTGGGTACAGCTATAATAGGAACCTATGGCAAAAATGTCATGTACTTTCTAACCCACCGTGATGTCATAATCGGGTCTCAGAAGCCAGATAGCTGATGATTGGCTCATAGATATAAAACCATGGTTACTGGCCACCATCTTACCTTGGTATGGTCTCAAAAATTGTGCCACTAAACTATACATATGTCACATCTATTGTTCTATATCTATGGTTTTAGGGACCAACAACAATAAAATAAAAGAGAATATATGTGATTGAGACTCCTGCTTGTACTCCATTCAGAGCCGTGAGAGTCTGACACACACTGTAAAAATAAACAAACCAACGCAGATCAGTCGCTACAGAATAAGCAATTTTGCTAACACACCAAATTCGTATTGTGTTAAAATGTATCTGCTATCAGTTAAACTGAAGGAACAAACTCATTTACAAATGTATAACATGAAAGGTACAGTGAAAGGCAAAAATAAAATTATAATATAATGTGGCTTGATGGTGTTCACTTTTGTGACCCAAAATGTGAATTATGATATTTGGTATTCAGGCAGAGTGCGTTCAGATCTGAGAAATTTCAAGCCCATTAGTGGACTCTGAAAAGCCATAATGGGACTTAAGTTCTTCTTTTGCTGGTTGTATCAAAGGTGACCAAATTGGCAAATTTTCCTAAATGTTAGCAATTTTGAAAAAATGACTGGATTGCTATATAAGAGGACATAAGACTCAATTTAAGTTTTTTTTCCAGAAAATATCATGGAGATACACCATCAAGCTTCTGCCAACACGGGTTATATCACCAATGGTTTAGCATCTTGTCACTGACCAACACAGAAATAACTAATTATGCTGCAAATGCACTGGCCTCGAAGCATTCAATTGTAACAGACATGCACACTGCCGCTAACTGCAAGTTAACAACTGAGCTGTCTCTTCTGTGATCTGCTTTACTCAAGTGTTGCTTCACCGGTCACTTGGTTTTCATGCACGTGCATTTCCCACAAGGGTCAAGAAAGAGCCGCTTTAGTCTCCATTTTGTTCCAGTGTGAAAGCGAGGCCTTACCGGCATCTCGGCTGAATTGATGTGTATTCTGCAATCTGAAGGAATGAAAAAGGCTATGAAAGATGGAGATGACCATTGTTATTCAGCTGCCTAGGTACCAACTGGAGAAATGATTGTTGCCCTTTCTCTACACAAGCTGTACATAAAAGGCAATGAACATGGATAAAACCAGGGGATAAAACAAATTTAACGTGAAAATCTGAGAGAGGATTGTGTTGGTTTTACGGGTGTGTCGTGTTGTTAAGAGTCAACAAAACTAAATCAATACACATTTGCAAGTGTGATGGTGTTAGCTGGGAGGGGTAGCTGCTGTGGGGGCTGCGTCTACACCCCCAGTGGCCGGGGTTGATTAGATGTTTAGAGTGCAATATATCTTCAGCCTGGGATTGGGACACAAATACATGCTATAAAAAATATAAGACAAAGCATATTCAGAATTCAATTCCCCATTACTCATGAATCCCGTGTTCACATACAGATCTTGGAGACTATGATAAGATAATCCATTCCAGTGTTGGCCAGAAATACTAGAATGGAGGATCAGTTTCTTGAGAAGCTCCTTTGATTGAACGGTTTGAGGCTCAGTGTTATCGTGTTTTGTTTCTGCACGCGATCAGAGTTTGACGTGCAGTTTGTCAACAGTTCGTGAGACTGATTGCTCACAGCATTACAAAATTATGACTGTGTCATTCCATCCTCACTATTTACCTCGAGAGTTCACACAATTGACTGATTCTTGCCTCTGTCCCTGGCCCTGACAACGCGCTCGCAGCTGAACGCATTGTAGACAGCTACAACAACGCTGTCTCCAGAGCAGCTGATCAGTCTTTCTGCTTGGGGACTTCAACAGCTGTGACGTCGCTATGCTACTCCCACAGCTGGAGCAGTATGTCACATCTCCAACGCGACTGGACAGAATGCTGGACTTATGTTTCGGAAATATACCCGGCGCATAAGTTTCCAAGTCCCGCCCTCCCCTTGGTTTCTCAGATCATGATGTAATATTACTGCTGCCAAAATACAGACAAAATACAGCGTTCTGTGGAAACGCTGAGGGGGTGTTTTGAGCTCACGGACTGGGAGATGTTCTTCCAGAGAAGGTGATCTGAACATACTCAATGACTCCATCTGCTCATATATATAATTCTGCGCTGGCAATGTCATTCCAACTAAACAGGTCAGACTCTATCCTAATAACAAGCCCTGGGTCACCAGAGAGCGTAAACACTGTCTCAAGCTCAAAAGAATGGCATTCATACAGGGAGACAAAAAACGTGTTAATGAAATGAAAAGGGAGCTGAGGCACAAAACCAAGCTGGCCAAGATCCGCTACAAAAATAAGATGGAGGAGCAGAAGGTCGTTTCCATCCTTTCCAAGTTACATCCGAGGAAAGCTCCTGGCCTTGGTGGCCCGCTTGACAGACGAGCGCTCCCTGTCTACATACAGGCAGTATGTGGACACCATGGTCCTCTGGTTCCAGGAGAGCTCCCTGGAACTGAACATCAGTAAGACCAAAGAGCTGTGTTGCGGGGTGGGCCCTGCTCCAGTTTGCCGGGCACCTGACATTCCACACTCTCTCTCTGGACCACTCAGGCTGGAGGGGCAGGTGGTGGAACAGGTCGGGATCTTTAAATACCTGGTAACTGAGATCGACCACCACCTGTCCTTCACACAACATGCGGATGGGGTCTACAAAAAGGCCCAACAGCGCATGCTTCTCCTGAGAAGGTTGAAAGGCTTTAATGTCAGACAGGATATTTTAACAGCAGTATACCGGTCACTCATCGAATCAGTCCTCACATTCAACATTGCATCCTGGTACAACTTCCTCACAGTGAAAAGCAAAGAAAAACTCTCAAGAATCATCAAGCATGCAACCAAAATCACCGGTCCACTCAAACCCAACTCTCATATTTTTAGAGTCACGCTGTAAAACAAAAAGCAGACTCCATCTCTAAGGATCCTTCACACCCCCTTCACCACTCCTTTCAGCTAATCCCATCAGGCCACCGCTTCAGAGCACCTCAGGTCAAAAAGAGAACTTACAAAAACTATTCCATTCCCACTGCAATATCCATTTTAAATAAGGCCAAATATACTGTCACTACTTTTTACTGCAGCTTTGCACACCTGCTCTTTATTTGGAATTGTTTGTGTTTTAATGTAATTTTATGTGAGTTTTTTATGGGTGTATGTTTTTATGTTGTTTCTGGGCCCCTAAGACAATTTTCTATCATTATGTGATAGACAATAAAGTTTTTTTAATTGAAATGAATTGAATTGAATATCCGTACGGTTTGGTTTCAGACGTTCAATAACAACATTAGTTATTCAGTATTAAAATTGTAAAGATAACTTAACATGCTTACCTCTGTTAAAAATAATCTACTACCATAAATATTGTAACTTGTAGATACACAACAGAAACAAATCAATGTGATAGATATCTTATAATTAATGTGAAAAGTCAAACGGCAATACCATGTAATTTACAAGTACTACATTACATTTTTTTGTGAATGATTTGTGATACACCGAGATGCCATCTAGGCTCTGAAGGAAATGTGCTTTCAAGAGCCATCATTAAAACAAATTAATAGAGAATATTGCCCTCCATACCTGGTAATCATCCAATAAGCAATACCGGATTGGCAGCTGTGAGTTTTAGAACAGGACATTCTGTTGCTGTTAAGCGAATGTGCCAACTGATATCTAGGGTGGAGCTTTTCAAAAAAAAAAATCCACATCATCCAAACTTCGCTGAGTGTTGATAAATATTCCATTAAGTACACATGAAAATATGTTTATTTCAGTATATAATTATACGTAAATGGATATTTCCAAGTAGATATTTCTGAATGTAACCCATAATGCTTAGCAAATTACAAAGAAACATTGTGCTCAAAATTCCTGTGAATACAATCAAAGCTGTAAGAAGCTTAAGGTATTGTTCCATTGCCATCATGATATAGCTATCTCCTCACTCCAGGATACTGACATGCTTTTCTAAGTCTAATATATAAGTCGGAGATAAACATCTGCCCATACCACAGCTCACATATACAGCCTGTTCTGACTATACGCTACAAGCCTGTGCATACACATGCGCACATACGCGCGCACGCACACGTTCACAAACATGTGAGCAAACACACACACGCACACACAAACACGTGAACACACACAGGCACAAAAAATATCACAAGCCTGTTAGTATACACACAATTTATTGAAAGGCAAGGTACCTCTTTCATTAGGCCATTGAGGGAATATCGAACAGCTCATGCTTTGGTTTTTCAAAAATGTAATATGTTCTTGAAGGGACTACAAAACTGCCAGCTGTAGACATATGATCTGTGCTGTGTAGTTCTTCCTCTGGTCAGAAATCAATCATCCTTTGCTTTTCTGTAGTCCCTTTCAATGTTCCTGTGTAAAATGCTTGCCCACCAAAGACGCATCATGCCTCAGACCGTATCTATGAATATGTATGCATGGCAACTGTTGCCCGGAGCTACCATGGCTAAGAATAACTGCATGGAGCAGAGGGCACAGAAAATCATTCAAAAGAATCTTTCCAGTACGGTTAATGACTTTTCTGTAATAGGACTTGTATTAAATTACATGGAACCTTCCCAATTTACATAATGATTATATTATAAAACAATTCATAACATAACTGTGCATTGAATTAATCACGACTCCTTTTATTAGTAGACCACAGTTAGCTTTCCCATAGTTAATGCATCTATTCCTGGTTTTCCTTAAAATAATGAAAAATATTAAATGATAAAAAGGAGCCACAGGAACATGTATATTATATACATATATATACACAACACATACTGTATATATCCTCTATATACGTATATATATATAATTACTAAACTTAATATATTCCTCTTCCAAGTTACATCCGATAAAACAAATAAAACAGAGCTCCTTTTCAATTTTGGTAAGTGATGTGCTTTAATTAGATCATTTCCTACATACGTCTTCACAAAAAAGTAAAACTATTCATGCAGTTCAAGCAAGGCCAAGAAAACAAACAATTATTATAGCAATATGTAAATGCCAAAGAACAAGCTTACACAATTTACACAGTAGGGCCTTAAAATAGTGACTATAAAATGTCAGGATAATACAGAAAGAAATTAGAAAGAATGGCAAGTCTAAAGAAGAGGCTTGACTTGGATGTGTGTCATTAGTGCAAGGCTCTAAGCACGTTATACGTGCCTCAGCTGTGATGAAAAATTTAATTGGGGTTTTCTTTTCCATCACATTGGTGTAAGCAAGTGGCCATTATTCAGGTAGGGAGTCCATGTCAAACAACCCACTGACAGTGTTACAGTGACAGCCTGACAAAAAAGCCTTTACTGGAACACCCCTTAAATAGGTGAGAATTGACTAACTTTGCGTTCTTAGCAAATTAGTTCAAATGAATTTCATTCTGATAATTAGTACTATTATGGGGACCATAATTGCATTCTGTACTGTATCATATTTAATAAATCCTTAATTTTCACTATATGGGCATTGCAAGATTGTGTATTCCATGTCACACAACATGAGGAAACATGTTCATTTTGTGGCCTGTGGACATGTTTTCTGGGGCACACACACAAACACACACACAAAAGTTTAGTACTCATGTACGCTGTTTTCCAGTGTTCTGGACACTTGCACCTAAGTGTTGACCACATGGGCACACTAGTGTTCCGCTTTGTCCTCTCAATACACTGACCACATAGTGTGCTCTGCTGGTCTCCGCTATTGTTGCTGAGTACATTTCTGCTTCCTGTCCCAGGAGGATGCAAAGTTTTGTCCATTTGACCGGAGTGCAGAGTTGCCTTTGGAACCCCTTTACTTTAAGTACCTCATTCTTCACACAGCAGGTGCAGCCAGCTGGGACCTCCCAGGGCACCTGGACTGCTACCAATAGGCTTTACCCTCACGGTATAATTGAAATGGCTTCTCCCACCGCTAACTCACCTGGGTGCTGCAATTAGAGGTATATTAGTTGAACGTTGTGATCTTGACACCCCAGCCAGCAGGGACATACCGTATCCTTTGATGCATTGAGTGCCGTGCAACGATAAACTGTCACAGAGCATGCAGGCCCACTGTGGTCGAGTGGCATTTGTAACACCGGCCTCAAACATATGTCAAAGCTAGTCTTTCAGAATGCTTCAAATGTATCATGCTATCGATTTTGGCCATGAGTTATGTTATTTGGAAAATATCCTCCGATATTTACTTCCTTAATTGAATGGATTGTTTTCTCTCCGCAGCTATAAATCTAAACAGAGAGAAAAAAATAAAATAATTACCCTGAAAGCTTCCCGTGAGCTTCACTTGTTACTTATAAGGAGCAGCACCAAGAATGGATCCAGATAGCAACGTTTAACGTGTCAAAAGGCTGTAAGTTACAACAACACTTTTAAGGACGGCTGTTAGTGAAACTGCCATTTATTGAAAAGCTTACATAAACCTAGGTGAAGAAAGTCATCGACTTTAAATTAGAGTGCCATTATTTAGGAGACTTGAGTTCATTTGGAGGTCCTTGGGCTTTGTACCAAAGCGATTTGGGCAGGATGCGCTGATAAGCTTATCAAAAGATAATTAAAAGCAGATACTGTGATGCACGGCTGTCCTCTTTGCCTTTGAAAATGGTTTTCGGGCCTACATTGCCTATCACTTCCCTCAGCCCAGCTATTATTGCTGCTTCAAATCATTACCATGAATATTACCATTACATACCTTGGACCCCCCCCTCCCGCCCCCACCTCTGCAATACAAAGAGTTCCCAAGGGATGTTCTGCTTGCCAGTTTTATTAATGATCTCATATATAAAGTCATCTTGATTAAGATTCTATCAAGGCTTTATTATGGTATCCAGCAGTTTAAAAATGTGCTTACCTGTGCTATTTACGCAACGCACACAGCCATACATCACAATACTTTACTAACCGTACATTATGGTGACAGGTACTTGTTTACCTACAGAGGGGCCCTGTTTGTTATACCTCATCGTGCCCGGACATTTACGTGCGAGACTCCCCCCCCCACATACACGGGGAAGGGCCCTCATATCCATCATTCCTCTGCTCTGAACCCCCCCCCCCCGAATGTCACCGCCGAGCGTGCGGTGTCCCCTGTGGTCCTCCTCAATGCATCGCAGCTATCTAGAGTGGAGTGCCACCGCAGATATAATAAGCACACATATGTTTACATCCTTAATGTCTCGGGTTAGGGGCCAGTCCTTTTACCATCCCCTGACTTGGCATAGCGTTGATTGTGCGGCATTCTCAGGAGATTCTCTTCTGCTGGAGCTCTGCCCGGGGAATGGACAGAGGAACCACTGGCTGTTCCACACCCACCTTTCCTCCTCTTCATTTGCATCCCCGCTCCGCATTAAGCACTCAAATTACAGATTCAGTCCTCGAAAAAACCAAGGTTTATGTAACTGTTGAGATGCCTTCTTTTGGCTCGATGTTCATGTGGAAAAAAAACAACAAAAAAAACAAAGAAACTAAAAAAGTTGAATTTTTTTCCACTTTCAAATGTTAAAACTCCTTATCTTCTGCCTCCTTTCATAAGAAATTGTCTAACCATTGACCAATACCGTCCCTTGGGTCTGTATTCACCTCCCATGGTATCTTATACCATCTCTACTCTAACTATACTCAGCTTTTCTTCTCTTTTCCTCTCAGCCTGCCTGAAGAACATCTCACACTGGATGGCGGACCACCATCTTAAACTAAAATAGGCTCAGGTGCTGTACATTCCCCTCAAGTTCTCACTACTGCTAGACTTCAACCTTTGATCTAGATGCTACAGGAGAGCTCACTCAGGGCCCTTCTACTGCAAGAAGCCTAGGGGTAATCTCCTTCTCTCTCCATATAGCAGCAGTGAGTTTTGGTATATTCTTTCTTTACTACATCTGAATAATTCCCCCTTTCTCACCTCCAACTTGAAACACTCCTAGTCCAGACCCAGGATCTCTCACGCCTGGAATATAGCAATCCCCTTCTCTCGGTTCTCCCTGTTTGTGTGACAGTCCCCTGTAGGCGATACAGACTGTAACCACACAACTTAAATCACATCAAGTTTAAAACCTCAGTGCTAGCCAACAGGGCTCCACCATGGAACAGCTCCACCATGCCTCTGATCAATCGTCAAACCCTACACCCCGGCCAGATCTTTCTGCTATGTGACCTCAAGGCAACTAGTTACCCCTCCTTCCATGGTCACTTCTCCCAGTCACGATGCCCAATGCGCTCAGGACAGCAGAATTATTGGCACATATTTTGACACAGACTGAAGACCCCTCTCATGTAATCTCTTTTCCCCCTCCCACATCCACCCCATAGCACTCCCACATTTTGCACAAACTTAGATTATGGGATTTCTATGGTTTTATGTTATATTTTTATGGTTTTATGTTTCTGTTCTCAGAGCGTGTTATGGATGTAGCCTGTATGTCTTTAGAATTAGTAGCTTAGCTCTTGGTTAGCACAGTAAACTTGATAAGAGCACCTGCCACATCAGTATAATTTTATGTCATTTTGAACAAACAAGCATTACTACTACCATTATTATATGACAACATATTTTGTTCTGATGTTGAGAATTCACATGGTAAAATGAGAGGGAAAGGCTAAATGAACCAGCATCTTCAACCCACCAAATACTGTACCTCTCGTTATAAAATTGCAAAGCTTACATTTTCCCCCTTTTTCAACAGTTTGTTTCATAATAGTTATGATGTTTTTTTTAAAAATGAAAAATGTGAACGCCAGAAGATTGTGACTGGGGGGCGATTCCTGTTATACACACTGGAATCATCTTCATTTTAGCCCTTGGGTTTGATATTATCTCTGCACACAGAACACAAAAGGTATAATCTTACAGGCCCTAATATCAGCCATTACAGGGCATCACCATGGTAACTACTTTGATCTGCTTCTGTGTTTTCCCATTATTGTGTGTTTGACCTCCACTCCCTCAAGTTGCAATGTGCTCTGTAAAAATGCCACGCTGCAGTGTGCTTACATTAAACCAGTGTTCATTCTCACATTATAAAGATGAATTAATTTGATTGTGTTGCAAAGGACTTTGTGGGGTGAGAATCCACGCTGTTGACAAAGACAGCCAACAAATGTGCAGAAAATTATGACTATACTACCAACAGACACATTTCCCAGACTCGTGTAGGCTACAGTTTAGAGGGCTTTGGAGAAGATTGTTTGTGTTATGCTTCATTACTGTACTGAGCGTGGTGAGATTTCAAGGCGCACTTCAGTATTATTCTCATAACTTGTCAGTTATGTTTTGTGTTGTTGACAGAGGCCCAGAGGCTCTCGCTTTAGTGCCAGTGTCACAGCATAAATGCTCTCCTGACTGACATGTCTCAGCTTCCACTGTGCTGTTTTCTCCTCTATCTGTCATCGTTTAACAGGAGGTGAAATGTTCAGTCTTCTTTGTAGGTCATTATTTAAAACAGGGAAAGTTCCAGAGATTAGATTATGCTCTAAAGAAAAAAGCACAATCCTATCCAGCTTTCAAAATGAACTTGGTGAAAACCTCAAGCAAGAATCTTATAAATCGCCTTTTTCTTGTGTAGATTTAATACTCAAATGATTGTATTTCTCACATGCATTTCATTACTGTCAGTTGGGGGGTAGGATGAAGTGTAGTGTAGTCTTCCTTTTTAAAAATGCCAGTAGTTTTGTCATAAAACTGAATTAATTTGAAGGCATATGTGTGGTGAGAATCCATATTGTTGATGAAGACAATAATGACAACTACCAATTAATCATAATGGGAAGCTAAATTAATCCACTGACTTTCAATTCAAATATTTTTTTTCAGAATGGGATTACATGAAGAAGCAAAAAGCCTTAATTAAAATTTTCAATACAGTAAATACCGTGACTGCATTACTGAAAAGCAGAGATGCGATTTTAGAGTAAACACAGCTCAGATTGAGATGATCTCCTGTGGAACACTAGATTATCGCTTTTAGGAAAAGAATGAAAGAGCCAAATCCTTAGTTCTTTTCAATAAGGAAATGGAAGTCTCTTCCGTGCTCCTTCCCTGTTGCCATCCCCATTATAGCCCACTTTCGCTAGCACAAATCACATTTCAGAAAGATCAACAGCATTGCTGTCCGTTAGTCTGAGCTAATGTTGTCCTGCACACGCTCTATTCTCTCTTTTAATGACGGTGAGTTTATCTCATATGCATGCAGCGTAAAGCACGATGCAACAAACACTATTTCAAAAGACTCTGATGCATTGTGAGTGATTTTTTTTTTTCACCAACAGAAAACACAGGGAATCAAACAAGGGCCTCCTCAGTCTTCTACAGTACGAGAAAATCGATTTTCACCCTCCTCACACACGAGTCACGACCCACCTAGGCGGGGAGATTAGAGACAGGACTTTCTGTTCTGATGTGAAGTATAGTGAACTTTTCCACATCCCCCAGTCCTGACACCAATCAAAGGGAAAGATACTGAACATGTAACGATGTCATGAATTATGTATGTATTGCAGCAGTCTAACTAATGGCAGAGGTGCAGAGTGGGTAATGCACTGATATTATTCTGGTGTGGCCTCCTCGCTCCCACTTTGGGGACTAGGGAACAAGTTACATATAAAATAGAATAGAATAACTTTTATTTTCCCTTTAGGGAACTTCAGTTGTAGCCAATAGCATCAACAAACAAGACATAGACAATGGGGCAGACCCACAACACACAAACAAACATATGTCTTGTAAAAGAACAAACTCTTGTCCCCTTACTCTACCTTAACGACACCTCTTAAAATTTATAGTACGGTAAAAAGACAGAAGATTTGCAGGTAACAACTGCCTGCCATTGTTTTCACAGTTTCTGAGGACTCACTGCACCTCTGACAAAAAACTTTAAAGCCACTCAGAATGGGAAGAATGGTCGTGAAGAAGCAGTTTTCTTCATTTCATAAAAATGTTGCCTTTATGGAGTTGTAAAAAAAACAGTTGGTTGACCAAGATTTCAAAACACTGAAAAGAGGAAAAAATACAACTTAACAAAAGTTTGAATGACTGTATTTATTAATTTGATTGAGCAAAAATCCATGGAAATGTCAGAGCAACGATACATAACAAGTTTCTTAAACCTAATCAAAGATGTCTTTCATAAAATAAAAAAGATGAGTTTGATGAACAATATCTAATTGTTCATCACTAGTCAAAACACTTAATTTCAACATAAACAGCATGTTTATCATCATTGAATATCTATAACTCAACAGACAATTGCTACCCCTGGAGGATTATGTAATTGCTGGACACTAGTCTATGAAAAAAAATATATAATTAACAAAAGGTTGAACTGACAGATGTAACTGAATTAATTGCATGCAGTTTCCATTTCCATAAATTCAAGTCTTACAGTCACTGGCTATACTGGAGACTGTATCCAGGAGAGCGAAATGTGCAACATTTATAATCTCAGTGGGTGATTGAGAAATTATTACCACAGCGACAGAAGAATGTAAAATGGAAGTGCAGTTTGATTTATGGAGCAAAATGAGAGTGCTCAGCAGAATGATAAGCGTGTTATATAGATACTGAGTGATAAAACGTACAATCAATCATTTCCTTAAAGAGCAAAAGCCATGTCAGAAGCAGTTTATTTTAAATCCTGCTTACGTTGCATAATGCTTTAAAATGGCTTGTTTGTTACCTGTGCACTGTGCTATCTAAAATGAATGCTTTATCTTTTGAAGTAATAATTTTCTTGTGGCTTATTTGACCACAATCTCTGGTTTAAACACAATCTAAATTGATAATGCATTACACACGATGAATATTTAAGATAAAGGCCTACACATTTGATATGCTTTGTACTGCACAGATCTATTCTGAATATTATCCATGGAATTCATGGGATTGTCCATGAAGTGAGAAACTGTTCAAAACTGCGCAGATGCTCCACGATTTGAAACCATCGGCTGGACCTCAGAATCGTCCAAGCAATGGAGACGTGTGGAGCCAGTGGAGACGTGCTTGCCCGACAATCTGTGCTTCTCAACAGAACAACTATACAATTGTGAAAATGTAGTTTCCAGGAGACAACAGAATCTGCTGGGTGCAACACTGGATCGTATAAACTGTCCCTTTGAAATTTCATAGCGTGTAGTCCGGGGGTCTCTAAATGCAGTTATCATTTTTCTCCACAGACCTCCTCAGTGGGCCCTGTGCCAGCTGCAAATGGTTTTATATGTTCCCTCATGATTTAGAGAGCAGGTCAGGAGCTGTTCAGGGTGCATTTGCAAAATTCACCAAAACTTTGCAACCCTTTTTTAAAATTTCCTCGTAATGTGATTTTACGCGCTTGGCTTCAAATGTAATCCGACAATCAGAATGCAGACATCTCTCGGCTCAAGAAGTTGTTTGAGATCTGCCAGCCAAAGTGACAGCAGCTCCCTCGCGCCCACAATCGGAGGCATAAATCAGACGAGCCGGGGGTAATTATGTGTCATTAGAAAAGAGGATAAAACTCATAACTCATTTAGGACACAGGTGTCCACGTGAAATGCTGAGACGAAGAGTGAGATACTGGAAAGAATTGAACATGTGCGCTTGACATAAAGTGTCTATTAATCACTGCCAGCCTTCCACGGCTCTTTTGATGAATGAAACATGAAAAATGATTGTTCCCAGGAAAGAAAAGTCAGGTCAGCCGACGTCGAGTTCCCATCTTCATTCAACGATGCAAAATTAATATGGGTTAAGGTTTGAGCGCAAAGAGGTAATTACTTACAATGCCCGGCGCAGCTCGTCTCAAAGGTTATTTTTAAATGATGGGATCGTGCACTGCAGGTATCCGTCAGAGACATTTATATACCCTCGCAGTTTTGCGGATTCATTAGTGTACGCGAAAACAAATGTCTTAGTTAAACGGTGATTGCATTCACACCAAAGTGAGAATAATTGGCTGAGGGTATTGATTACACAGAACCGTGTGTGGCAGGAAACCCCACAGCCTTTTTCCTGCAGAGGCCTTGATAATTTCAGGTGAAATTCCCCGTCATCCCTAGACAATAACAGAGGTCTGAGGGAGTACTTCCTCACGCGCATAGACAGGATAAAAGCTGATGCACAGAAAAATGAGGCAAGTATGTGAGTGTGTACGTTCAAGAAAATGACCGTACCTTAACTAATTTACCTTTACTGGGCAAAGCGCAGTTACTCATATTCAGCTTCAACACAGCTCGTAAATCATTTACTGCTATACATTTAGCAGAGATGGAAAAGAGAGCCCAAGGCTGACACGCTTTAACTTTGACTCTTCTCCCCACTGGTGCCTGTTTATCATCCCATACTCGCAACTTGCATGAAGCTTAAATGGACTCCGATGGTATGAACTTTCACTGTTTGTTATTTCACGCTCTGCATTTACGTCGCATGCCGTAAGGGGATCTGTGATGTCATTATATCGGCTTCTTTTACCATACTGCATTGTGGGATTTGCATTGCGATTGCCTGTGGTACGCGGGAACGCATCTCACTTTAGCCCTGCCCACAGAGGAGCAGGACTGCTGTCCTGCAAGTTTAAAAAATAAACACTTAAATGGCAGCAAGCTTCTGAAGGTACTGGCTGGAGAGACATACGGAAGTATTCCCAGTCATTTACATTCACTGTGGCAATGGGATATTACTCTGACACTGAGTTCATACTGTTGCTTGCCAGGACTTTGAAAGAAAATGTCAGGGAGCTATGAAATCCAACCCTCACAATGTGGTATCATGCATTAGGGCAAAGAGAGAAGGGAGAGGAGGGCACAGCAGCTGAGATTCTGTGGAGGTCAGGTCACAACAATATAAAACTGCACTGCTCTCTGCACAGGGGATAAAGAAGAGGGATATAATCTCAAAGGCTGCTCACATCTCGAGTGCATCAAAACAACCCAGCTATACGAGCACCGGCATAACAAAGAGCTCTCTCGGTTTCTTTTCTAAACAAGACTGGAGCCCCTGGGATTCTATACACGCAGGACGGTGTAAGGCGCAGCTCGTCTGTGCCTGCATCAAAGCTGACAAGAAGTAAAATGCCACAGAAGACGCTATATCCAAGCGCCGACCTGACAGAAATAACCCATTTCCTCAATGCATATTTAAAAGGTGCATATTTAGAAAATGGATTAGCATTCCAGAGAGCTCAATGTATTAGCTTACTTGACGCAGCACAAAGAGTAACGTAAATGACAGGCAATACCTGCAATTTACAAGTACCTGTAATTTAACTTTAATTTAATTTAAGAATTAAAAAAATACAAATAAAACCAAGGCAAATATCAGTTTTTTCTGGTAAACATATTTTCACTGATAAAAATATCCCTTAATAACATGAAGGTGTCGTAGCCACACATCAAAGTTAGATCTTCAAACCACACACATGCATATAAATAACATTATATATACTGTATAAATAGTTACGGATAAATGACAAATTGCAGCCTTTTGCTACAGCAGAAGAAGATCACTCCGGGTTCCACTCCTGTCAGCTGAGAACAGGAAGATGACGCCACAGTGGGTATGTGAGTATCAAAACTGGACCATTGAAGAAAAATACCGCCTGGTCTGACTAATCTCAATTTCTGCTGAAACATGCAGATGGTATAGGGTCAGAATTTGGTGTAAACAGCATGAATCCATGAATCCTGCCTTGTGTCAATGGTGCAGGCTGGTGGTAGTGGTGTAATGGTGAGGGGGCTATTTTCTTGGGATACATTAGATCCCTTAATACCAATTGAGAATAATTTGAATGACACAGCATGTGCATCCCTTTATGGACACACTGTACACACTGTACCCTTTGTCAAATACACACTTCCAGCAGGATAATGTGCCATGTCACAAAGCATGCATCATCTCAGGCTGGGTCCAGGACAGGACAGTAACTTCAGTTTACTCCAATGGCCTGCACAGTCCCAGGATCTCAATCCAATAGAGCACCTTTGGGATGAAGTGGAACAGGAGGCTTGCAGCATGACTGTGCGGCCGGAGTGAGCATGGACCGAAATCCTTAAAGAATTTTTCCAGCACGTTGGCGAATCCATGCCTAGAAGAATTCAGGCTGTTCTGGAGGTAAAGGGGGGTCCTACCTGGTAGTAGACAGATGAGATGTACCTAATAGAGTGGCCACTGAGTGTGTGTGTGTGTATGTGTGTATTTAAATACCAGCATTCGACATAGTATCAGGGCTTAAAGAAAGACAAGCAAAGTCGGGAAGATGAGCAAAGTCAGGATGGCAAGCTAGCATGCACCACTGGCAAAGAGCTGAGACTTCTCCGACTAACACGCAAAATAAGCTGCTCTCATTTAAATAAACTGACACGCCAGACTTAACTCAAACCTTCAGTCTGTCATAGACCAGTTCTAGCCGACCGCCTCTGTAAACGGAATATGCAATTTAGAGGTAGAAAACGCTGTCCGAGACGTCTGATTTCAGACACGAGACATGAAAAGTAAAGGAAGCGCAGGGAGGCCTAAAAAACCCAGATCAAACAGCTACCCCCCCCCCCCTCTCTCTCTCACTGACATTATTCAGGCACCCAGCTCTTCTGCAAAGCAAGCAGAACTATTAAAATAAATGCAAGACTGACTGATTTCTCTGACCAGGAATGGCGTTAAACCTTATTGTACAGGGATGCCTTTCATTTCACCTTTTTTCTCTCTGTGAGGGGAAGCAGGTGACCCTGATATAAAATTGTAATTGCAGTCATTGAGTACTTCATGCAAACTGATGGAGAACGAGGTGCAAGCTGACAGAGGTCATTGTGGTATTAGGGAATGAAGGGGTACACGGTGAAAAGCTACCATGCATCACAGGGGCTCACCGTGCCCTCACGAACACTGGTGATAAAAACTGTTCTGATCTGTGTCAGTCTGACTGTAACTCAAAAAAATAATAGTGATTTTTATGTGGTAATATGAAAACTTTACTGCAGGGCATGATAAGCGACACACGGAGTCTCTCTTCTTTTATGTAAATTGGGGCCAAGATCAAAACATGAATGTGGCTAAATTAACTTTAATCAATGTTTGTTTCCATCCTTACCAAAATAATGTGTTTTAATGAATATTGGGTCACACTTTAAACAAAGTATCTCATATAAAGGCTTTATATATAGCTTATATAAAGCCTTCATAAATGCGACATAATGGCTTCATAAATCATACTTAAGCAAATGGCATGCTTCATAAAGGGTGACATAACACCTTCTTCTGCACCATGTTATGCCAAATGTGACATAACCAACAAGTTCACCTGGCTAATGGCTAAACATTATCCAGGGTGACATAAAACATGCTTATGTAGGACGCTAGGCTAACTGTGACGCATTTGGCATAACATGTTGCATAAAAAGGGTGTTATGTCACCCTTTACGAAACATGACATTTGCGTATGTATAATTTATAAAGTCATTATGTAATGTTTATGAAGGCTTTATATATGCTATATAAAGCCTTTATATGAGAGACTTTGTTTAAAGTGTGACCGAATATTGTTACTAATACTGCTCCCACAATATCCGCAACAACAACGTCTACTTCTGCTCATTATATGATTACCATCAGTACAAAAGAACCAGTAATACTTACAATCACACGGCTCCAAATTATAATTATGGCAGACTGAGAAGACACATTAACTAGCAAATGAGTTCCTGGTTAGCAAATTGCCTTTACCAAGGTGAGCAGGCAATCCCAATGTTTAACAAATAACAGATGGAGATAATCTGGTGCAAAGATTAAAATATACTTTAGGGGGAGAACATGAGAGTAATGAGTGGTTATGTGAGTATTCATAATCACCTCTGCTCTTTCATAAAGACAAAAAAACAAACAAAAACGCTTTTCAATACGCAAAAAAGCACAAGCAGAAGAGATCAACAGCACTTACCTCACTTAATATGCTGGGGCTACCTAATATGCCCAAACAAAATGAGGTCGGCTGTTTCACACAGATTCCCACAAACTGTTCTGAAAACAGGTTGGAATCAGTTATGTGAAATTATGCCAGGTGCCCGCTAATGAACGTGTTGGAAATTGATGAGGAAAATCTATGAAAGTAACATGTGTAAACCTCAGCTGGGCTCGGGGCAAATGCACAGCTGCACACTTGGGCCCGGCGCTTTCCGTATTGCACTCTCCAAGACATAGAAAATCTGCCAAGTTCTTTTTTAATTCACTACTTACTCCTTGGTTGTAATTACTTTTTTTGTTTCCTAAATTCATCCAATAGGTTACCCGTCGGGCCACGTTGTTTTTTTAAATATTCCCTGCCTGCATTCACCGGTTCGTTGGCTGGGTGCCTCCACCATCTTTTATCCACAGTACAGCAGACTAATTTTTCATTGTCATTCCAACATTTTAGAGACCAACCAATGGTGTCCCAGGAATCCAAAGTGCATGAAAAAGAAGTTGGTAGTTAGTCTCAGTTCATTATTTCATACATCACGGAGGAGCTATATATACCTTCCCCTTAACAGAGTAATTATGCTATCATGACTCCATCTAGCTCAATGACAACCTAAGTGATAGGACCCACAGGAGTCTGCTTCTCCACTTCCTGGACACAGAAAAAAGAGGGACTAAGAGGCACAGAACAGGTCCTAAACCCTGTAGCAGGATTTACAAGTACTGCGGCAGACAAAATGCAACATTCCCCCACGTACAGATTTAATATCACTGTTTATGTCTTGTTTAAGGCTATTTTTCTCTTTTGCGTCTATAGACATATGTATGTTAAATATGAGTGTGCGTTTGTCTATACACTAGATATGGATTGTTTCACTGGGAAAGTAGGCTTTTGCAGAAGTATGCAAAAAATAAAAGTTCTAGAAAATGTGATGCTAACTTGTATGAACACTTTATCTCTGAAATAAAATGAGAGACAACGCTATGTACTTTGTTCTGGAGTAGATAAATCACTGTTGGCTCAGTGTTAAAATAATTAAAGGACAGTGGCCACTATAACTCTGTGCTATGCATATGACTTTGACTACATAACTCCAGTTTATTATCCAAATGGTATTTCATATATATGAAATACCATACTGGAGGGATGGAACACCATTCTCCAAAATATATTCCCACATTTGGCGTTTTGATGATGGTGGCGGAGAGCGCTGTCTAACACATTGGTCCAAAATCTCCTATAGGTGTTCAATTGGGTTGAGATCTGGTGACTGCGAAGGCCATAGCATATGATTCACATAATTGTCATACTCATCAAACCATTCAGTGACCCCTCGTGCCCTGTGGATGGGGGCATTGTCATCCTGAAAGAGACCACTCCCATCACGATATAAATGTTTCATCATAAGAGAAAGGTGACTCAGAATAACTTTGTATTGATTTGCAGTGACCCTTCCCTCTAAGGCAGGGGTCCTCAATCTTATCCAGAAAGGGCCGGTGAGGGTGCAGGCTTTTGTTCCAACCAAGCAGTTACACACCTGATTCCACGAATCAATCACTAGAGTAGTCTTTGCAGCACCACCTTGAGTAGAATCAGGTGTGTAGCTGCTCGGTTGGAACAAAAGCCTGTACCCACACACCGGCCCTTACTGGATAAGATTGAAGACCCCTGCTCTAAGGGGATAAGTAGACCCAAACCATTCCAAGAAAATGCCCCCCACAACATAGCAGAGCCACCGGACCCTCTCACTGTAGGGGTTTTTCCTTTAATTTGTCACCTGTCTGTGTATACACTGTATATTAAGTATTTAGACCCAGTATTTTTTTACATATCAATCTTGTATTTTTACTGTGCATTCTTGCATATTACAAACACTCCATTGAGTGTGCGATATCTTTGCAGATTAAAACCCACTGACATTGGTGTCATTCTGGTATGGTGTACAGATCGTAGTGTTTTATGACTCATCTGGCATGTATGCTAATGAAGGCTCATTTGACATCATGGGGATGAATGTTCCGCTGCGTTGCTTCCCAGCAGGGTGCTGTGAATTCTGCATGGAGCTCCGCATTATGTAAGGATCCGCAACCTGTTTTTTCCAAAAACCGATTTAATAAGTCTGAAAAAATAATAACGAAAAAAATAAATGCTAATTCAAAGTTTAAGTGGAGCATTGCAGAATCAAATACCCAATCCCAAATGAAGCAAACACAACTAATCCACCTAGATGTGATTTATACAGTTGGCACATTATGGATTTTCACATCCACCAACAGGCTGTGCATAAATATGCCATTGCGGGAGAGATCAGTCTTCCTAAAATGCAGCATTGCCTTTGTCGTAGCTGGGACAGCGGGACCCTGCCTGATCCAGTGCCACCCAAACAGACGGACATTCACTCAGCCTTGCCCATACACTGAGAATGATGGAGAGAGAGAGATTCAGCCCTGAGATTGAGATTCATTGAAAAACATTTCATAAACTCGTTTTAAACTGGGCAGGACTATGGTGTGCTAGAACAAACTGAGTCATTGTAAGATACACTGCATACTTATCAACGTGAAAATGTGCTTCACCACACTCATATACCGTATTTCTCATATAACATGTTAGAGATGCCTCTATAGCATGACTCCCCCCTCCCCCCCACTACCACTGAACCTGGGAAATTAATAATTAATTTGATTTCTGAAGTCCCTGTGCATTCATTTTATTTGGAATATCGAACTGTGGGTTGCAACGAAGTGATCTAATCTGCAAGATGAATGCATTAAAAACTCTGAAATATGACCTGTAATTCTGCCAGTCTGGAACACGGCTCATCCTCACAGTACTCCTCTGTAATATTGGCTTTGTGGGTGGGTTGTGGGAATGTCCGACATACTGATTCCTCCTTGTTTGCGAACAGATATGGCGTTATGTAAGTTGAGGTGAAATGTCTGCACCAACAACAGTGTTATCCCACCTACCTAACATGCATGCCACGTCTGCATGCCAAAACTGCATGCCACGTCTGCATGCCAAAACTGCATGCCACGTCTGCATGCCAAAACTGCATGCCACGTCTGCATGCCAAAACTGCATGCCACGTCTGCATGCCAAAACTGCATGCCACGTCTGCATGCCAAAACTGCATGCCACGTCTGCATGCCACGTCTGCATGCCAAAACTGCATGCCACGTCTGCATGCCAAAACTGCATGCCACGTCTGCATGCCAAAACTGCATGCCACGTCTGCATGCCAAAACTGCATGCCATGTCTTTATTTTTTAAAAATAGGACATACAAATACATACACGTATATAGTTATAAACAGTTAAAAGTTACAAAAACAAAATTTTCAGACCCAATATTTAAAAAAATTAACGAAACAAAATGCACTTCCCTGATAAGCACCAGGCACTATTGCTGAGAACACTGGTTCTCCATGGTAGGCTCTGTTTTGTGAGGTCAGTGACTTCTCAAAATGAAATGTTTTTATGTATACTTACAAACAATAGTTTATGTTTGACTTTGCCCTGGATATCGTGGATAATTAACATGAAATAGATTTATGGTAATACAAATACTATAACTGCAAAAACCTTTCAGTGTGGTCGTACGAGACTAGGTTACAGAATGCTTCTGGGCGAAATGCACTGAAATGTACAGGCTATGTGGTTATGTAACCTCTATGCAGAATTTGTGATATAACATGGACGTTCACATTCATATTGATACATGACTTTCTTTAGTGTTATAGTGAGTGGTAACATATAAAAAGAATAGGCTTTTATGGTTTTCCTGGGCAGGTAAGAGTAATCCTGAGGGGCAGGTGCAGTGATAATGGAGTTCCTGCAACAGTTTTATAGCTTACATCACAGCACTGACCAGTTCCGTTGCAATAAACAGTGCATTTCATCACACGCCCCGATTAGACGCATGTTCAAAAGCTCTCTGCTTCTAAACAGTTGATTTGAGACAATCTTATCTCCAATCCATCAGCCTTCCCAGATGTTACTCTCTCTTTAACCTTTTAATTTAATTCATATGATTGATACAGAGCCACTTTCCTTCACAAAAGACAGATAGTGGACTGAGAGCAGTCTGATTAAGCAACACATTGTCACTAAAATCCTTCAATGACCCGTCTGCTATTTTTCACTCTTAAGCCATTTGCAAAAGGCTTTGAGCAGTCACAGCAGGTGCCATTCCAGCTGACGCACACAATTCGCCATGGCGCACGGCCGGCACATTCCTATCCTCACAATGTGCTCGTAGGTTGCCATGTCCTGATTTTTTTACAGCCATTTTATATCATCATAAGAGCCAGCAATTCAAGTTTTGTCCCCTGTAGAGGACATGAGTCTATGGTCTTAAAACTCAAGAACCATATATTCTACTATGCTGAAACCTACACTACTAGGAACAGTCAATAAAAGTTAAATAAACACACTTGCGTTATGTCAAAAAAAAAGTAAATACTTATTCCCGCCAGGTCTCCGGAGGATATAAATGGCGGCATTAACCGCGGGTATACTAACTGTACATCAGTAGCTTCCAGGAGGGAAAGGGACACGTGTGCATAACTTCCATCAGCGCTCCTTAGACGCTGACACTTCCCTCCCCACTGCATGATGTCACCAGACGGATATGCTGTACTGAAAAAATAATGGAGTAGGTTTACAGCCACGTCCAGGCAATTCCGCATGGCATTACACCTTGAAAGACACATTAAATGCCACCTTCCCGGAACTATCACTACTCAGTCACCCTCAGTCCTCTTTTATCGTCAGGTTCAACTGCGCTATCTCACATCACAGCGCTCGCCCTATACTTACCATACACATACTCCTGTATAAAGACCCTGCAGCTACTGTACATAGGCTACATACTGTATATACAACCATATACGATAGGCATACGTGTAGTTGGAAACTAATTCTCCTATATCTAATTGCTGTTAGTATAAGGCACAGCCAAATGATTTACAAAATAAACCTCACAGGCATGTCTCAAAACATAATTCTCAGTTATATTTTCAGACTAAACATAGGGAATGACTGATCCAGAAAATACTTTTTCGATGTTGGAGCCAAGAGAGTAGGCCTCCCCGCAGATTCCTTTGTTTCAAGTTCACCCTTGACATCGACATTGTCTCGGAGAACTCGGGCATTCTCAAAAATCCATCACAGCCCCCTTTTTCCCAGCCAGGAGGAGACGCTCAGAGATAAATCCATAAATGTGATGAGCGTATATTCCATTTCCTGTTTTGATGTGATTATGCAGAGAGGGCTCAAGGTATCAGGATGATAAAGTGATAGCGATATTCTGCATCAGTCATACTTTGACGTGTTTCAGTGGAAACAGAACTTAAAATAGCCCGCCATGTTCATGAGGGATTATGGCAGGCACACCGCTCACTCGCTAATTTCTCTAAGGCGTCTTAAGTACGCCATCAGACGGAGCGCAGTCGGTGACTTGCACACCAGCGCAATGCGCCTTCCTTCAGTTTACTGAGGTAAGAAGGGAACGAAGCAGAGGGTGTCCCAATCAGACAGAGCAAACAGAGGAGAGAGGAGAGAGAGAGAGTGAAAGAGAGAGAAAGAGAGAGAGAGAAAGAGAGAGAGAGGCACAGGCAAGAGCTTGCATATAAAGCCCAACATGGCTACCTGTGTAATTTCAAAAAACACATTAGAGAAATGTTTCAAATTAATATATGTAGGCTGTAAAGAAAAAATAGTAAGACAATAAAATGTATATAGTAATTCAATGTAAAATTCTAGGTAAATTCTCCAAAATGCATTTCTCTTTAATAGTTCATAATTTAGAAAATCCTCCAATGACAATTATACATCATACGTATCCCTAGCCCCGAAAAATCACCTTGTGATACTTAAAAGGTGAGAGAAACATATTGTAATATTATTGTCACTGCGCTTTTCCTAGCAGGACTTATCCCTCAGCCCATCTGTGGAAGGCCTGGATGAGGCCTAGGAAAAGTGCCCCATTCTGAGCACGATGTTTGACAAAAATAATTAATTCAGGAGCTCAGCAGAAGAGCTCAAATCCAAAAATGCTGCTTATACCTACCTCACGCTGCCTGCCGGGTTCTTAACATTGCCGTGAAAGACTAGCGGAAGTAGGATAGGGGTAGGAGTGGCCGGCTGTGCAAACTCATTAAAACATGTTCATACAAAATTTATCAACTTTTTTTACTTGCTAAAAAAAGCCTCTCTTTCTTAAACTCCCTTTTGCAACATTGACAGTTTTTTTTTTTTCTTTTAAACTTTTAAACTAATGAAACGAATGTGTCTTTCGCTTGCACTGAGGACAATACATCAGCCAGCTGTCATCTTAGCGACCATTTTACAGTTATCTGCCCGAGAAGCCTCTCTCACTGTGTTCATTCTTTGTTTGATTTAGCTCTGTTGTACTTCATGTTGAGCGGCCCTTTCCATTTTTTATCCAGAACTTCTGTCTGGTAGAAAACACTCTGTTGTGATTCAGGAAAATGTCCCAGCTATCAATATTTAATGCAAGAGTACTTCTCTCTTTTTTCAGACTGTTGCACTGGAAAAGCCCTATTATGCTGGCAACCCTTGACAACAATGACTTTTTTTTTTTGGCAGTGGAACAGATTTAATGGTTGCAATATGAGATTAATTATTCTACCTGTCACACTGATTAAAAGATCTACAATACGTGTTGGAATGTGAGTTAAGAAATTAGTTTAAATATCTTAATTTGTCTGAAATATCGTTAATTTGTCAACGAATTGGATTGTGTGATTTGAAACCATTGAGAAAAAAAAAAACATGTGGTTTAATGTTGATTTCAAATAATCTGGAAGCTGTTTCTGATACAATTGGATATTGAACTATACAACAACACCGTGAACCCAAAGGGGAATTAGTAACAGTAATAAGCGTTAAAGTAAAATATGGAGATATCTCAGTTTTGAATCAAGACAAAAGGGAACAGAGGAGTGAAAAATACAGCATGCTGGTAAACAGACCAAACAACTGTTATGTACACTGCCCATCTCTCCATCTCAGTCTCTGTTATGTACACTGCCCATCTCTCCATCTCAGTCTCTGTTATGTACACTGCCCATCTCTCCATCTCAGTCTCTGTTATGTACACTGCCCATCTCTCCATCTCAGTCTCTGTTATGTACACTGCCCATCTCTCCATCTCAGTCTCTGTTATGTACACTGCCCATCTCTCCATCTCAGTCTCTGTTATGTACACTGCCCATCTCTCCATCTCAGTCTCTGCACAGTCTCATGGGAAAATGGAGGATGAGCTCTAAAATGCGGCAAAGGACTGCAATGCTTTTTTCTCTGAAGAAAGCATTGACTGAAATTGCATTGGCCATCCATTAAGCTTTTGCATGAAAAGGATGGGTGGGGGGGGGGGGGGCGCCAATGCTAAGCTCTCAATTTTACCTTCCTTCAATTCCCCTGCTTCAGAAAAGAAACCACTTGTTTCAGATGAAAAGGCTTTGGCTGTCAGCAATGTCACTCTGTGATTCAACCAAGTTAAGTCTCCTTTGGCCTCTGAGGCGATGCCTTTTCTAAAGAATTCAGAGGCAACTAATCAGATAGATAGGCAATTGTGTTAATCCAATGCATGGAGATGCACTAACTGATTAACAATCTTTAGCGACACGTGACGCCGGGCTATCTAGTGAGTGCAGCAGGCTAGACGAGGCAGGCTAGTGGCCACATCTCTATTTGTGGCACCAGACTTGGTAAGGAGATTATGTGTCACTTAGTATGTGTCTCTATCCAGGAGAACAGCTCAGCCGGAAAACAATGTGTCATTTTCCTGAAATTCACATTTAAGTATCATGCCATGCCTGGAAAGGCCCAGTGTTCTGCTGCAGCTATCCCAAACTGGTGACGCTCCAGCCTCCAACACACTCCCCGCCGTTTGAAGTACATATTACTCATTGTTGAATAAACCCAGCACTCGCTTTCCTTTGAATCTCTTTTCAGGACTGACGCGAGCGATTACTAAAAATGTTACATGGACATGCTAAATATTCAGCAGCAATATGCTTGCAAAACATCACAGCAACATCTGTTGACAGAAGTGTATCACCGCATCAAAGGAAAATACTTAAAAAAGAAGAAATATGAATAAATACAAATATGATCATACTATAACTGCCTATTCCACAAAGCACCACTGCTTTATCATTGACTCAATTCCAACCTAAATACCTAACAATATAAACACATGTGATCTGTTATTACAGAAACAAACAATTTAAATGTACTGTTTATGGTCAGGGATGAAACAGGAGTCTAACAATCAAAATGTCAGCAGTGAAAGAAAGCAGAGAGATATGCGTTATTTTTCTTGGCTTTCATCTACTCAATGAAACAGTGTGTCAACCACAGGCTGTGTAACCAAATGCAAGTTACTGATGAAATCGCCATTTCCCATCGTGAGACAAGAGAAGAGACCACACACGGAGGTCACCTCTAAATCTGCGTCGCTTCAGAAAATCCACATTGTCCAGGCTTGATTCATTGCACATTAAACAGGAATGCTTTATTGGACAGGCCAGGAAATCGACTGAATACAAAATGGATAAACGATAATGAAAGAATAAAATAATGATTCACGACCGCTATGTTCTAATGCCCAAAACTATAATCCATGTTAGACAGTATACATTTATAAGAGTATACTTGATTTTACTTGAATTGCGCTTCATTCTACGTATCTGCCGAAAATCTTTTAGCTTTAGTGATACCTTTGCCATAATCATAAATGATTATATTTAGGACAATTTAGTATCATGTCACGTCACGTGGTGTATATGTTTAAGGACAGGCGTTACAATGTAATATGTTTTATTTATTTTAAGGTGAATAAAGCAGACTTTATAGAAGATGAAAAGCAGTAGCCTACATGACAATATTTGCCAGTAGAAAATACATAGAATAAAGAAGAATAAACACATTTCAAAAGACCAGAACCCTTGAAAGTCATCTATAAATACAGCACTGTGTATTCATTATTATTACGGCTATTACTTTTAACATGATTTATGTACCTGACAAGAGAACCATATGAACATCTTTAAATATTGTATTAGTTAAAAAATAATCTCAAGCTACTTAAAAGGAAATTTAATGCTAGTTCAGTATACTTTAAAAATCTTTACTAGGACAAAAGCCAGCAACAATTGCCAATACCACTATGTCAAAGTGACAGCTGAAGCAATATCTGGGCATCCGCTGGGCTGAGATGCACCTTATGGCATCGTACACGGTAAATTAGCTGAAGAATTAGGTGGAAAGCTCCCATAAATGTTCATTAGCTGCGCATGAATGGCCCCGGTTCCTCCGCGGGGAAGCAACAATGTATGGGAGGGGCATGGGGAGGAGCCAGGAAACAAGGGCCAAACCCCGGGTGACCTTGTTCTGGCAGATTACGGAAAACTTGACAGTTATTGCATCAACTGAATCCCGACCTGTCAATGTTCAAATGGGACGAGGAATGCTACGAGTGTCACGTGTCAAAATGTGTCACCATCGCGACCTTTAACTAGGAAAGAAAATACATGTAAACTTGTTTATTTCAGTTACCTTGAAATACGTTGAGAAAGCGAGCAAGACACTTGACCTACAGTCGTGACCTCCGCGGTACTTATGCACAGACACAATTAACAAACCCCACCTCCTGCTCATGATACATTGGCCTCGGAAGTGACCTTCTAATCGGATTAGCCCAATTTATGGGCCAGATCAGCTGTCCTGCACAAAGTGTGCTCACAGGCATGAAACGCCGGCGTTCGCACGCAGGGCCGCTATTGCTCTGTACGGACGACGCAGCGTGAAGAAGAGGGTAAAGTTTTGTGCCATTTCCTGAGGTGGGCGGGGGCTGCAAACAGCTGCTGGTGTAGCTGATGCAAGTGCCAGCAGCACGGCTGGAAGGAGGCCGCTCGTAGAACCAACACCATGGCGGGTACCTCGAGGCGTGCACGGCTTCAGCTGGTCGCGTCTGCCGCCATTTGCTTTCTCGCTTTCTCTCCTTTTCCTCCTATAAATTCCCCCCGAGCCTTTTTGACTCCACTCCATTTCATCAGCTCCCTATGTCACATCTCACACTTCCTTTCTGCTCTTTTACAGCAGCTGCAAATTGGAGTGGGAGATCGCATAATCATTCGGTTACCCTCTGCTGGGTTATCTACGATCTGGCTTCGCCAAAAAGGCAGGAGGATGGATTACTCCTAATGTGGAATTATGGTGGCTCCGTGGTGCCAGGCTGACAGAAAGTGAGGAGGGCCAACAGTCACATTTTCTCCCTTTTGTGTCGCTTTAAGCTTATGCCACCTTGCACAAAAATAACCGAAAGAAAAGATCCATCTTTGTCTAACAAGGGAGCGCTTCATTTACAAGTGGCCTGAGGAATAGTCTGATTTAATTAATCATACCAATATAGTCATAAAAAAGCCTGCCCTCGGTTTCTGGCTTCTCTTCGCGCCTGTGCATTCTCTACAAAAGATTAATTTCAGCTGCATCTCCATCTTATGGCCTCTTCTGTAGACAGAGACTCTGGCAGCCTATGGTGAACATCGAGATTCACTCTGTTTAGTTGGGATAAAAAAATCAGAAGGCGGGTAAGTCCCTGAGAAATGGATTACCTGCCAAGGAACGTGTGAGGTTTATGAGCTAATGGACTAATGAACAGGATGAAAAACTTGGCAGTTCTATCTCCGTCTGCTATATAAATCCCTCAAGAATTCAGAGAGGAAAGAACAAAATCTGAATGCAAATGACAGTTTGATTTCACCTCTGTTTTAAGATATTGATGGTGTAAATTGTATAGGGTTATGACATAAACCAAGATCAAAGAGTGTGGTTTCTGGTTGAAATATATGTGGCATCCACCATCTTAATTTTACAGCATTATTCCAAAATAAATGCTATGCACAATTTGTTTTTTGCCAGTTGCCATGGTAATTTTGCAAACATGGTATATCCCAGATGAGGGCAAGTACTAAAAAAATTATAGAAAGTTTGTATACATGGGTTTCCACTTTTGTTTGTCAGTATTGGTTGATGGCTTAATAATATTAACGCAATCCAACATAATTTAACACAAGGGTAGGGGTTATTATTATTTTTTAAACCAGGAAATTTGAAGTAATCACTAATTTACTGACGTTTAAGTAAGTAAAAACTCAATTGTGTTGTAGAACAAAGATCAAACTGAAGTCATCCTACCTTCTCCTGTACCTTCTCTCACTGACAGATAATCGCAGGGTACAAAAGAGACACCTGAAGAAATAGGGTGGCATTGTACTGAATCACAAACATGATTGACTGAGGGCCAAATATAGCAGCATCTCCCCTAGTGACAATATAATGGCATGTCACTGCCTGAGAAATGGGACTGAGACTGTGATGGTTCTCATGCCATTCTTCACATCAAGGATATAGAGGCTGGAGGAACTCGTTTTCCCTCTGACGCATAGTGACAACGGTGAGAAATTATTTGTGGCATTTCATTAAAAGTGTGTACAAGGCCACGCGGGCGTAAAAGGTCTGCTTTGTTTTCCAGGGCCCAGTGGCAGGTTAGTGAAGCAGATAATGGGCGCCTGACGTTGGAAGAGCTGAGCAAGGCCCTTCCTGCCTCTCCGCATCTGCCTACCGCGCCAGCTTCCAGAGCGGACACAGTTCAGCCTCTCCGCAGTCTGCATTCACGATGTCTCTGTCTCTTCTGCCCTCAGACAGACTTGTTCTATAAAACACAGGCTAACCTGCACTGTTCTATAAAACACAGGCTAACACGGCCCACTTGGCTGTACAGGGCACAGCTTGGACTATAATACATAATGTCACATACACTTTTTTTGAACAGACGGACAAGTATTCACCTGTGTATATGCATTCTTGGAAAAACATTAGCTAGCAATCTCACCTGAACATAAAGAATATTAATAATACAAAAAAACATGTTTTAAGTGAGAAGTTTGGCATAAAAGCCATAAAAGACAGGAAATTCAAATGAGCACCACCAAGCCAAACTTCAGCTCTCTACACTATCAGGAATTTCCAGTATTTCCAGAGTTTCCGTTTTTTTTCATATCTGACTGCTATACAGTTATGTGGCTATGTTGGTGTGCTGTATTTTAGACATCTACTCATCACTAGACAGATTGGTTCAAACCTTCTCTCAAAGTGCCTAATTAATTCTCTTCAAGGTGATAAGTGACCTACGACTGCTGCATTATAGAAGTCCCTCTAGAGTAGGTTCAGGCATAGGTTATAGATCTATAAAGAAGATTAGCTACCGCATCCCCCTAATGATCAACACGGGCTGATTGAACTGTATGTTGCATCATTGCACTAAACACAAGTTCCTAAATGGCATGCACCACACAGGAGGCTAAAGAAGAGTGTAACTACAAACCTACAGCCATCATCTCACATACACGTACAGTCAGTCATTTGAGAGGTCTCATCCATATTTTGCTATGCAAGACCAACATGTGAGCCCTGATGCAAAGGTTGTGTAGCAGGGAGCCCTGGAGCTGCTCTTCTACAATAACTAAATGTATAGCTATGCCTCATGAAATATCGACCAAATGTTCTCTGATAGCTTTGATGCCCCTGCAATTACATAGTTCACTTGGCCTGCTTGTAACTTGACCAGCACCAGATAGGCTGTGGAACCACACTTGTGACAGTTCACTCTAGCTAGGCCGAAACACAGTGGAAGAACTGGGCTGAGGAGTACCTTTGGCTAGCAAACCTGGCTCTTATATTTCTGAGGAAAAATATTTTTGAACAGTTCACATAAAATGTTATATATGTTTGTATAATTTCTGTATCATTTTGATCCTGTGACTGGCCCCCAAGCCCTTCCAAAAATTGCAGGCATAATTATAATTATATTTTTATTATATATAGTTGATATATGACATGACTTGCCAGCTCCATCTAGTCAGAGCAACAGATGCATTTGTATGTGTTGGCTCCAACACTGGAATCATCAGTCCAAAAAAGGCTCCCTGGTCTGTCCATGTTCATCTAAATGGAGATTGAGAATAACTTTGTTAAGATGGAGAATATATAGTGACATGGTTGTTGGTTTGATCTTGACCACCCCGCCGTGATGTCATTCCCGCTGGAATTTCAAGTGAAGCAAAAAGTCCTTTTTGGGATGCCTGTTTTATTGTCTATGATTTTGTTCGTGTGAATGCATAGCCAACGATCATTCACTTTTCACTTTGCGTAACATTTGTATTGTCATTTCTGCGCTTACCTAGTTTGTAGTCCTTGTCAACCATGATAATATAATTGTGGCATCACAACCCAATTTAGAATTATTTGTTGACAGCATATTTACATTAGCCTTGGAGGGCTTGGCACAGGATGAGGTTTCCATTAAATCTTTTCAGTTTTCTGAGGGAAAAAAATATAATTACATAGGGGAATATGATGCATAAAATCAGCCCCACCTCCCACCCTGCGGAAAGAAACCACAAAAACAAACAAACAGCCATATCTAATGGATTCCTTACTATCCTCCTTCCCAGTATTGCTCCGGAACGGATATTGTGGATTATTTGGACTTACTGTTCCAAGATGAGAGACTTCAACACTCATTTGACTATGCATTAGACAGCATTATACACCGTAAAAAATATATTTCTCTCATTATGCCTTACATACCCATGAGCGCACCGTGCCCTACGTATACCTCCAAATCCCCTAATGTACCAAGCCATAGTTCACTCCCACCTAACAGGCATGTTTCTCATAGGTGTGTACAGTCTGTTGAAAATGTCTAACTGCTTTCCATAAATAGACATAAACAAGCGTATAGTACTGGGTACTCGTAATCAGTAGAAACTTACTAAGCCCACACTCAGAGTCCAAAACGATTTTCCTTTTACAATTGCTGCAGCAACTTAAGCTGGTGACTTTCCATTTTTGAGCCTTAGAAAGTGTAAATAACATCCAATGCAATAAAAATGGTTCTGAGCACTCTAATGACATGGATATGTCCATGGGGTATAATACCTTCATACCCTACAAAAAAAAAAACACAAAAAAACACTGCTGGAAATGTGTGGCTCTGAACTGAATTTGTTGCATATTGTATATCAATGTCCTCATTTAGCACTAAGCTTACATTTACATATGTATGCACTTTTCACTTCCTCCAGGAATGCAGGTTTTATATATTAGATTATCCACAATGCATGGCATGTATTGTGAACAGTTTTAATCCACCCATTTACACTTGATAAAAACTAGTCTATGAAAGGACTGCATGAAATATACCATTCTACTCACATTCCTTTGTCAATCAACTAAAACTACAGCACTAATCCAGCCTGGATTGGAAAGAAAGCAGGGCGCATGGGAATTAATTTCGGTCGTGCATTGCCTTGCATTTTTTCTTTTCCGAATTATTTATGCATTTAATAATACAGTTCTACAAATAGCTAACAATACTCTGGTTTTACAAATCTTCTCTCATCAATGCAGATCTATAGACACAAGCAAGGCCCTAAGGCCCTGTATCTCATACTATACCTTACCTGATTAAGAATGCAGGGTAGATAGTATTTAGAATGTGGGGCCTAAATATTAGCCTGCACCGATAGGAAAGTATTATATAACTGGAATATTGCGGAAGAAGAAAAATGGTTAACTCTTAATATACTATCATTCGTGAATGGATGCAGGTTATTCGCAAATCCCAATAGATATGGAATTCACTTCAGAATATAAAGAGAATAGCCTACTCAAATGAAACAAATGTAATTCACTGTAATTGGATATCTGACAATAACGAATTGCATACTGTAAACATATACAATAGCAGAATTACCTAGTTATACATATCCTGACCTGTCCTTCTTTGTTTCTCAAATTCAGCTTAAGTAAAGTAAAAATCCATTAAACAAACTAGCCAAGAACATTTGCACAAAAAAAAGCCAATGCCTATTGATTGAGTTTTCTGAGAGCAGATCGTATTCTGAGCAGAGATGAAAGGAAAAGCTCCATAGTGAAAAGTTGGATGCACTTGCTGTTTGTTGCAAATGACAGTGCCATAATGGTGCTGCATTGACCTGCTGACTGAAAAACAGAACCGTTTACCACAACACATATCTGTTGGCAAACAGAGCAGGTGCTTGCACACTGTACGAGCACAATGGCCTCTATCTAATTCACCTACTAGGGAACAGTTACACCTAAGAATCCCACATATGAATTCATGTGAATATATGTATATGTTCAGCATTTCTGGTAGACTATTTCTGCCTGTTTATATATTCTATTGGACAGTATTGCACGAGAGACAGATTAAGTAGAGTATCTGTCCTGTAAGAGTGCTGAAACCCAAATATGATGGGCTGGGTAAGTGGATTTGACATTCACTTCTGTTATTTCTTGGCTGAAGGAAAGGAAAACACCGTTTTGAATGGCACAAGTCTTGGCATAACCACTTAGCAAGCTTATTCTTTGGATAAAGCAGAAAGGAACTTCTCTGCACAGCTGTTCATTGCGGCCACAGCCAAAATATAGAACCGCCACATTTACCTAGAGCACTGACGTCTCCTCCCACCCCCCAATTCCCATAGAGATCCATTCAAATGCAGACATTTAGTATTGCTTGTAAGAGTACCAGAAAATAAGATATCAAGAGTCTTTTGATATTGTTGGGTCACAGACATCAGGAAGTCATGGCATGCAAAAGATGTGCGACCAAATATATAAAAATTATTACTTTATTCTATATATAAATGCAGGGGTGCCAATAATTGTGGCACACATGGTTTTGTTAAAAATAATTATTTCTTGATTTTTTTCTCAGAATACATTTACTTCAATTAATTTTTTTTGTGAGACTAAGCTAATTCACCAAACGGTAATTTTTTTATAACCCTTTTTACTCATCTTTACCAGGGGTGCCAAAATAGTGGAGGGCACTGTATATAAATATAAATACAGATGGGTGACAAATTAAAGGAAAAACCAACATAAAGTATCTTAGTAAGGTGTTGGGCCACCACTAGCTGCCAGAACAGCTTCAATGCGCCTTGGCATAGATTCTACAAGTCCCTACAACTCTACTGGAGGTATGGAACACCATTCTTCCAAAAGTGTTTTGATGATGGTGGTTGAGAGCGCTGTCTAACAAGTCGGTTCAAAAGCTCCAATAGGTGTTCAATTGGGTTGAGATCTGGTGACTGTGAAGGCCATAACATATGATTCGCATCCTTTTCATACTCATCAAACCATTTTACCCTCACTGGTGAATAAGACTCGGCTGCGGTACTTGAACTCTGTTGTTCCCCCACTCACCAGAAGGAGACAAGCCAATTTTCCCGAAAGAAGACCATGGCTTCAGACTTGGAGGTGCTGACACTCATCCCGAACACGTCACACTCGGCTGGAAACAATTCTAATGCGTAGGGCACAGTACGATGAGGCCAAAAGGACAAGATCGTCCACAAACAGCAGAGATGCCACCTCTATGTCCCTGAACCGGACACACTCCAGATCTAGGCTGCACTTTGATACTCCTTGAACGAGTTTGATTAATGCTAAGAATGCAAACACAGCTCCCAATCCAAGAGTACAGAGACCAAATGGCTGGCAGTAGCAAACCGGAGGTTAGCCCCTATGGTACACCGAATGTGTGTTAATTGTGTTACTAAATTATATTGAATGTACTTTACCACAAAGACAAAGTCCATTATCAACATAAATATTGTATCACTATCATACAAATTGGCTCAGTTTGAATAGACCTCAGATACTTATATCATCCATAAAACCTATATTATATACCAGTCCTCATTTGTTCATGTCATTCTCTTTTTGCAGGTTTGAAGTTTGATTACAATTAAGTGTAGGCTAATATACGCATAATTGTGTCGTGTTTTCGTCAATAATCATTTAAATAAAACATTTCCCAGTAAACTGTCATGTATTTCAAGTATTTTGAGGGCCACTGCCACCTGTTACTTTTCTGTTCTGTAAGTTTTGTTGCTGGCCGTTGCCATGACATCAATGGTATGTCTTTCAATGCATTAAAAATGGCACAACACACCAAGCAATCGACTAACTTTATTCGCATGAGAGTGAAAAAGTCGCTGCCCTGCTTCACAGCACTGTTTTACCTATACCTAAGGCTAACATTGTATTAAGAGGTTAACTATTTATAGAGGATCACAGCGTGCCAAGGCACGGCTCTCTCCAGTGACTCACTCTCCTCTGCGAATGGTAACCATGTACATGCAACAAAGTACAGTATAAAAAACTGAGAATTTCTCTTCTGGTGACCATTACATCTATTATTCATCATCAATGTTTGAGAAAAGGGCCAGTGCACTGTTAGCGCGCATCACTTAGACTACTCTGTCATTTGTTGTCAAGGTTTCTCTCTCTCTCTCTCTCTCTCTCTCTCTCTCGCTCTCTCTCTCTCCCTCTCTCTCTCTCTCCCTCTCTCTCCCTCTCTCCCTCTCCCCCGAATAAGCCTGGAATTCTACTCCTGTTGAACCTGTTGTTTGCAAATGTCAGCCACCCCAAATTTAACCTCAGTCCAAAGGCAGGAGGTGTCATAAACCTGGATTCAATGTCGTCATGTTTGGACACATTCACAGAAAACTCCTGAGGTAATACGATAGGCTGTTTGAGTGGCTTTGACAAAGGCCCAGCTTGCGTCGTAAACACCGCCTAAAACAACCCACAGACGTCTGCAGCCAGAGGTGGTGGCATTCTCCCGGGTACAGCACCCTAAAAACGGTCTTCTCAAGTTCTGAGCGTCCTTTCAGACACTGATCCACAATGCAATTCATCAGATAACCAAAGACATATTCTCAATTACATTTAACATCCCTTGCTGGAAAAACTAAAACTGCTGATCTATGTACAAAATAATGGCAGTGCTTTCATTTGACTGATCAATGTATGATGCAGATGTTAGTATTGCTATATGCAATTTATATATGCAATTATAAGACTGGAAAATACTTCCAGAGAGATGCAAATCTCGACATCATATGAAGAAGGAGTAGTATGTTGCCAACAAGGCAGAATTAATCAAGAAAAGTGACACCTTTCAAGGAGTACAGAACACCGGTGATGTTGACAACAGGACCTTTAAAATGATTGGCCACTCTGCAGTGCATATTCCTGAAGTGCAATATATGCAGCACGATTACAACGGTTTAGATTTTTTTTTTTACTCCCAACCCCAGGGTCATAAATTAAGTGGGAAGTGGAGCTGAAATTGAATCACGTGAGCCCTGCAACAATTGTGTAACTGTGCCGTGAAAACAGATGACTAGGCATTTCTGGAAAATGTATCCTAACTTCCTGTTCCACAGTGCCTAAAATGCAAATACAGCCGTCTAGTTCAACTGCGGTCGTTCTTCATGTGTTAAGAAAGGCTTCCCCATCTGTCAACAGAAGATGGTTTCATGATACAGTCCCAAGACATGAAATGTAATCCCCCTGGTGTTCAAAGAACCATTCAAGAGGCTCATCATAAATGACTGCTGATCGAATTTCATCAAGTCTCCAGCTAATGGATGACGTGGTACGTGGAGCAAAATTTAGGAACCTTTGCAGTCTCACTGCAAAAGACTATGAGGCCGATATACTCGAGCCTAGCCATTGAGGCCAGTAGTACTGCTGGTTTTCTTTTCTACCTCACAATGAATTGAGTGATTAAAGTCACCATTCACCTGGTGTCACAGGTATAATTCAGTCCCTGATTAGCCAACAGTACTATAGCCTTTAAGACCTGCTATGCGGTCTTCTTGCACAGTGGATAATGGGGATAAGCAATCAAAGGGCCTCTCTTTAAGCTGTAGTAATAATTAATTTAGTTCAAAATATTAGTTACAAATACTTGAACCTTTAGACCTAAGAAAAAAACCTTTAGACCTTTTGCCTGGGGGCTGTTATTTAAATTGGTAACATAAAATTATTTTTATGGGTTACCCTTAATAAATTCACAAATTGCGTCGAAGGGGATGGTTACACTGTTGCAAGTGTACACAACTCTAGTCATAATCCATGTGCTAAGGTACCGAGGTCCCTTCAACAAGATGATAACGAAGGAAGATTTTACTGTTGAGAGAACTCACCCTTTTGAATTCCTCGGATAAAATTCCTCATAACCTCTGTCTAGTACGTTACGCTCCCATCCGTCAAACATTATTTTTCCTGAAAACCATGTTTCTTCTTTCATCTCGTGCTTTCTTTGTTTTTAGTTTTTTTTATGAGTGCCTACTGTATGTGTGCAGTGCTTACTTCTGTACTCACGGGAGTACTCAACCATCACTTCTGTATTTTGCTTCTGCCTGAGACAAATGCCTTCTGTGTGCCATTTAGCTCTTTTTTAGACTCAGTTTGCAGGGTGAGCGTGAAGAATACCACAAGGAATTCCTTTTTCTCATTATCACCAGTCTAAAATAATCAGCTTTTTTGTTTTGAAACACTAATTTAGATCAATCAGTGTAATGTTACAGGCTGAGGAGACCTATCAAGAAGAACATCTGAGGTGTGACAACCTTTCACCTTACCTTGGCAGCAACAGAGGAGCCAGGCTTCTCCAGCAGGTCCCAGAGCTTTTTCCTCTTCACTGAGCAGCAGGTGTTATCAAACTCCCCCTCCCCCTCCCTATCCCTCATAGTCTCTGCTTCCCTCCTCAGCTCCTCGTTCATCTGCTCCTTCTTCTGGTGGTAGCGGGCCTGGCAGCACGACTCCAGGTAGATCTCGTCGATGCCCCAGTAGTCGAGCTCCTGGCCGAAAGAGAGGGCGCACATCTCCTCCATCATGTGCAGCTTCCCCGTTCGGTAAAAATTCAAGATGGAGGTGAACGCCCCCGGATGTCTGTCGAAGAAGTACTCGTTCTCGTTCAGGCTGTAGTCGTCGCAGACCTCCATTAAGGATTCATGGGTGTTGCAGTCTCTGAGCTTCCCCAGCCTGGTCCGTGGGAGCCTGTCTAGGGTCCGCCACAGCACCTCGTGGTTCAGCCCTCCCACGTTGATGCGGACTCTTCTGGAGCGGGCTTTGGTCCGGATGATCTCGATGGGTTCCGGCGGAAGGGAGCTTGGTGCCTGAGGGCCACTGTTCGGCGCTTCAGAATCAGCCTTTTCGGCCATAACTGTTTGATAAAGTGCAGCGCTTACCAGGCAGAAACAAAATCAATAAAACAACCCACCAAAAAAAAGACCTTGGCAAAAAAAGCAGTAATAGCTTATGTTGGATCCTCTTCAGACAAGTCCCTCCATGGCTGAAATTAGAAAAGAAATAAGAGGAGAATATTTTAGATTATTTTCGGGCAAATTTAAATATTTGGGCCTTCATGTTTAAAGAGATTTCACATGAATACAACATATTATAAAAAATGGTCTCACAGAAAAATCATTAAAATGATTGAGCTCCATGGGGCTTACACACAGATACTGTCCTGTGAGTTCACGGATTGTATTTCTTTGAATGAAAAATAAGTTTTATCATTGTCATGGTAGGCTTACATTTGGCTTTATATTTAGCAGTCCGGCGAGTAAATCCCAGCGCGGAGTATTTAGCTGGTTTATATTTACTGCACTTACGGGACTTTGTAATAGCTGTGCTATTTAAAACTCTCATCCAGAAGTTATGGATAACGTTTATAGTAAGGCAACGCTCCGTGGGTAGACCCCATTTAATGAAAACATTCCACCACACGCGCATTTAACTTTACCTGTAATTTATACAGTCATTAGCTCCCTGCCACATTCACTTGGCTATAAATCATATTTATATCGCATAACGTAAGATTAAGATCAGTGTCTTATTATGTAGGCTAAGCGAAAGTCAGAGCAGATGTGGATGAACTGAACTATTCTAAAAAAAAAAGTTGCAATGATCGGCATTTAATTGATCCTCATTTAATAGGCGAAATAGAGGAAAGCGCATGCGGTGGTTTTACCTAACGTATCTATACTAACAAGAAGCCATAATTGATGCATTCCCTTTCTTCTTTATGCAATGACTTTTGTTCTGAAATCCGTGTTATTTTATTATTATTATTTACGCAAATATACTTATCGATAAGTGGAGAGCTCTTTGTTTATTCATTTGGTCATTCGATTCTGTGCAATGCATGCTGCTTGCGCCGTACCACAAGGCTGGAACTGCGAAGATGCAACAGTTTTTATAGCCCCTTCTGTCGCATGTGATCAAATAGAGCTAGAGGTAAATTGATGCCTTGTAAAAATGTCCTATACGGATTCTGATATCCGAGGCATTTTCTTTTAGTTTGATCATTTTTTTGAGATCTTATTACGTGTATGTTTACATTAAAAATAATGATAAATAAAAAACGGAATCTCTGCCCATGTTTATTCGATGTAGTAGCTAATTAACACAGTAGCCTTCAACACTGTCAAACTTATCGAAGCTTCTTTTCCAAGCTCGTGGGTTTGAGTTTGTAGACTATCGGTTAACATCGTCCCCAAATATATTTTTCTGGAAAAATTAATTTGCTAGAATCCATGCTCAATAATACATACGCTTTTCCCCTTTTAAATCCATCATTCCACATAATGTAATATGCGCATATAAGCTACCTATGGTCAATATCTTATATTCATTTTGCACAACCGTAACATAGTTATACATTTAGCCTAGTTCTACACCTCTACAAAGTAAGGAGAATGGGTGAGTACAAAGCTGTCGTTCTGAATTTTCTAATCTACTGAATTAACTAACATATAGGCATCTTACCTTGTCGAAATAAACCACCTTTTGCATAAAAACACCTCTTTCCACAACGAGAGGGGGGAAGAATGGGTCCGGGATTCCCTTCACCAGGCGGCTAAGATTCCAAGCCTTCAGTGGAAGCTTCGCTCACTGGATATGTGTCCCACATTGTGTTTTTAAAATAAAAAATAAACTGATCGACGTCTCGAAATACACAACTACGAAGAACCGCTGTCCTTGTCCTGGGAAAAGACTGGTGGGCAGAGAATTACCTCCATCGGTTGTTGATATGGTAAAATGGGATGCCTGCGGATGTCGAGCGTGGGGTAAACACACCGTGGAGTGAACTGCAGAGCGGCACACAGCATAGAAAGAACGGCGAAGCTAGTGCCACATGAGCTGCATCACAGCCTAGAGGTGAAACGTAATTGGAGTGGACTGTACACCACACAGGGCTAATAGCAGCACTTCAAGAAGACTAATTTTTCACATATAATAGCTACGAGAGTGGAATCATCACATGGGTCATGTCCTACCGTAATGTTAATTTGGGTCATTTTATTTTAATTAAAACTTAACACATTAGCACACCGATGTCATTCAACACATCCAACTTCGTGCGATATAACGTGACTGGTGATACTGGTTGGAAAGTTAAGAATAATGTGTATTGTACCTGTCAATACATGTGTTTGACATACACTAGGCTACTACAGAAGATACAGTAGCCTACGTGAACGCAATAGGAAACTACCATTGTATCCGTGGATGAAATACACATTGTATTATGACAAACCTTGTGAAATGACTTCCAGCAGTTCTCACTGCAACCAGATGCAATACCCCAATTATTTACAAAGAAGTAGAAAGCAGTTTTTTTCTTGTTGTTTTATTGTTTTTCTTTCTTTTTCAGTGGTTCAAAATATATTTTGTTTCAATGTGCACGTTGATCTGCCTACGCTTTATAAATCAGATAGCCTACATGCCAGTGCATATGGTTGACTCAGTGGAATGTAAGGCACAGTGTCAGCCAACATACATGAAAGAGTAATGTGAAGTGCCCAACTTAATGAGAATGGCGGCCACTAGTATTTCTTTGGTAGAAAGGAAGCAGTCCTAAGGTAAGCAGTAAGCTTTGTAATACAAACTGCTATGCGCTCAATTTTAATGGGAACATCTAAGCCGATTATTGCTAACTGATGGACCAGTTCTGCTTTATGAAATTAAACTGTAAATGCTGGCTAACAATTAGAGTGATGCAAAGCCAACTTCAATTTCCTCCCACTGAGCTTTTTCAACCCTTTGTGGCAAGATACCACAAAAGAAGCCTGGGTGGTAATTCAAGTGCAGGGTATTAAAACAGCTATAAAACAGAGCTGACAGGGCAATTAATGTTTAGTATTAAAGGTGCATGTCATTGGAAATATAATGTGTAGTAGCCTACAGTGCATATGAGAGGCATGATATATGAGGGACAGTGAGTGTTGCAGAGCTTGACTAACCATGAGTCAATCATCAAAAGGCCATTACTTGTGTAAACCACATTTAATTATACTATTCTTACTTATAGTCAATTTGATTTCTTTTGGCTCGCTGACTTAGAGACGTTGGGATATCACAATAGTTTCTTGCAGAGTGTTTGTGTTTAACAAATTGATGAGGGCTTTCTTTTTAAGTGTCATGACTGGTGAAATTTTAAACGATTTCTAAACCAGATGTCATATTTTCTCCTAAGTCGGTGTGCCCAGTTGTATTGTTTGGCCTGTCTCCTTTACTGTGACAGCCTCAGTCGTTTTGGCAGAGTGGGGAAAAGCCTGTGCTCTCCCCCAAGGCATGTGCTGTGAGCCACCAGGGGAGCCGCATAGGGCTCAGAGAAGTACAGTTGTGTGCAAGCAGATTGGGCCGACAGACTGCAGGTGCACCGATTGATTAGAGGCGTCTCTCTTGAGCGATGACATGAGAACAGTCCCACCAAATTAAACCCTCTCTCCCCTTTTTTCGGCCAACTGGCACGACCACGATCCAAACCCCGACAAGTGCATATACACATACCGCATCCAATGTATTAGCAGGACGACCCACTCAGCAGCCTTCCATTTAAAAAATTATAAAATATCACTGCTTTTACATAAACACATTCGTGTTTTCCTAACTATTTGACATTAATGTCAACAAAGAACTGGTTAAATGTTTACCATTAAAATACATAAGCCTTTGCTTTCTGGTCGCAACTGACTTTTGTTACATGTGCAACACAGGAAATCAACCCATCGGACCATGTGTCAATTACATTAAAAACAGCATTGCAACATTACTGAAACTCAGACAAGCTTCTAGAATATACATGTGCTTGCTCAAGGTTGAAGTTTCCTTCACAACATTTAAGACGCTCAGATTACAGTTTCTTTGTCTTCTATGGCTAAGACCTTTTCAAGCAGGGACTGTACAAAAGGCTTAAGGGAGGCATTAATTAGCAAATCAACCATCCGTGTACTTACAGTGTCACATTATAATAACAAGAAGAATATGTGTTGTAGCTGGCTTCTAGAAAGGTCACAGGCCACGATGTTGCAAACATTTGCTTCTCCTGATTAAAATACAGTCGTTCCTAAGATACACAGTGTTGGGGAAGCTACTTTGAAAGCATAGCTTTGCAAGCTACCAATTACTTCACACTGGAAGAAGTTGAACTACAGCAAAGCTACCCTAGGGAGAAATCTAGTTTGGTTAACTAAAGCTACTTATGACTAATTGACACCTAATATATTCAAGTTTAGTTTGACAAATTCAGATTAAAAACATTAAAAACTATAGCCACATATTTTTCAGTGGTGAGCTGACAATCCAGCTTCCTGGAATACCCCTGAGACCTAAGCCTATCCTAAACAAACTAATCCCATCTGGGCTTTTCACAAGAACAAGATTGCAAGTTGTAGTTTCAGTAGTTAACTCCACAAAAAATGGCAAAAAAGTTATTTAACTACTTGAATCACTATGCAAATATGAATGTAGTTGAACTACCGGCAAGCTACTGCAAAATGTAGTTAAACTACTAGTTTAATTACATGTAGTTCACTACTCCCCAACACTGGATATACGTGTATCCATGTTAATAATATCCAGGAAAGTAAAGTACAGTAAAGAGGTCAATCTTTGCAATCAATGTTCAAACCTAATTAAGTACAAGGTTGTGGACAAATACAGACAACATAATTAGGCAACGTTGTGTGAAGATATTTCAGATGATTGAGAGTGTGTCCTCACTGTGAATCAATCTTGTAAAATTGTCCTCTCTTTGTGTAAATCAGTCTTGATTTTACGAAGCACTTTCACTGTTTACTGATGAATTAAAGCATTTTCTGAGGAAGAAAAAGGTATAGATGATCAAATGTGTTAACAATTGTAGATATTTTTCTGTAAACATGATTCTGGTAGTTAAAAAACTTAGTTATGGGTTTAGCATAAGTGTTCTTTGAAGTGTCATGAATAGTCTCAGTGGTACATAAAATAAATCATGAATTACCTTAAAAATATTATAAATTAACCATGCTCAGTCATATCTATGATGCACTGAAAATTTTTGCAGACATTTGCCAAATCTGTACTCCTCTACCTGTATTTCTTGTTCTAAGATGTGTTTACGATGTTTCTGGGCATGATGCTCTTTTGTGTGTGGGGCGAGGTGGGTGTGGCTACAGAATCTGTGGGGTGGGATCAGGTTTCAGCAGAGCATTTGTAGCTAGCTAGCTACTTCAATGGTGGAGGTGAAGAAGTACAAGGACGACAAAGTAAAACGACAAGCCGGCAGGGCTCATTCAAAGCCAAATCAACCTTGGAATTGCTTTTAGACAATGGCAACAGCTGAAGGTCACCAAGGGGATGAAAAGTGACCAGGAGTAGGTGTGTTTTCCGTTGGTCCTGTAATTACCGCTACCTCTAGCTATCCAGCTCGCTACGTTAGGTAGATGGCTGGTCAGGTACCGTTTGTATCAAATTCTGGGCAGGGTTGAGGATGGAGAAGGCGACTTCTTTGATTGTTAACACAGGACCACAGCAAGGCTAGAAATCCTGCGTAGTATGCCTTTAAAGGCATGATTCAATTTCCACATAGAGAGATACGTCCTTAGTGAAGGATGTTACTTTCATACACAGAAAAGTAAAATTTAATTTTAAGGAGTAACATGGTGGATTGCACCAAGATGGTCCTGGGTTTGAATCAAGGCCAGGGGCCTTTCTGTGTGGACTTTTTATGTTTGCCCCGTGTCTGAGTGGGTTTTTTTCAGGTACCCTGGTTTCCTCTCACAGTCCAAAGACATACAGGTCAGACACATTGGAGACTCAAAATGACCTGCAGATATGAATGTGTAAGTGAATGGTGTGTGTCCAGGGGGTCATCTCACCCAATGCATGCTTTGATAGGCTTCAGATTCCCTCAGTGAGGGCGGAGAGGGACACCAGTGTAACTGCCTCATTGCTCTCCTGTGGTCTGCCTGCGATAGATACATTGTGTTCTGATACAGTGGCTGTGGCAGTACGAAAAGCAATAAAAAAACAACAACTGTTGTAAACTACTCAATGCTGCTGGATTCTATGATCATTTGTCTCAACGTTTTCATTTGTTCCATCGGATCATTTTTGTAATTACATTGAAAATGACTGATAAAAGTTACTGGCAAAATGTAATGACCGTCTATACTGTGTGAGAAACTGTTGAAATAGCCTTTTGTGACACCCACTGTTAATTGATTTCCAAGGCTCAAATATAACTGGAGTTTTTGCTTCTACTGTCACATCATGTGGTGCAGGTATGGATAATGTTATTATCACTTTTCAGTTGCTCACAGGCTATACTCTTCCACGGTTGGGTTTTAGTTTGTGTTAGGTAGAGCAAGAAGATACATGTCACAACTGACAGTTTTCCATCTGATAATGTGGACGACAGCTACATTCTACAGGCTGCAGATATGTGGTACCTGCTTGTGCTACTGTCAGCCGCATGTCTAGTGAACACATTACACGTTTAGCCCTGATTTTGCTCTATTAATTATTGTTATTCACAAAAAATTGCTGCATTCGTACAGTGATGTTGTCACTTGGCCTACAACCGTTAATCATTTCATGTATGAGTGGAAATGGTGAAATTGACTCCTGTGAACACGTATAAACCAAGAACACACAATTATTGAATTGTAAGTGAGTGTACTGACAACGTGACTTACTTAAATTGTGTCTGCAATATCAGTGTGGGGTGGCAAGATTGTGCAGTGGATAGCACTGACAATGAATAAGCTTTTTATTTGCCAATCCGGCTGTAAAATCTTCAGTAAGGGGTTTTGTAAGGGTCTCCACCCTGCCAAGTCTCATTGTTGTGCAAAAATACATTTTCAGCTTTGCTTATAGAGTCTTGGAGGCAGTTTTGTAAATTAAATTAGCATAACCCGAAAGAGTGTGGAGGAAAGCAAGATGCCTGAACTTTTTTTCCTAAAAAGTGTTGTAGTCTGCCGATAGATAAAGACCTGGTCAATGCGAATATTGTTAGCTGCTGTCGAGCTGAAATAAGTGTTTTCTGGTGATGTGGTTCATTTGAAAGAAACTGTGATCTTCTTGCTTTAATCCTTAAAATTAGCAAATGAGCATTAGATGGTTTTGAAACTTGCTTAAACATTGAACAGGGTAATGAGGGGATGGGGTGCAGCAGTGCGTAAGATGGGGTCAAGGGAATTCAAGCTGTTTTAGCACTGCTGTTAATGTTGCTCAGGAAAAGGGTTGAGTATAAGGACACTTTTTATGGAACACCTATAGAGAGACACGGCAGGCCTGAGAGAGTAGATTCTCAAATCCAAGCATTCTGTAAAATAATTTTCACACCAGGAAATTAAAGCATTACTGAAACTACTGCCAGGAGCTACTCGAATCATCCTGTTGATTAAAACAATAAACATTTATTTACGGATACATACACTGCTCCAACTTGGTTTCACACAAACCTCTCTCTCTCTCTCTCTCTCTACGTCGTCCTCAGACGAGCCCTCCATCGGCGTCTCCAGTCATCTCACAAACCTATGCGACAAAAACATGGAAATAAAAGGGAAAAGTAACAAAAAAAATCTATCCTAATTTAATAAATCTATTTCCTACCAACTATAATTATGTATGATGTCCCTCTATTCTGGAAGGGTGCTTAAAATTTTCTAAAAAGGGGAAGCTTAATCCACCAATGTAAGCATTTCAAAACTATTTTAACCATCCATTAGGTGCCTGAAAATGGTTTTATGATGGTATTAGCTCGAAATCCATCATGATAATGACACCCAGTTATTTCCTCCATGTATTGTTGGGACCTATTCCAATCAAGCTAGAAAAAAGGTCAATACATTTAAACACGTCAACTATTTTTTTTTCCTTCGCTTGATAAATACTGTACAAAAACGTTGCCCGCAGTAAGTAAGGTTGAAATGATTAATTATTCATTTTTGAAGCTATTTAAATAGCTATTGAATACATATATTCAAACAATACTCACAGGGGTTATTCATATTTCATATAGATTATTTCTCATAACTAAAATATTTCCCTTTAGGCCAGCATTTCTTTTTAAAAACCTAATAATGAAAATGTGAATATAATTGATTCACCTGCCATGTTATTTCCTCAAATGACAAAGTGATCAATAATGGTGTATTGATTGACTGAATGGCTGGGCATAACTGTGTAACCCCTGATGTGCAGCCAAATGCATATAGCGATAAAGTAATAAACAACTAAAATAAATCTTAAACTATAACATTGTCCTGAAAAAGCTTTCAAAAAGTGTCCTGTGGAAACCCCTACAGTTATCCAAAAATATATTTAAACAACATCTAATTCTAAAGAATCGATTTTGAAAACAATTTGCCTAAGGTGGAATGTCTGTGCTTTGTTGTTACTGCTAAGAAAAACATGGCCATGACCAAGGCAAATTATGCAAATTATCAAAGCAGAAATATGATATTACTTATGCTTTGGGCTTTCAGTTGACAGAAGCTGAATAAAAACGTCCTGCCATGCTATATACCAAAACATGTTGATGAATGTTCAGATATTTTCTCTCGCATCTGAAAAAAAATAACTTGCAATGAGGTTGCATGTCAAGATCAAACAGCCATTCACAAATAATTTGGATCATTTTGCTTAGTGTGGCTGCCTTAGTTATTTCTGTGCGGAGGGTTTCCCTTTGCACTGTAACCTATGACTTCACTGGGGATGCTCCATCATTGCACCATATGTACAGCTTTAACTCCCTGTTATCATCTTGGCTGGCTTATATAAAAAATAAATTATGCAAACCGGGACTGATAAGAGGCAGAGCCTTGACACCAAAATTGCATTTACATTAAATCTCAATAAAATATTGCTTATTTCAATCGTGATTTGTCTGACTGACTGTGCATACATCATGGAGAGTGTTCTTGATCTTGTTCAACAGTTGAAAAGGGGTTTCTCTTCACAATTGAAAGTGTTTTTCGGTCATCCACTGCAGTGGTTGTCCGTGGTCTACCAGGCGACTTGTTATTGCTGAGCTCACCAGTGCCTTCTCGCTTCCTAACAATGTATCAAAGTTTGATTTTGGCACGCACAATGTTTCGGCTATGTCTATGATGGCCTGCTTTATGGGCATTGATACTTCTTAGGTCCTCATGTTGTGAGACAACAGCAACAAACTCTAAATACAAACTCATACCTATAATCAACTCAACTAACCTTTTGTAAGCTTTCTTGCTAGAATATAGAGATAGGAGGCTAGAGATAGGAGGGAGGGGAGCAAAATGGGAAAGTTTTTTTGCCTTGCATATTTTAAAACTTGCCTACTGCAGCTTTAAGGCTATCAATTAAACTGTAAAATTGTGACTTGGCTTCATTTAATATAGCCTCTGTTTTGAATAAAATTAAAGTTGGCCAGCTAGCTATCCTTGATAACAACCATGCTCTGAGACCATTTTCACCTAAAACAAAATTCTAATAATATAGGTAACGTGAGTGAACGTAGCATAAAGCTAGCTTGTGATCTAATCCAGTTGAGAGAGGGACTGGAAAGACACATTTGTTGATATATGGTATAGGACTTGGGATATTTGCTGAAATGTTTCCACTGCAATATAATTGCATATTCTTAAATGCATGTTTTGATTACAATTATGCTTTTTTTAATGGCCTTGGGGTGGGGCATTGTGCTGTTTGAATTAACTACGTGCAGAAAATTTGCCCGAGGCATTACTACCTCCATGTACATACATTCAAACTGCATAATTCCAAGCCCCTCAGCTATTATCCCTTACAAATTACATGCATTTAATTTTGTGATGTTGTGCACTCTGTCAAGCGTTTTGTAGCTCTGAGTGGACTTTCTGAACTTTCAAAATGTGCCAGATTGGTTTGCCTAATGTGAGCAAGCCTTGAACTTTTTAGTTTAGAATGTCACATAAAATGCCAAATGAAACAATGTCCAGTACATAATTAGATTTTTTGATGCCAGTTTTTAGCAGCGCTTCGAGCTATCCTATCCATTAAGACCCCACTAGTGAATAGCAGTGAATGGTATTTCGCCCTGAACACTCCACTGCACTTTATCAGAACAAGGTTGCAAAGGTAGACAGTAAATTGTTGTAAGAAGGTTAACTGGCAGGCATCAATGTCTCAGTGACCTGAATACGGGAATCATCTGACGTGCGAGCATGTTCTGCAGCATTTGAGACTGTCAGTGTTTGCATTGCGAGTTTCTTATGTATTGTATTTAACTTCGTAATCACCCTGCAGTAGTTATTCAAATGTGGACCAAGCAATGGAATCAAGTCTCAATAGTCTTCCAAATTCCAATTCCAATTAGCATTCAACAGCCATGTGATGGACGTCAGACAAAGAAGTGGCTACAAGAATACTGATAGGATCTGTAGAGAATATAGAAATGATCTTTGTTGTATTTAACTTTAAATGATTTCTGAAGAGGAAGAGCATCTACAGAATATTAAAAAATGATTTACACTTTGCATCACGGGAACACATTTTGGCTCATGCCCTCCGATGTTTCTTATGTAAAGCCTGTTCCGGTTGGATAAAAGTGTTTGGAGGCTATATTATTTGACCTTACATTAAATTGGACATGGCTCACAGTAGATAATAGCTCCACAGTAAATTCACAGCAAAATGTCCAGTGTTAATTCAACTCTAACAGTGTTGATTCAACTCTAGCAGTGTACATATGAGCCTGCTCTGGACAGATTAGGCTCATATGTACACTGTTAGAGTTGAATTAACATTGGAGATTTTACTGTGCATATATAGTTGTTGACTAAAAACTTTGCTTTTGTTTTATACTGCATTAGTGTCTTACAAGCTTGTATACACTGTAAAAAAAGACAGTAAATGGCTGGAAAATGAATGAAAATGGGTTTCTATAAATGCATTAATAAAACAGCGGTTGCATGGTATTCGGCCATGACTGCAAGACTATGAAATCTGAGTTGAGAAAAACCGAAGATTTATGCAATGCCTGGGTTTTCAACAGTGTGTCCGCAGACACAGTAGCCAATAATATATATGATATAAATTACATAAGCTACATAAGACACAATTGACAGGGCATCGTAATGGGAATCAGACTCTCCCTTTAGTGCAGAATCCCCTTTATATTATGCATTATGAAAGCCACTGCTGCTATGTTAGTCAATGTTCTGACAGCACACCTTACAGTGAATGGACAAAACATAACATAACATAACATAACATAATAACTAGAACAGGCCATTTAGCCAAACTATGTTCACCATTTCCCTACCACTAAAGGGTACCTAGTGCTCACCGTTTACCTACAAACTAGATAGTATCCAGCAGAATATCTCGCATATTCTGTAGAAATAATTAGTAAATAATAAATAGTGAAACCCACATCATTGATATCCTTGTATTTGTATCACTATAACATGTGATTGTATTTTACAATTAATTGAAATGCAATTTATGCCAACCCCTGCTAAGTAGGCTACAGTAGATTTATATTACTTATTTTCACCACCATGATATTCAATGATTTGATTACATTTTCAACCTTTTTACCCTTTATTTCAAAATAGTGACTGAAATTTTTCTGCTCTTCAAAATTCAATAAATCTTTCAAAAAGTCATCTTTTGTTGTTGCAATATGCTCACAGTTTGTGTTCAATTATCCCATTTTTTTCCGTCGGTCCCTTTGGGTTAGATAAAATATAAAATAACCTAAAATATTTTTAAAAATTTGAATTAAATAAACATTGAAGCCAATTATTTATAGCAAACACCATTACAAACATATCCATTAGAGAGAAGATATCAGTTGATTTTGATAACATTTTGTGACTACTGGCACAATGTGGCACCTGTGCCAAAAGCATTACTCTTGAAATGAAACTGTCTCTGAAACCAGAGGCCATGCGCAAACAATAGGGTAAGATGTGTACAGTCAAAGGAGCCAGCCAGGTGCAGCTTTGAACAGCAGGCTCAATTTACAGATTACATTTACTGGATCACCACATTACCACAAGACTTGGTTATAGTCACTCTGATGATGAACAGTTCTGGTTTTTCACTGTGTTTTGTGGGATCATTTGGTTAACAGTTGAAACATCTCCTGTACCACTGAAGTACCCAAGGGCATGTCAGGTGAGTAACACTTATAAAGTATGATATGTTCTGTTCAAAAAAATGTAATCGGCACTTATAGGCCTACATAGTAAAAGCGCTGACATAAAAAATGTACACACCGCACCGATTTGTGTAACCAGCCTAAACATAAACAATAGATGGTGCATATGCACTGTTTTGTGTATCAGTTATATTTGCACAAGGTAGGTGTATCACTGCAGACACATCCAAAGCTGCTCGAGTTACCAAGACTACTAAATATTATTTTTGGAGGATAATGCATGCTAAATACTCAGTCATCATGTAGGCTTGTATCTGTGGGTAGGCAGTTGCCATAGAAACCCCAATTGTTGCATCATGCAGAAGTAACACTTTGGCATAATAAACTGGATCTGCCGGGAAGCGTATTTTATAGTTTTGTGGAAAAACTTAGAACACATTTGAAAACCTGTTGCATGTTGCAAATTTTCTTCTTCAGTGATATCCTTTATCAAGCTGAAAATTGTGACCATCCATGGTTTTTGCTCTGAATGTTCTCCTCACAGCCCAATGGCACATGATTGACTGCGCTGGCACACTCTTTCACTCTTTTGTCCAGAGCTGTAACTATTCTGTTATTTGCAGTAAAGTGTAGCCTATCTGCTGGAGAGCCTCTACTTCTCCCTCCCTTCTCGTAATAAATCATTAAGTTGACACTTGCTAGATGTCGATGGAAGGCTTCCCTGTTTCCGGAGTTAGGTAATGTGTTGACATTAGGCTACAAACACTAATGGTCGGCGATTTATTTGTATCCCAGTACAATTATTAAATCCCCTTTATTTAATCTCGTGCGACCGTAAGATTTAAGAAAACATATTATGTCGATTTGCATGTTAATGACCTCAGCCCAATAGGATAAAGTCATCTGAATGCTAGGGCACGGGAGCGGACGACAGCCATAATTTAGCTGAGCGTGCGCTGGAGGGTGAAGCGGGAGGAATGGGTCCGTTAAATTATTATAATAAGCATTCAATCGATGCCTGACGCCTTTCTAAAAATAGCCGCCGCACCAGAAAAGTCTTGTGAAAAAAGAGACGGCGGCAGGAGTCCTGCTGCAGAACTGGGAATAAACACGCAGATAAACTCGCCATTGCATTCCGACATGTGGCTTTATCTCCGTAGGCCCGTGGAACGTGGAGCTGGCTGCGCAGCTCAACCGCGTAGTGCGTCCTCCCACTGTCTGCGCTAAAGTTTAGCATCACGCCGTGCCTCATCGTGACGACATTGGTGCGATGGCTCTGAGAGCGCAATAAATTAAGCAGGAAATCCAGAGTGAGGTACTTTTCAAAGCTGTGATTTATGGGTCTTTCAAGCACAAGGCTGAAAGAAAGAATACATTAGTGCGGCAGCCATCGGGGCTATCGGCCTCGGACTAGTTGGAGGGGGGGGTTGTTGTCAATCGCAGGGAGGGAAAGGGACAGGGCACATTTTCTTCTATTTTAACTTCTCTAGTTCAAGGTTCCTCGTCACCACAACAAACACCAGTGTCCTTCAGAAAACTGCTCTGCATTGACTTCCTGTTTTATACACTCATGAAAAACACTTGCTCCTTGTCATAACTGCCAACAGCACACAGAGAACACATAATAATGTATGTGTCTGTTTATATCTATGAAGCCATATGATAGCCACCAAACATACAATCTAGTTGTGTAAGGATCTGACAGTTACCTGCTATTTGAATTGTATTATATTATTATCATTTATTCTCATCTGTATGTATGTATTGGTTAGTTTAGTTTTTCCATCTGACTTGTTTACTTTTCCGTTTTGCCTAGTTGTCATGTGTCTGCCTGTTTACATCTGATCTGTCACTCCCTGTTTACGTCTCTGTACCATTCGGGTGATCTCATTGGTGTTCGGGTTCCCTCTTGCTTCACACCTATCTCTGTGCACTTAGATTTACTAATTACCACTAACATACTAATGATAGATAAGATCTACTAACTCCATTAACAAACTAATTTGTATATACTTACTAATCATACTAACGGCAGGGGTGTGTATAGTTACTAATCTCACTAACATATTAGAGCGCACATTTTCATGCTGTTCTGTCCTTGCTAATCATTCTCAGCTGCATCTGATCTCTTCTTCCTGTCATCTTACTCTATGCACGATTTCCTGAAACTCCAGGTCATCTGTCATTGTGTATGTTTGGAATCCAGTCCGCGTTTTCCCTAGTTGTCTCTGTGGTTGTTTAATTGTTTCCCAGATGTATTTCATTGTCTCTCGTTTGGAACCCCGCCCCTCACACACCTGATTCCTCTTGTGTCATTAGTTACTTGTGCATTTAAGCCCTTTGTTACTCCCAGTCTGTGTCGGATTGTTGTGATTACCTTTTCCAGTGCCTACTATTTTCGAAAGCCTGAGATCTGTAGAATTATTCCGCGACACCTGTTTGAACTACTATTCTTTTGCCTTGCCCTTATCTGTCCAGTCTGCCTGTTCGTTTTTGACCTCGTTTGTATATCGACCATTCTCCTGCCTGATCCCTTTGTACCTACCTACCTCTGATCTCCTGGCTTGACCCCTGAACGGAATAAAGAACTCCTTTTGCCTAATCCTGTGGTCTGCGTCTGGGTCCTTACCCCTCCCGCTACGGAGAACGTAACAAGTTGCACTGGTCTATTATACAGTAAGGTTTTGCGCCAAGCTAAAATCAATCAGAGAGCCTTGGCAAGTTGATTGAATTCAGCTGAGTTATACAGGCATGTACACCAGCAAGAGAAAGCTCTTTCAAAATTATGGTGTGCAAATAACTTAGTATACCTGTTCTGTCACAAAACAATATTATTTTAAAAAATGTATACATGGTTCTCTGATGAAATACAGGTTTTCTTCTGTGGTTATCACAATGCTGTTGCTTATTGCTGAATAAAAATGGAATAATTTCAGTCGAATCCCTTGAATTTCTCTAGAAACTAATTATGCTTTTCATTAAGTTAAGAGAGGCACAATCATGTAATAACAATATTATGCTTTTCAAATATAAAGGTGTTCCTGTCAATGATTTGATCTTGACCGCACTCTCTTCACCTCTCATGAGAGATAATTTCTATATTCTCCACAGGCCTGCATCGATCCTATTAGTATTCTTGTAGCCACTTCTTTGTCTGACGTCCATCACATGGCTGTTGAATGCTAATTGGAATTGTAATTTGGAAGACTGTTGAGACTTGATTCGATTGCTTGGTCCACATTTGAATAAAAACTGCAGGGTGATTACAAAGCTACTTAATGGATTTGCCTGCAAGCTGCGAAGAACATGAAACTCCGTTTTCCAGCGAAAAACCATGAATAAGTGACACCAGTATGCCAGTCATAATACAAAAGGGAAGATGGCAGAATTAAAATTCAGCAGTGCACTTTTCCTCTTAGGACATAATCATGCCCCACTCAGGTTTATAACCAGCTGCCATTCATACTTTGACCTTTGTTATGAAGCTCCCCTCTTTTCTTTGGAGTTTTCGCAGAACTCAGAAAATTTAATTGTCAGGTGTTCTTTCATAACTCTTAAGCAACCTTGTTTGCTTATAACTCAAATGATTTTTTCTGTACCTATGGCAACACTACCCTCACCCGGGCCACGTATTGTAGAGGGCTACCCAATGAAACGAGTAATCAAAAATGAACATGCTGTCAATTCATAAAGACCGTTTTCCTAAATCTAGTCTGCTGGGTGTATTTTACAGAGCTTGACAGTGTTTTAAATGAATACCCTACCGAAGGTCAACCCTGTCCTTTCTCTAGTGCGTTAGGCTGTGTGTGAATTCTGATTATCTTATCTTTATCATGATTTTCTAAAAAAACTAAAATAATAAAACAATACCAACTCCTCCTACAAGTGGTACATTTGCATGAGCTATGTTTACATTATATTTTTGGTCAATTTATAGTTCTGCTGCACTTTAGTTGATCTTGTTCAAACCAGCAGTTTTGATTTGTTAAAGCACTTAAAAATATTTTCCACATTTACTAATATTAGTGGAATTCTGAGCTTTAAACATGGCCCAGGAGCAAACTTACTGCTGATTTGCACAAGTGCCCTATATACCCCAATACCCTTCTTGTCTTTTTTTTTGATAGCCTTAGGTCACTTAGGTTAGCTAATGTTCAGTAGGGATGAACCTATGAATTGTGGGTCTGACATAAATTTAGTTAAGGAAGCTATCTTTTCCTTAAATGTGTTACCTGTAGCCTGCTGAAGTATATGGACATGTCACAGTACTAGTGGATGTATTCCATTCTATTTTACAATATAACTTTTTCCAGTTTGCTTTTTATGCGGGCATGATTCAAGGTTTATGGAATTTAACAACTCGCATAGGAACCGAGGTAAGCTCTGCTTAATTAAATCAAGTACTCCAATAAAATAAATTCTCTCATTGCTGGAAATATGTTGTACAGCACATTATAACAACACTCCCAATCAAATCAAATGAGTTGGGATTGTTCATATGCAAATGAGTTGGCACAGGCCTTTAGGTAATTATACAAAACAATTACACAAATAATTTCCCCAAAGAGCAGCTGACTTGGTACTCCCACACTTCTAACACATTACTGTGTTTAAGAGGTCTCGACGACTTTTGCGAGACTCGAAGATGATGAATGCATTTCAGGGGCTGTACAGTACCTATAATGGCTTTTCCGGCATAGAACAGCGACTAAAGGAATCAACTAGCAAATATCCACTCGCAAACCTCGAGTGTCCCATGTATCTGTTCCGAGGTTAATGAAGACCAAACAGCAATATCAAGGCTCCAGAGTTTTCTTGTATAGCTCTTATGTATATTAACGGACTTTATGTGAACAAAGATGGCCTATTTTACTGTTAGAGGGGCAGTTAAGCCATCTGCATTAACTTGATTGTTCTGGAACCCTCCAGGATGTATTGTCTCAATAAACTAAATTGTAATTAAATGTACATTTGTGTAGATATAGTATATTTTGCTTCAGTGAATTTGGTGGAATGTCAAAGAGGGCATGAAAGACGCCAAAAAAAGATGAATGCACAAAGTCTTTTAGAACCATCTTTATAGGGGCTTCACTGTGTTCTCAGGACATGTCAGGGCATGGTGAACGTGATGTCCGGCATGGCTATGTGATCTGTGTCAGGGCATGGTGAACGTGATGTGATCTGGTCAGGGCATGGCTATGTGATATGGTTTCTCTTACCAAGGTCTTGTTATTTACTTGATTATTTTGGATCCGTGTCAGTCTAAAGTATAGCGATACATCCAAGCCCGTTGTCACAGGGTGGTATTACAGACAGGCTTATGTCTTGTCACCCAATACTGAGGATTGTAACCTCCTCAAAAGGTCAGACAGGGACGTCCCTGTTGTACTGCCATCGTGCTTGTGACAGAACCGTTTTAATCACAAACTGCCCTTGGTGAATAACAAAAACATTACTGTTCTCATGTGCTCATTAAAATGTGTGGCCACAGACAACACACACTGTCGTGTTTTGTGGAGACTTGAATTTAGGAGATGAAGACTTTATAGCCTTATATCCAACTGTCCATGGGAGAAAGGGAAGTGCATTTAAACGTCCTTGCTACTTCTGAAAAGGAGGAGATGGGGGGGGGGGGGTTGCTTTGTCCTGTACTCTCAGCAAGTGGCCTCATCACTTATTAAAGATGCTTTTTTTTTTTTTTTAATTCAGGACTGAAAGAGATTACCGCCTGAGAAGAACAGAGGCATTAGCTTGTTACTTTCCAAAAAAATATTACATGAAACCAAAATACGACAAACCACGTCAAATTAAATACATCTCTATATCAAAAATATAATCATAAAGTTAGAAGTTGCTTTGACATAAATACTCATGTTATAGTTCCATCAACACTGAAATAAGTATGTTTAACATAGATCAATGTGTCTTGATCAGCACACTTGCAGAATAAGTACTCTAACACAATTTCAGGTTATTTAATATTTTCAAAAATTGTACATGATTTCAGATAATAACAATATCTGTGGAATATATTTGTATGGGCAGAATAGCAATCGTGCATGCCTGTGGCTATACCCACAATCAAAATCAGGATCAGTGCTTTGTGGAGAGTTTTCAGAAGCTGGTAAAAGGTCAGGTGACACAAATAATTCAAATTAAGTGTTGACGGAATACTTCATTGCTCTGTATATCAGAGGTTTATTTCTAATCGTCTCCAAAAATTAGACAGTGATCCTGAATCCTCGCTGAGAAGATTGACTATAAAGGCCAGACAACCTGATCCCTGTTCCCTCATAAAACTAACGACTGCCAACAAGTCTCCTTTTGCATTATCTGAATCGCATCTTAGCATTTCCAAACTGAGCCGTATGGAGACCGAAATTAGATGAGATGAGCTATTTTCAATGCTGTGAAGGTTAGCACTTTCACGATTGGACAGATTAATGTCCCTGTAGCTGCTAACCAGAAGAAAAAGTTAATTCTAAGTTCACCTTTGTGAACGGAGGGGGATTTGGGGTTTTAATTTTTTATGGCGGATAGGGAAGGATACGGACAGAAGGCGTGGCTTCCTGAGTAGCTGAAGAATGCTGAGGAAATGGTTTGTCCAGTTTCGTTCTGACCTTCAATGTAACAGGATCTCAGGTACGTAACCCAAACCCACTTTGCATGTCTGCCTCGGTCCTCTTAATTACTTCAAGAGAAGCAGAGGTAATTAATGCAATACACTTAAATCATGGTACATTTCACTGAATGTTTAATTGCATGTATACAGTTTGGAGTACACTATATGTCAGCTGCAGCAGGTATCACGTTCGTCTCATGCAGCAATGGTAATTAAAGAAAAAAGAGCAAAAGATTAATCAGTTACAAAATGTCTTCATACATTATGCTATACACAAAAGTATACACAAATAAAATACACTTTTTAATCATACTATAAATGCAATATCCAGCTTAAAACCATAAATGTACATCATTTGTTGGTAATATTCAAACTAAACTATCACCTATCTCATGGCTTGATGTTTCAATGAACACCAGATTAAACAGTGCAAAGAAGTGCACTTGTACATTTGATGTGCCCTCACAAGTAATTACTTCTATGCTGATGCCCATAAATGGTGTTTCACAGACAGTGTATACAACATGGATACTAAAACTGCCCTTAACACATAAATGCTACAGATACAGTAGATTGATTGGTGTGTTAGCCTACATCACTGTAGCATCTCTGATCCAAGAGAAGTGAAAAGTGGAACGTAGTTCAGTTCATGCAGCAGCTGTATGGCTGTGTTCTCCTGTCTGACTGGCTGGTGACGGTTGGTGCAAGGTTCTGCTGGAGTGGTAAAACCACTCAGTGGGCCAAAAGGGGAGATATTCCCTGTGGTCCAAATAGAAAATCCACTGTCCCAACTCTCAAGGCTATGACATTAAATGTCTTTGATGTGCCATGGTACTGAGAGATAAAGATAATGTTGCTAATAATATCAAGATTCTTCAAAAAAAAAAACCTTGCTACATCTAATATATTTAATACATAAAACCTTTTTTTATTATATACAGCAAAAGTCTGGCCAGGAGTCCCCTTCAGTATCCACGGACCCCCTGTGGACAACCCAGACTCTAAGGGGGGTAGCAGTGGAGTGCTGTGGGTAAGAACTAAGGACCTTAAGTGAGCAAAAAGTGATATTAAACTTTGAATTTCTAATTAAAAGACCAGCATCTGTTACATGATACTTTCCCTCCTCGTTGGGATGACCAGGGTCTGCTTCCTCTGCTCCAGCACCACCACTACCGGTGTCTGGAAGGTGAGAAGAAAAGATTTACCACATGCATATGCAACCAGATCTAATTACAAAGTCATACAATCGCATACGTGAGTTTAAAGTTACTGCTCCCAAATATCACTATACACAGTGATGCACACCAGTGTCACATGCTAAGCACCCTGCAGGCGCTCAGTGGTAATAGGAGCACACCCCTGCACCCAAACCAGACCCCGGCTCCCCATACAGGTAGCCAGATAGCACAGCTAAGTAGCCCACATATTTTTTTTGGTGGAGAATAAAAGCAAGACAGGTATACAAGTAAAATACTTTTTTAAAGGTTTTCCAATTAAATAACCCTGGAAACAGTGGATGGCACGATTCCCTTAAAGAAGGGAAATAAATGTACTAGTATAAAATAAATCACCAGCTGTGTCCTTAATAAACGTACACATCCGGAATTGAACATTGGCGTAAACATACTTCACAGCTTCACTGCTTAAGGCTAAATGCAGATCCAAATCAGATGACACAATCATTTAGACTTCCCCAGATTGATCACAGCTGCAAGTCCTTCAGCACAGAATACCCAGGGGAAATGGCATGCAAGGAGAAACAGCAACGTAAGTATTTGAACCAAACAATGTTTTAACATCCATACAATAGGCTGGAGAATGATTTGTACCATCAAGTTTTAAGCTCTGCAAGTTGTGAACTTGTTTCCGCTCAACCAAATATGTAGGGTCAACATAAGACACATCAGGAGGTTGAAACGATAGTATACAAAAGTAAAATTATACGGTGCTGGCAAGAATAATACTTCCACATTGCTACAATGTTAAAGACATTGGGCCTCATTTTTCAGAAGTAAATTTCCTATGGAAGATAGAATGTGCTTCGGAGACTATCAACTATATTTTGAAATCTGATTTATAGAATGAGCCAAAACGTTCCTGGATTAGCCTGTGTAGTACAGGAATATAGACCATATATCGCATGTTCCAATTTAAATTTTTTAAAGTAATGCATTAATGATTGTAGTTCGACTTGTAGTCCACTTTAACGGACTGCATATCCAGTACTGCAACGCACGGGTGGTTCTCGACCAATAAGATATCATCATCTCGTCTGTCTGCTCTGTGGCAGATGGGAGTAGGCTACTGCCACTGAAGATGAGCTACCGTTAGCTTGCTAAGTAGAGAAGCCCGCCCGACAAGGTCAGAAACTATGCTACGGTTAACAGCATAAAGCAATTCTAGCTTTTAGTCCTTCAAGCTAGCTAGCTAACTTTAGAAAAAAGTGTTTAAAAACAGAGCTGTGTGCTACTGCTGGCTAACGTTATATGAGAAAGTCTAGAGCCAAGGCTGCTCGTTCGGAGGGAATTAGGGGACGTGGAGTTTTTAAACAGTGCCAGCGCTGGTATGTTCACATCAAAAATACTAAAACGTTAAATGTACTCAAAGCTGGTCAAGAAAAATTACATAGTTTGCGAATGGGCATTATATTGAACAATCCGGGAAATTGACGGTAAGACATAATCACTAGAAATGGTTTAAAAGTAAGCTTTAGTTAATGTCTACGCTCTAAATGAATGGGGAATTTACTTCCGAAACCAGCATGACATAATCACTTGAGTACTCTATGAAAGCAAATAACTTTTGTTCAGAGCACTGCGGAGTCAACAGGTGATAAACAAAAAGGTGCTCTTTGAAAAACATACATGACCTACATGTTGTGACTTACGTTGTGTAGCCTAATTGTCAAAAATAGTATCTGAATAAGTTGATTTTTAATCACTAGGCCTATTAGTTTAATCGCTATTCTGCCGCATAAATGGAATGAAGCAGAAGACGGTTAAAATGATTACATCAGTAATAGCCTTTGTATAAGTATTTATTGGAGACAGCCATATGAAAATAATTACACCAGTCATATTGTATGCAAGACTCAAAACTGTTAATATTTTTTCTATAAATCCTAGTTTTATTTGCCTAGAAGACCTAACGAATGTCGCAACCGGCGTGAAATCTTGACAAATCAAGTCACATTCGCGTCTTCTATCACGTTACACGTTACAAATATAGATAATAAAATGGGCGTGTGAGTATGGTAATTCATAATGATGTGAATGCGCTTCCTAATATATGATCAAGTCTGATTTATCATACGTTTACACATTTATCATCAGTGATTTCCACAAGTTTGATGAATCACACGTGAGAATTTTGTACGCAAGCTGGATCCATCAAATATACGCTACTTTTTACGACCATATTGATAAATGAGGCCCTATACCTTATAATTTCAGAGGCAAAATCCCAGTGTCCCTCTCTCTTGATAGAATGTTGAATTATTTCAACCAGGCTCAATGGGAACACATGACACTTTCTCATGAAAGACAGCTCATCTGCCGTTACCCAGGTAAGCAGACATTATATAGTTACCCACCCGCTCATGTGTGCTGATACAAAATTACCTTAATTAGAAACCTAAGTCCCCACAATTGTGTCATCTAAATGGTTGTTCCCCTTTGGCATCAAACAGTGGGACAACAGCAGCCCTTAGCCTTCCCTCTGCAAGGTCTCCGACTGCTGACCTAGCTAGATGGTGTCGGTTTGGGTGCTGTCCAGCTGTTGTTCTGGTGGAGTGCTGGAGGGTTGGATTCGCCTTAACTGGGCTCGTTTCCCCACTCAGCCGTCCGAGAGCCAGTCTGATGCTTGGTAAGGGGCACAGGGTTGGAGTCACTCTTCCCGACTCCTTTCTTTGACATGGGCTAGGTGGGCTTAGTGACTGAGTTTCCTGAACCACCCTGATTACAGAGCCTTCTTCACTGCTGCAATCACAATCTTCAGAAGGGTCAATAAGATGCATTTCATCAGCTGAAGTTATACTAACAGTTGGCATGGTTGTTAAATTAGCAGCTCTCATCTTGGTTTGGTGGACTCGTCGACCCTCTCTGGTTCCATCGAATGGGACAACGGTGTAGACTCAACCCATGTCTGACGGTGCTCTCCCTACTTTGTACAGGATTGGGGCCCATACTGGATCTTTTTGCATCCCTGTATTGGCCCTTCAGGTAGATGAGCTGGCCTTCAGATAGACTAGGGTTCCGTACCTTTGTGCCATGGTGTTGTTTCCTCTTCTCTGCTGCTCTCTCCAGATCCCTTTTAGCAATGCTATGCTGTGTCTGGAGGTGCTCCAGATATCTGCAGACCCACTCATCCAGGGAGTCTGGGGTGTTCTCCTTGACATCAGCACAATACATATACAAAATATTGATCTTGAAAGTCATTCCATTTATCGAAACGTACTTTGTCCCGATACATACGCAGCCTTGAAATAGGGGGACTTGACTCATTGAATGGCATTGTTGTAGTTCAGTGTCTGTTTAAAGGAAACACATGACATAAATGCAGACATTGTGAATTTTGCCTTATAGTCATTGTTTGATTTGAAATACAAATTTTAGAGTACACAGGAAAAACAACCAATTTTACACAACTGTCCCAGTAATTCAACCGTACATACTGAACATGTGACAGAAGTAAGCTGCCTGTGTACTTGGGTTAGCCACATTAGGTAGTTGGCACGTTTCTAATGAAGGAAGGAATATTTTATTTAATTACTTTGTTATAGATATGGTCCATTTTGCACATAAAGCCTCCACATGGTTCATTGTCACAAACAACTATGTTCATGTTTATTATTATTGATCACAACCCTGTAGATGACAGCCTTTCACTTAGTCAAATGAATATTTTCAACATAGAAGGGGAAGGTTTTATTTTGTTGTGAACTATCGATTTAATAATTGCCTCCTTCTGCACCTCAGTTGATGTGCGGTGAGCGTTCTGGCACAAAGTGACTGCAGTACATTCTCCAGGAGGGTGATACACATTAGTGGTGGTTGGAATGAGCTTCCCCCTGTGACTACAAAGTGCTTGCAAGATTGTATATGAATGCAGTGTTATTATTATTGTTATTATTATAACAATAATATGATTTGTACCATCAAGTTTTAAGCTCTGCAAGTTGTGAACTTGTTTCCGCTCAACCAAATATGTAGGGTCAACATAAGACACATCAGGAGGTTGAAACGATAGTATAGGGGCGGCAGTGTAGTATAATGGTTAAGGAGCTGGACTTGTAACCGAAAGGTTGCAGGTTCGATTCCCAGGTAGGACACGTAATGTAATGTAATTATTCTTGAGAGTTGCTCACATTGTTTGCCCCATCGCATCATGTTGAAGGAGGGAAGTTTGTCTAGACGTGGAGATGTTTCTATAAATGCACTTTGGTACAAATGTAATTTGGGATGAGGGGTGTGGCTGTGATGCTTACCCAACTTTATTGAACTCGGTTGTTCATTTAATGTTCTTGCTTATTTATGATTTGGCAATTTTAGATGGAAAAAATACTTCTCTCTTAAATTATTAATGTGAAAGCCTGGTATTGGCTTCCGAGGTGTAACGTGTGTTGATTTCCAAAGAGAACTCTAAAGACCTTAAGCTTTAGGGATCTCTCGGGAGAGTAATGTTGGGGCAATCTTAATTGTCAAAAACACAGCAGCAGCACAAAGAAAAACAAATAAAAAAGAGGCAAGGACTGCAATAGCAGTTTATACAAAACAAATCTGAGATGGATCATATTTTACAGGAAAAGAATTATTGAAAAACCGTTCCAAGATATTAGACACATCTTTCCAGGTTTTCTTGGGTGTGTTAACATTGTATGTGTGGATTAACACTGCCATTGTTATTTTATAATTTTGTTTCTGGATGCTGTACACTGCAATTACACTACAAAAAAGGAAAGGTAGAAGATACAAATTGAATTAAACTGAAAATACATCTAAACTAAGATGGGGGATGCTTATTGATTGCAAATTATTAGTGTGACCTGTATGTGATTTTCTAAAGAAAATGTGTATTGAAAAATCAATAGGTTACAATGGAGCAGAGAAATAATGGAAGGAGACCCATACAGTCTGTTTCCATATTTCCCACTATTGCCTGTGGTAAGAAATGAATAAATGATCACCAGTTTCACTACCAGGTCAGCTGGGTGCAGTGCCATCTCCCTTGACATGCACACCCACATGCTCAAGCTGATTCCCACACACAGGTCAACATGCTTCATGAACATCCACTCGCAATCCTGCTGCTTAGGTATAGGCTAATTCAACATAGCTTTTTAATTCTGTTTTAAATATTGTGCTAAAAATGTCTCCTGATTCATGGCACCAGTGTTCTTACACACACACACACACACACACACACACACACTGCTGCAATGCAGTAGGAACCGTTTCTATCATTTCCAACGCAATGTGCACTTAAATAATATGGCATGTTGAATGTAGTTTGTCAGATTATAGTAGGGTAAGGAGAAACAAGAAGAAACACACACTCAGTCATGTACAGAGAACGCTAAAATCCACAGAGAAACAGTTTCTTTCTCTTTAGAAAAATAATAATTTAGATTTCATATAGTAAACTCACATTGTATTCAAACTCTGGTATTTGTGTACACATGCACAGTTAAAATAAGGTAATGTTTTTCAAGAATGCTCAGGTAGGGCCACTGGTGTATTGATGAAAATAAATGTATAAAAAGATAAGCGCAAAAACCGATGAAATTTTTTAGTGTTATTTACAGCATGCTGAGCACACATTTTGGGGGTTATTCATCTCTGAGCAGTCACAAACATTTATGAGTCTGTTTCTGCTTCTCATTCTAAACAAGTCTTCATAAATCCACAGATATATACAGTCACTACAGACCTGACAGTACATATATCTTCCAGCTAGGATTACTTTTTAATTTCACTTTTCACTGCCACTGATATCATTGCCTTTCATCACTTTTAGAAGTGCTGAAGTGTGCACTCATAACCTGTCATCAACTGAGTCATAACTTGTGATTGCTACGGGGTAGGTAGACATTTGTATATGGTGTTGGTCAATGCAACGTAAAATATATTAATGAGAGCAAAAATATAATATTAAGTCTAATCTTATTGCAAACAAGAATACTTCTTATTGCAAACGAGAAAACATTCCAAAACATATAAAGTGGTGACTTACATTTACAAAAACAAATTTGTAAGTACAGTGTAGCCTACTCTTATCAGTGGCTACCAGAATTATTGGCAACCTCAATTAATGTGAGGATTAAATTCAATTTATTGTTTATCAAATATCTTCTATGCTCAAAAAAAAAAATAATTATATAGTTTAATTGTGATATCGTGATACTATCTTAATGCAAAATATTTTTTTTATTTTGAAGAAGACACCTTCATTATTTATTGCCATCTCGTCTGATCATAGCAACCGGTTCCATTCTAAATTCTGGTAATTATGTATGTATAGGTATGTCTGCAGAGGATTTCCTCTAGCAAGCCTTCTAAATAGCTTGTTGGCATAAGTGTTGTCTAATTGTACTTTTGGAGACTTGGAGACTCCAGGATGCAGCCAACTAATGCAATTCTCCAACTGTGATCCTTGGAGAAATGTTTGCCTCTCGAACCACCCTCCTCACAGTACGTGGGGGCAAACTACACTTACATTTTCTTCCAGGCAGGTTTGTCACTGCTCAAGTTGCTTTATACTTTTTAATTATTGCCCTAATTGTAGAAATAGGCAGTATCAGACAAATATATTTTTCTATAGCCATTGGCTGATGAAAGAACATTGAGGGTCAACAACCCTTTGTCTCATTTCATTTTTGTGTTCTCTGATCATCCCCATGTTGACGGATGACTACAGGGTTTTGGCCTGTGTGTCACCTCATATTTATACCCCAGTGAAACAGGATGTTTCTAAAACAAAGTTAAATGTGAATGGTAATACGTATACTGCAATTAGTTTGTTTGTAACTAGTTCTAGTGTTGCCAATAATTGTGACACATTTGTTTTTGAGAAAATATATATATATTTTATGAAGATTATTTTCTACTTATAGTTTTATCTAAGGTAAAAATTATATTTTTCTCATACTTTGATAAACAACAAATTCTTTCAGAGCCTTTGTTGTTCATATTTTCCAGGGTTGCCAATAATTCTGATGGGCACTCTAAGTACTGTTCCATGTAATAGAGATTAAAGACGCTAAGTTACAGAAAGATATGCTTTAATCAGCGGCCAGGGCAGTAATGTCTACATTATCTCCACAAGGTGGAGACTTGTGCTTATTGGCTTTTTTGTGCTGCACTCTCACACTCTATCCAATTCTCTTGTTTCAAACATATTGCGCAACAGACCTCAAGCAGGAAAAGATTTAGTGCTGGGAAACAAGTGGTCAATTTGCATGCTGACCACGTTGGTTTTCCAGTCTGTCCCCTTGGTAGAATACTCTTTTTAAATGCTATCCCTTCCCGTTTTCTCCCCAGTTAAGGATGCCCAATTGTGCCCAATTGTGCCCAACAGTGCTCACTGCCGCAAACCACCACTAATTGATTCTGGAGAGTGCAGACAAGCGCGTGATGTCAGCTGCCACTTCTTATTACACTGCAGCGTGCAAGCCAGGCTCGTGCAGACATGAGTTGGAGGAAGACATTTAATGTGTAGGCTTACAGGCAGACTTGTGGGGGCGCCTGATTGACCAACAGGGTTCGCTGGTGTGCAATGAGATGCTTTCAGCTGACACCCTCCCATTCCTGGGCAACACTAGAGCCAATTGTGCTTTGGCCTGCTCGGATGCTGGACTCATTCAGTTTTGGCATGTTCCGGTTCGATACCAGACCGTGGGCCCCATCCATGCAGTGGAACAGTGCCTTAACCACCAAACAGCCCTGGTAGGCTACTCTCGACATCCATATTAAAGTGTTAATGTGCACTATTATATTAATGATGTTTTTTATTTTATTCTATGGGAGATGCATTTTATATTATGTTATGATTTATTTTTATATATATTTAGATGTTTGTCTCTCCCTGCTGGTGATTTTCTGTGTATTCAGCTGTTTCCCTTTGTTCACGTGACCTGACCTTTTGAAGAATGAAGAAGTCTGTGCTGTTTAATGAAGAGTGTCCTACGTTTTATTGTCTGAAACTATCTGTAATCATCGTCAATCTGTATCGTATGCCTTTGGGAGCATTGTTGGTACGTAACAATATTTAAATATTCTTTAAGCACTTTCCTTAGTTTGTGAATGATTGTTTTTGTATATTTGATACATTATGTTATTTTTTCAGTGCCACAGAAGCTTTATATAAATATGTGGCCTTTTCTATGCATTTTAAGCTTCTCTTCATTTAGTAATGTCTATGGATATTACATTCAAATGAAGCTACTGTAGCTATATCTTCCTGTTAGATCTTGGGACTATGATGTTTTACCTTACTTCTAAATAAACCTGTGTACGTTTTTAAGACAACTTACGGAATTGTCTTCTTGTCTGAGATTCACCCTTTCTCAGTCAATAAACCTGAAGATAAACAGATATCCTGCCTCCAGAGTCTTGATGCATCTGTGAAATTATATCCAGCTACACATAAGGAGAACAGAACATCTGTTATTGCTGTTACTTGGTCAAATCATTGCAGACCCTTCTGAGGCGCAGTGAATATATTAGCAGAAAAATATAATATACTGTATAAACACATTAAGAACTTTTAAATCACTTTTGTCAGTCACTTTGGCTAAAAGCATCTGCCAAATGCCTGCTTTTTAATAGTAAATTGGAATTGTTTAATGTTGTATATACCACATTTCTGAATTCATAACTACACTGTGCCGCACTGACGATGCATAATTTCTTAAGTGTTTCAGTGTGGACAGCCAATTGACATACATTACTATAACTGGACATTTGAGTTGTAAAATTACCAGTGACAGATGATATCTCAGAATTGCCTTATTTGAAGCGGGTGAGGTCAAACCTTGTGCTGAAATATTTATCACAGTCCCTTGAAACAAATCCTTCTTTCCTTTGGCCTTGTCCTTCAGCAGTGCGCTTGTCTAAGGAGAGGATGCAGCTTGGAGCGAAGAGGTGCCCGCCAAGTAACTACCCTTCACATGGGGCACGGCATTCAGTTAATGCTCTGCCTTATAAGGCCCAGACTCCAGGGGCCACATGTATAAAACTCTGAGTAAAAGAATGCGTAAAAGAACGCTCAGGGTGAAAGTCAGAAATCCACTTTTAAAAGGTTTAGCATTTTCTACCTCTGCCTTTTTGTCACGGTGTCGCCATATCACACGGACTCCAAACATCGCGTACGTATGGTGTCCAGCGTGTGTAGAGGTACGCAGATTCTCACAGCATGTGTTATATTATACATCTGCATTTCTGCGTGGAAACTCGCTTACGCGGCTTTCTGAGGGCATTTTTCTGTTTATAAACACGTGGCCCCAGGAGCGGACATCTCAATTCCAGTGCAGTTCATGTTGCTGGTCACTCAAGGTTTCTGAATATTACAGTGCAAAGCATTTAAACGTTTTTTTCCCGTCAATGAATACAAAAACAAAATACTCCCCTCATCCGCCAATATAATTAGTGGATTATTTAGAACTGCAATTCCTTGAGAACAACACATACAGTGGGAGCAATAATTATTTGATCCCTTACTGATTTTGGAGGTTTGCCCACTTACAAAGAACGGAACTGTGTAGAATTTTAATCATAGGTACATTTTAACATTGAGAGACAGAATATCACAAAATAATCCACAATAACAACATCATATAAATTTTATAAATGTATTATTGTATTTTCGCATGAAATAAGTATTTGATCCATAGAACAATAGGACTTAATACTTGGAGGAGAAACCTTTGTTGGCAAGCACAGAGGTCAGACGTTTGTTGTAGTTTTTCACGAGGTTTGCACAGATCTTGGGAGGGATTTTGGTCCACTCCTCTTTGCAGATCCTCTCCAAATCCTTAAGGTTCCGAGGCTGTCGCTTGGCAACTCGAAGCTTCAGCTCCCTCCAGAGTTTCGATGGGATTTAGGTCTGGAGACTGGCTAGGCCACTACAGGACCTTAATATGCTTCTTTTTGAGCCACTGCTTTGTTGCCTTGGCTGTATGTTTTGGGTCATTGTCATGTTGGAAGACCCATCCACGACCCACTTTCAGTGCTCTCACTGAGGGAAGGAGGTTGTCGCCCAAAATTTCCCGGTACATGGCCCCATTCATCCTCCCCTCGATACGGTGAAGTCGTCCTGTCCCCTTAGCTGAGAAACACCCCCAAAGCATAAGGTTTCCACCTCCATGCTTCACAGTGGGGATGGTGTTCTTTGGGTTGTACTCAGCATTTCTCTTCCTCCAAACACGGCGAGTCGAGTTGATGCCAAATAGCTCTATTTTGGTCTCATCTGACCACATCACCTTCTCCCAAGCCTCCTCTGGATCATCCAGGTGTTCTTTGGCAAACTTCAGACGGGCCTGTACATGTGCCTTCTTCAGCAGAGGAACCTTGCGCGCGCAGCAGGATTTTAATCCTTCACGGTGTAGTGTGTTACTGATGGTTCTCTTCGTGACTGTGGTCCCAACTGCCTTCAGGTCATTAACAAGCTCCTCCTGTGTAGTACTGGGCTGATCCCTGACCTTTCTCATGATCATTGATATCCCACGAGGCGAGATCTTGCGTGGAGCCCCAGACCGAGGGAGATTGGCGGTGACTTTGTGTTTCTTCCATTTTCTAATAATTGCTCCAACAGTTGTTAACTTCTCACAAAGCTGCTTGCTTATTTTCTTGTAGCCCATCCCAGCCTTGTGCAGGTCTAAAATTTTGTCCCTGATGTCCTTAGACAGCTCCTTTGTCTTGCCCATGGTGGAAACGTTGGAATCTTATTGATTGTGTGGACAGGTGTCTTTTATACAGCTACATAACGATGTAACGAGTTGACACAGGTGTTTTGGGTAATGAGTTGAGATTAGGAGTGCTTCTTAATGGAAAACTAACTGGTCTGTGGGAGCGAGAATTATTGCTGATTGGTAGGGGATCAAATACTTATTTCATGTGAAAATACGATAATAAATTAATAAAATTTATATGATGTTGTTATTGTGGATTATTTTGTGATATTCTGTCTCTCAATGTTAAAATGTACCTATGATTAAAATTCTACACAGTTCCATTCTTTGTAAGTGGGCAAACCTCCAAAATCAGTAAGGGATCAAATAATTATTGCTCCCACTGTAGGCTGGTCCAAGAATTGTTGCATGTGTGGACATCTTCATAACAGCTACAGGTGTGATGGCAATCTTTTTTTTTGGTTGAGACTAAGCAGCCCTTGAAATAACAGAGTACGTGTCTGACCACAAACAATAAAGACAGTGGGCTTCATTTATCAATATGGTCGTAAAAAATGAGAGTATATTTGACGGATCAAGCTTGCGTACGAAATTTTCACATGTGATTCATCAAACTTGTAAATCACTGATCTGAGCGTAAATGTATGATAAATCGGACTTGATCGTATATTAGAAAGCACGTTCACATCATTATGAATAACCATACTCACACAGCCATTTCATTATATTTGGCAATGCCACCTCCTTTAAAACGCCCAGTATTCTCCAGTATTATAGGCAACAGAAAAGCAAATCATTTTTTTTTCAAATTATAAAGCATACATACCACAGTGCTCGGAACACTGCAGCTCAAATCCTATACTCTGGTTAAGCAATTGGAGCTCTGAAAAGGGTTGAAAAGAAAGATGCAGATGAGAACATGATAATTTATTAATGGCAATAATTTGACTGTGACTGTGAGAGCAAATATGAACACATTCAATACCTATAGCTAAACACAGAATAGCATGCTGCTAAGACAGAAACATGAACAGGTTCACCAACAAAGTATATAACAAAATTATTCCGTACAGTGTGACTATGGTACCAGGAGAGCTGTTAAGCAGATTCTCCCATACGGTGTGACTATGGTACCACTACAGCACCAGGAGACCTGTTAAGCAGATTCTTCCCTTAAATGCAGTCCTGAGCAGGCCTTCCACATTCCACAATTTCTTTTGTTTGTCCAAATAAGGTCTGGCAGGAAGAGAGATGCAACTCCTCACCACCCGGAGACTCCCCTCCAGAAAGATAAACTGCAGGTCCAGATGATGGCTACTCTGTGATCCAGATACTTATGTGGACAAGTGCATACCTGATAACCTATACAATCCTTCTTTCTTTCACATTCTTTATTCCTTCTTATGTATTTTGCCCCCTTATATAATAATAATAATAATAATAATAATAAACTTTATTTGTATAGCACTTTTCAAAAGCAAGTTTACAAAGTGCTTCACAGACCTAAAAACAGAAAATATACAGTGCAGTTACAAATAAAGATAGATAATAGACAATGAATTAAAAATAACTAAATACATAAGAGCATAAAACAACACATTAATATATTTAATAAAAATTAGTTTTTAAAAGAGTTCTAAACAATCAAAATTAAAAGCAATAAAAACAAAATTAAAAGCAATAAGAAGATGATAAAAAGACAACATCACATAAAAGCAAGTCTGTAAAAATGGGTTTTAAGAAGTGATTTAAAAGAAGTCATTGATTCTGCTAGCCTTATCTCCTCAGGCAGGTCGTTCCAAAGCCGAGGGGCCCTGATGGAAAAGGCACGGTCACCTTTAGTTTTAAGTCTAGACTTTGGAACAGCCAGAAGGGCCCTGCCTGAGGATCTAAGGCTGCGCACTGGCTCATATGGGGTCAACATATCGGTTATGTAGCTTGGAGCCAGACCCAAACGTGCTTTAAAAGTGATCAGTAAAATCTTAAAATCGATTCTAAACCGCACCGGGAGCCAATGGAGAGAAGCCAGGATTGGGGTGATGTGATGTTGTCTATTTGAACCAGTAAGAAGCCTAGCTGCTGCGTTCTGAACTAGTTGGAGGCGCGAGAGTGACTTTTGGTTGATGCCAGAAAGGAGAGAGTTACAGTAGTCCAGTCGTGAAAATATTAGGGCGTGGATTACCTTTTCCAGGTCACTGTGTGACAGTACTGATCGAATTCTGGAAATAGTTCTCAATTTATAGAAGCAGGACTGGACTATTTTTTAAATTTGTGGTCCAAAGTCTAAATCTGAGTCAATTAGTACTCCCAAGTTTCTGGCAACGGGCTTCACATTTGCGGACAGAGGACCAAGGCCACTCTCAATATAACTGATAGAATTTGGGGGACTGAACAATATGATTTCTGATTTGGAGTTATTGAGCTGAAGAAAATTCTGTGCCATCCAACAGTTGATATCCTTGAGACAATCAACAACAGCAGCTAGGCTGTTTGGGTCACCAGGTCTCAGGGGAAGGTATATCTGTGTGTCGTCTGCATAGCAATGAAAAGAGACATTGTGTCTTTGCATAATTTGGCCAAGTGGCAGCATATAAATTGAAAATAAAATTGGACCTAAAATAGAACCTTGCGGTACACCACAGGTAATATGAGTTTCTGAAGATGAGTGGTTACCTATGGTGACCGTGAAGGTTCTTTCTAAAAGATAGGAATAAAACCAGCTAAGTGCAGTATCTTTAATGCCGACCCAGGTGTTAAGACGGTCAATTAAAATAATGTGATCTATAGTATCAAAGGCTGCACTTAGGTCTAAAAGAATTAAAATTGCACTTTCCCCCCTGTCAGCTGCTAAAAGGAGATCATTAGTTACCTTGAGAAGAGCAGTTTCTGTACTATGTAAAGCTCTAAAACCAGACTGAAATTTCTCAAAGATATTATTGTTACACATAAAAGCTAAAAGCTGGTTTGAAACCATTTTCTCTAAAACTTTGGATATGAATGGCGTTTTATAAATAGGCCTAAAATTGTTAAGATCAGAGGGATCAAGGTTAGGTTTCTTTAAAAGAGGTTGGACAACAGCATGTTTAAAAACTGAAGGGAAAATGCCTTTCTCCAATGAGCTATTAATAATAGATAAAATACTGGGTCCAACTATGCCAATAACCTCTTTAAGAAATTTGGTGGGGATAATATCGATGCTGCACGTGGTTGATTTCATGTGAGATATAGTTTTAATTAAAAAAGACAGTGATACGGGTTCAAAATTGCTAAAATAACTATTGATGACCCTATTGGTGTGTATAACTCGGTGAGGGGGAGTAATTTGCTGTCTTATGCTATCAACTTTGTTTTTAAAAAAGTTTAAAAATTATTCACACGTTTCCGGTGAGGCATCGATAAACTGGCAGGGGGAGGGGGTGATGAGGGAGTCTATGACTTTAAATAAAATTCTGGGGTTAAAATGGTTTGCTGCAATTAGGTTAGAAAAGAAAGTTGCTCTAGCTACTTTAACTGCCTTTTGATAATTGTGCATTGCGTCTTTCCAGATCTCATAAAAAACATGTAAACCGCTCTTCTTCCATTTCCGTTCCTTTTTCCTACAGTCTCTCATTAACTCCTGAGTGGATTCATTTAGCCAGGGCTGTGGTGTTTTCTTTGACTTTTTGTTTTTGTATGGGGCAACAGAGTCCAAGACAGTCAAACAGGTGTCATTAAAAAGGGAGACCAGCTCCTCTATGTTAAAATCTGGATCAAAGGCAGTTAAAGGCAGAGCAGCAGCATTAAAAAGCTCAGAAAACTTGCTAACAGACATAGAGTTAAAAACACGGCAGCGGACAGGTGTAACCTGATTAATAGGAGGTTGGCATAAAACCACACTGAATAAAACCGCTTTGTGATCAGACACACAGATATCCTTTGTTTCAATGTTGTCAGGGCTGAGACCACTGCACAGTACTAAGTCGAGTGTGTGGCCCTTAGAATGCGTAGGTTCTTGTACTGCTTGAGTGAGGTTAAAAGATTCAAAAGTATTCATAAAATCAGTAACAAAAGTCTGTGTGGGGCAACAGACATGAATGTTAAAATCACCTAAAATAAGAATTTTGTCATGTTTTGACATAAAATTAGATAATAACTCGGCAAACTCCTTGATAAAAACATTGTTTGGTTTAGGCGGTCTGTATATTATTAAAATTACCACCGGAACTATAGAATTTAACATAAAACCAAAATGCTCAAATGAAGTAAAACTACTATGTAAAATGGGAGTGCATTTAAAATCCTTTCTGTAAATTACAGCAACCCCCCCTCCCCTGCCTGACAACCTGGGTTGGTGGAGATGTGTAAAATCAAGGGGGGTTGCTTCAATAAGAGGACTGCAGTCTCCCTGAGTTAGCCAAGTCTCTGTGATGATAAAAAAGTCCAGATTATTAAAAGTAATAAAATCATGGCATAAAAATGACTTATTATTAAGAGATCGGATGTTTAAAAGACCAAAATTTACAGGTTTTTGGTTAACAGCAGCAGAGAGTAACAGAGGTTGTTGAGGAACTAGAATTATATTGTTATGATTAGCAGCAAGGGGGCGTGATAATGAGCGTGCTACCATAGGTCTGTGGTAGGAAATGATAGTGGGTAAAGCATAGACTGTATAAATTACAGGTAAAACCATTTTCATCGCCGGGCCACAGGGTGGAGCTAGGGATCTTATCAGTGGGGGACGTGGCTGTGTGCAGATGACTTTCCGCTCATGACCGGAAGTGACCGGGAGGGGAAGTAGATGTGGGCCGAGTCATTCCCGTGTAGGTTCAGCTGTAAGCATTGCGTGTTGCAGATTAGCTGAGAGCATTCGGGAGCCTAGCCTGTTCGGGTGGACACCATCCGCCTTAAAAAAGGAGAAACGCTTCCAAAATAAATTGAAGTTGTCGATGAAAGATATGTTTGCAACTTTGCAGGCTGATTGGAGCCACGTATTGATACCAAGGATCCGGCTAAAACGTCCCATTCCACGAGACACGGTCGGAATCGGACCGGAAATAAACACAGCCTTACCGCAGCTGTTTAAAAGTTTATATCCTTTCACATACCCCACACTTCAATTGGCATTAATCCCAGTTCACCACATTTATCATATTATCCACAATTATTTACATGCACATACATATGATGCAATATATATATTCAGCTTTGTTTCAGTCCAGAATATGTTCCAAGAACATAGGATGCTTGTTCACAGGCCTTTTACGGCCTGTGATCAGGCCTGGGTTCCCGGCGTCATTAGGCTATGGTCTTTCCAGCTGCTGTTTATGATGCCATGCTTGGTGGTTTGGAACAGTCAGTATTTTAGGAGAGGTCAGAGGAAGGGGGTCAAGATTCCCCACAGCAAAGGGTTCTCAGGCCACCTGGTGAATTGTTTTATTGCAACCTCAAATAAGTCACCACCAGTTCAGTAACCCAGGGTTTGTGACTGACAATACAAAGGATCAATAATTTTCAGTCTTACATCTGCTGCAACTATTCCCTTGCTGTTCATTGCATGTAATGTTGCTGCCTTGCCACTGGGAAAAGCATACGCAAGGTCGAGAGCTGTCGTGAGATTTAATTTCATCGGACCGTACACCCACGTTTATTTTGATAAATCTGGAAATTTTCCTAAAAATGGCCATACGCTCACTTTACGATAAGATTTGAATGAGAAATGATAAAAGTTCAATATCTTTATTTCACCACTGGGGGGCAAAATGGAATTAAGGAGGATCTACAAAAGTAATGACATTAATTAGAGATGCTCCGATATTAATGTCATGGTTTTTGGCAGCCTCCGTTTATTTCTGTGGTTTGTTCTTTTTTTTGCGGCATCAGGGCACTCTATTGTATTTTACTTTTTCCATTCCGGTATTTTGTTCTCGCTTAGTCATTATCCCTCGCACCTGTTTTGAGTTTCCTGCTGGCTATATTTAGCCCAGGATTTTTGCTTTCCGGTGCTTCGATATTGTCTTTGCCAATTGACATTGACAAGCCGGTAAGGTATAGATTTCAAGCGACCACAACACTTTTAAGCTTGCTAAAAAGTTACGTGGGACTTGCTTATTAGCTACATTAGAGTTTTTCTTAGTTGGATTTTGTTTTCTTTTCTGTGCTTTCTGTCCCTCGTTTTGGTTTTCGCTTCTGTTCTCGTTACAGATTGCCTTTATTTTCTTCCTTTGTTTATCTTTTTAGTGCTCTTTAGTGCTTTAGTGCTTTAGTTGTATATTTCCCTCTCCTAGTGTGGACCTGTCTGCTTTATTAGTGTACACTACGGTGTACACATTTAGATTCCTTAGCTGTCGCGCTTGGTTCTCTGAACCTCACCCTCCAGCTTACAATTGAGTGCTGTCAAAAAGAATCAGCAGTACTTTTTTTAAAAAGGGGAGAAATATGCATGTGTGCTATGCTGTCCCTCATACCATCACCATTGCCTACCGTCAGCTCTTCATGTACAGACGTGCTCCTATAGGAAGCCATTTTGTATTTCTATATTTTTCCACCATCTAATTAATGTATACTAATGATTTTTTAGAACCTTTTTTACAAAAAGAAAAACTGAAACTAATAAAAAGAGAAAATGGCGACTCACAAAGGAATACCTAATGCTGGCAGAAAATAAATACGTAGGCTTGGTGCAGCTAACAATACCAAAACATGCCAGTAAGAGATTATGTCTGAGAGATAAGAAGCTTATTTCTGATGGTCCTGATCAAAAGGACTTTCTCCAAAAGCGTTCTGATTTAGTTGAAGCTTTGTATATGTGGTTATCTACTGTTCACCAAATAAATGTTTCAGTAGTCTACAAAGTTTGAAAATAAAAGGCTTGTGAACTTGGTAGCTGATTCATGAATTGCATGCAGAGCACTCATGAATTGAAATCAATGCATTCATATAGAAAATAAAAAAATACCCAGAAACCCAAATGGACTGATAACCATGAGAGTGCAAAACGCTGCTGTGTGGTTACTTTACATAGAAAAGCCTCAACATTTACAAAATCTGGTGAAATTGACTATCTCTTTTTAAAACAAGGAAAGCCTCGTGTTTACCCCTTGGTACTTTGCATGGGTAAATTAAGTGTTATTTAGCTGTTCTGAGACTAAGTGGAGCGACTGGCATAGTACCAGTTCACCCATAGTGGCATATTTGAAGACAAGACCATGATGTCCGGTGGGATGTCATCTCAACATTATGGGGTGACTGGCTACAGAAGGGACTTTGAGTAGAGTCAGTGGTATTGTCTTGATACGGTTTCATGCTTTAAAATGGAAACAAGTAGAGGCAAGTTAAGCCCAAAAACAATCCATGTTCCATAAATAAGAAAACTATCGAGCATGAAAAATACAAAAAAAACTACAATGATGTGTGAACAGATGGCTCTGTGACAGTGGTGACACTGTGTGGGACATTTCACGTTTGACCTGGACACTATCGGCATTGTTTCCTCAGTCCTGCCGTGTCTGTTTCTGCAGTTTGGAAGATAATCATGGAGGAGTTTGGGTGGTTTAACCTCAAAGGAGTCATCACGCATAATGAGATGTCCCCTTTGAGTTTAATTAAACAGAGTGACTGTTTAAGCAAAGAATAGGGAAGACAAGAACTGATTGAAGACTGGAGATGGGAGCACAGGGGTCTTCTGCAGATCAGAGAAAAATCTCTATAAGACAAACTGTGCGTGTGTCTGTGAATGTGTGTGCGTGTGTCTGTGAGTGTGGCCGTGTGTGTGTGTGCTTGGGCGTGTGTGTGTCTGTGTGTGCGTGTGTGTGTGTGTGTGTGTGTGTGTGTGGTGGGGAGATGGTGAGGGGGGGTCATTTGTTTGACTGATTGTATGCTTTTAATTAAATTCGAAGCATATCTAATTATCCATAGTTACATAACCGTCTCCAGGATAAACCTCCCCTTCCAGAGGATGAGAGTATGTATACAGTCACTGCTTTGTTTCCCATGAAGGAAAATGAACCCACAACAATAGGATAGAACCTAAGAGGGTCCTACTCATTTAAACCCCATTTTGAACAGATGAGACCTTGGTTTAAAAAAAAATAAAAGTCACCGGAGAGAGCGACAGAGACAGTGTTCAGTACACGTCTGCCAGTGAATGATGCTAATGATGATTAGACTGGGGGAAATGATACCACTTGAACAAAGACTCGAATAGCCATAGTCTCATTACTAACCAGAGAGAGAATAAATGACTAGTATACAAAGAATGAATCGCTAAATAATATATATAGAAAATATATATATAGCTGGATTGTTGTCTCTTTTTTTGTGAAAATCTGTTTATCGGTTTAATCGGTTTTTATCTAGGTGTCCACTGTCTTGTATTCTCAGAAACAACACATATATGAATATACTGCCAGATCCATCCATTTCGAAGAGTTCAGACCAGCAATTATTTTCATTCTGCAGTCCACCACCTGAGATATGTCTTGTCACTGTATGCTGGATGATGCCATTCATTAACCAGCCGTTATGTTCCAGCTGTGGTGTCCTGCAGACTCCTGGCCAGGATCCACACTGTAGTAGTGTACTTAGACCTATGATGAATGGATCACTTTGTGATGCATGGCACCTTTGCCATCTGTGACCATGGAAGCCATGCTATCTATTGTCAACTTCACAAAGCTAATACACTCCAAACCTAATTAATTCTGCAAAGTTAATAAGACTTCAAAAAACAGACTTTACCTGAACTGTTACAAGCAATTACAAAAAGAAGAAGAAAAGATGTCCATGCGATCAATGGTAAAATAAGGGTGGAATTAATCACGGTGAGCAGTTTTAACACTGTACCATATGTATTCACCACAAACAGAACTTGAACCATCTCATGTGAGTTTACAGAACAGAAATCCTGGAAAACCAGGAGCACTCTCAAACACAAATATTATTTAGGTTGGTGTAACGGGAGGTAGCTCCGAAATAGAGCTCTCACACATACGGCAGGTAATAAGGTTGGCTGGCCAGCTGGCAAATAGCTGAACTATAGAATGAGAAAGAGAAGTTAACAAAGTTCCATTTTTGTGGCCTGTCATAAAAACATTAAAAAATCACCATTAAGGTATACCATGATCACTTAATAATATGTATGCCCATGATTGATGAAATAATTACAAAGACCCATAATCAGAAAACATCCATAGAGCACAAGACAGTAGACATCTAGATAAAGACTGATAAACAGATTTTCATGTTCAACTATGAAAAATAATACTGACGACATAATTTTTAAAGCTTTAATACTTTGATGTTTTTTGACGCTAGTTGAGAGAGTGGAAGTTGATGATGAAATATCTTATATACTTATATAAGATCAAATTACTGTAGTTTGTATTTGGTTTAGCTCCTTCCAAGATAGCTAGTTACCCATTCAAAAAAGTATAATCTATTAAGAGGTGTATCAAACAAAAATAACATTCAGCAAGACTATTGATGCCTTTATGACTGTTTACACACTACTGTATATTTCCATTGCTATGCTGCAATGGCACCACCTGTGTTAATTGGGTAACTGCTGGCACAGTTGGGTTCATTGAGAACCACCCTCACCTGTGCCCACAAAGTCTATTTCTCAGTCCTCTCCTTATATGTAGTCTCCTCACAATCCTGCTGTTGTCTTCTTCCCACTTGTATTCTAGAATCCCCTTTTCTTTGAGATACTTTGTATTTCTGTGGTTTGTTTTAGGTTATTTTGTTTTAGTGTTGGTAGACAGGTTGGGGGATTTCAGTTCTGCATTCCCCATTGTAAGCTGGCCTGAATTCTCCCCTTATGTTCTTTTAATTTCCCTTCCAATGGTTGATTGTCCATTTGTGTGAGTATTCACTTCTGTTGATTTATGATGATACATCTCCATTTGATTTTACCCATTCTCTGTGTTTGTGTTATCTGATTTGATATGTCAGTTTTTTTTGCCACCACCAGCTTAACCCCTTAGTGCAGATGGCATATTTGGTAAATCATGGGGGTACTCTGTTTAAGGCTTTATAACTCCAGGTGTGAGCATCACATAAACTTGGTAAATGGCTTAAATGAAACAAAACCGGTGTACCATTTTTTGTACAAACTTAGATTTGTTTATTTTCATAATTTAAGGTCAAAATAAAGTGCCGGAAATGCAAGCAAAACTTTGCTAAAAATGCTACAAAATATATATTTCTTCAAAATACTGAGAGGTACATAAGTGAAACAGGTAAAACTACACATTTCCTGGATCATAAACTCCTTGTCCACAAGCATTCAATAATCGCAGGGTGATATACAGAACTACTAAAGATCTATGACACGAAATGTAAGCAGTGTAGCCTGATGTACCCAGGGTCTCCAAACCTATCCAAATTGGCTAAAATGTGAATAGCTGTAAATCTTAAACTAATCATACATTTCAGTGCAAATCAACCGTTTTGACTCATTTAACTCACCTTTTTATCATTTTCATGTCGGAATTATTTTGGATCAGTACAGGGGGGTGGATATCTAGGTGTCCAATAACCTACCCAAAACCTCTCCGAGAAATTATTTAAAAGCCTTTTGTCCTTTATAAAGCATATACATTTTACCTTACGATCACTTAATGGATGAAAACATTGATATTGCACAGTTTCAGTTCAGTGTTTGATGCCAAGTGTGCCATTTTTTCACCATTATCCTTCATATACTGCTTCATCCTGTGCGGTGCCTTCGTGGGCAACATGCACTCATCAATGGCACGGTCTTCAGTATGCTGGAAGGATCTGGTCCTGCAGTGGCTTCACTCTGAACAGTAGAGGGCACTGCTGGAGTGGCAGAGGTGGAGGGTCAAGCATGTTATAGGAACAAATTACATAATGCAGAAGCATTATAACACTGTGGTACACACAGCTAAATATGAAATCATTCACTCTTGTACTTCAGTAAACACTTTCTTCTGTATGCTACATTATGTTATATTTTGTTGCGTGCTCTAGGATGGCATTACTCTGTAGTGTGTTTCACAACTGTTGCTTATTGATTTTATTTATTTATTTTACATTCATCTTGCACACATCTGGACACAGTACATTTGAATACATATTTTCCATTCCCTAAGTGAAAAGCATCACCCATGGATATACTAATACCCCATAGAGTACATTATGCACAAAGAAATTACAATACAATACAATAATATCGGAAAACACTACCAATGTTCTAGCTTCACGGCAAATCGAGGCATAAAATAAACTCCTCAAAAAAAGTTTGGAAACGTTATTTGGGTCGATTATTCCTCCCCTTTAATAATACCAATTGGTATTGTATTTTATATCGTTGGAAAGCCTGATTAGTCACCTTTACAACGAGGTACAACTTGTAAGGATCATGCATTCGTGGAATGAGCAACACAGCTAACCGTGTGGGTAGCGGGCCAAAAAAATGTGCCTAAATGCCCTGCAATATTCTTCTGTTGGTATTCACTCTCGTTTTGAGCTTCAAGTGCTGGCAGGTGTATGCCAGTGGGATGGAATGGGATGCCATCCCACAGCAGTGTGTGACCAGGCTGGTGACCAGCATGAGGAGGAGGTGCCAAGCTGTTGTGGCTGCGTATGGATCTTCCACACGCTACTGAGGTCCCTGACAGTGTAAAATGAATAAAGTGTAAAAATGGCCAATATGTGTTGTTTTTTCCTTATTACTGTGGGAGAGTGCAATCATCCAGTCCACCAAGCAACTCAAAACGAGAGTGAATACCAACAGAAGAATATTGCAGGGGATTTTGGCACATTTTGTTGGGCCGCTACCCACACGGTTAGCTGTGTTGCTCATTCCACGAATGCATGATCCTTACAAGTTGTACCTCGTTGTAAAGGTGACTAATCAGGCTTTCCAACGATATAAAATACAATACCAATTGGTATTATTAAAGGGGAGGAATAATCGACCGAAATAACGTTTCCGAACTTTTTTTGAGGAGTTTATAACTTACGACTGAGCAACCAAACAGAACAGCGCTAAAATACGCAATTTCATTGTGAATGCTATGAATTCTAACAAAGCAGGCCACCACGAGCCACTACGGGAACGTCACGAACACAATAGTATCAATACATTACAGTTATTTGGCAGACGCGTTTATCCAAAGCGACGTACAATAAGTGCATATTGAAGGTCATAGACACAATCTACGAAGCTAAGTCACGAAAGCGCTACTTTCTCACAACATAGAAGCTATCGCTAGTCATCAACCGAATACAGTCAGCTATACATTCTAAGCTATGAGATAGCTAAACCAAATAGAAAATAACAAATAAACGGAAAGAACGTACTATATAATTTGCCGTATACATGTAGTTATTCAAGGTGGAGTCTGAAAAAGTGTGTTTGCAAATATGTTCAGCATTATTAGCAGGCTAACAGTGGTCTATTACGACCGATGCAAATACAAAAATATAGCACGCAGTGGAAAAACGAATGTATATACTCAAAATATTACAAGCAGTAATACTTACATGTCGAGGAGGATATCTTCCCCATATTGATAGGCACCTCTTCCACAGAATCTATGCTACAGGGATTAGAAGAATCTCTGTTGTTGTCCTCTTCTGACCGACTTCGGGGGAAAAGTACTAAAAAGTCTCTTCAAAGTTGCGCGCCGTTTTATTGCGTAAGACCAACTGCGTCATACCAAACGCGTCAAACCAAATGCGTCATCTGCGCATGCCCGCGTAAAGTTGTCGTGATATAACAAGTATTGCAGTTACGCTCGCCCTTAAATAGTTAATCCAAGCTTTCAATTACACATGTAAATAACTTTTGGGAAGCTTGTCGTGCCTTCTATTGGATAAAACAATTGTCGATCAAACCAGAATAAAATTGAAAGCGTCACAGCAGTGCTATCAGGGAGGGGGGGTTACGCAGAGATAGTTTCGTTTGTTCCAATGCGCTGTGTATTTTTCAAACGGATTGTCCAAGACAATAAATGACCACGGAATCTTGAAAGGGACATATCTACGCTTAAATCCACGGGAGGATTGCACACGAATTCCATATTTAATAGCAGATATTGATAGTAGAATGGCATTGTATGATTTCACTTGTTTATGTCGGTATTGATTGAGCAGCGATTTGCACCGCTGTATTTGCATACGGTCGGGCTATTGGTGGGTTTATCTGGTTGCTGGACGGAATTCTGATATTATATGATGAATACATATATTTATGAACTCCCAACATAGACGCTATTGCCCACTATGTCACGCATGGGTAGGTATAGGCTGGGTGGGGAGTGCTTGTTAAATGGACTTGCTACGGAAAGATAGTGACACTTAGAAACTACGCATTGGCCAGAAATCGTCGCGAATCGTCTACCAATAAAGTTAAAATACCGCGTTTGGGTTTTCCACTAATAGTTTGGCTGCAGGAGCAACGCGTGTCTCAGTTGCGTAAAACTGTCTCGCAGGCGAGAAAAAATAGACTATCTGCACTAAGTAGTTACTGTAAGCTGAAGTTTTTTGGACCGTTACATATTTTGGGGCTCGTCCGGGATTTTCTCGACTTTATTAGCTTGCCAGTTCGGGCTGGCTTTGTTTTGTCAATGATATGGACTTTGATTGCTTGCTTTGCCATTTAAGGCTTTGCTGTGTCCTTTGTTTGGACTTTGCTTGCTTTCCACGTGAGGCTTGCTTTGTTGTGCTAGCTTGGTTTGTTCACTGTTTGGACTTTGCCCACTTTCTATTTGAGGCTTGCTTTGTGTGTTGCTAGCTTTGTGGTACTAGGTTAAAGCTTAAGGCTTGTTTGGAGTTGTCTGTAGTCTTGACTTTCGCCTTGTGAATAAATGTGTGTGAGTCTGGTGTTGCAAGACTATATTCCATTTATTATGGATGGATATGTGTCATTGGCTGAAGAACCTGATGTTGTGAAGCCTGTTAAAATGCTATGCAGATACTGGCAGAAATGTTTACATTTTTTGGGCTTATTCACTCCAATCAGGGATCAAACTTCATGTCCTGAATTTTTGCCCAGGTTCTCAACCAGCTCAAAATTCAGCAATGCCACTCCAGGGCCTACCATTTTGAATCACAGGGCGCACTGGAGATATTTCATTAAACAATGTCCATTATGTGTGCCTATTGTTTGGGATGAGGGGGTTCCTGTTATGTTCTGAGTCTGTTTTGTATTTCTGTCATGTTTAGTATTGTCACAGTTTTTGAAGCATACATTTTTCCATGTTTTTCCGCAGCCTTGCGTTCATACATATGGGCGGCAGTGTAGTATAATGGTTAAGGAGCTGGGCTTGTAACTGAAAGGTCACAGGTTCGATTCCCAGGCAGGACACTGCCGTTGTACCCTTGAGCAAGGTACTTAACCTGAATTGCTTCAGTATATATCCAGCTGTATGAATGGATACATGTAATAAGAAGTTGTGGACGTCGCTCTGGATAAGAGCGTCTGCTAAATGCCTATAATGTAAATGTAATGTAATACTGCTTCTCTCTCTTGCTGTCACTCACGCTTCCCTTATTGTTTAATTCTCCTGTGTCTATTTACTAATCTACTAATGTTAGATCAGGATTGGGTAATACTAACTCTCTAACCATGTGTTCATGTTGCCTTACGTTTCTCGTGCATGTCATTTACTAATTTACTAACGCTAGGTCAGGATAGGTTTATTACTAACGAGTACTAATTATCTTGTTATCTTGTCAACCCTCCACACCTGATTTATTTTCGCATGCTGCTCTCAAGCTAAGTGTCTGCACCTGTCTACACCTGCATATATACCAGCTGTCTTAGTCCCTCGTTGCGAGTTCGTCTTACTAAAATTTGTCAAGCGTAGTCTGTTGCCTGTTTACTCCCGAGCTAGTTTGTTTCAGTGTTTCTTTTCCCGAGTCCGTGTTTTCTTGTCTTAGTAGGTTTTTGTTTCTGTTTGTTTGTTGGTCTTGTTCAAGTTTTTGATTTCATGGTGATTGACCCCCGTCCGTGTTCTCGCGACTATTCTTTGGATTCCGTTTTGTACCTCTGCCGAGCCTTCCTGATTTTGACCCCTGCCTGTTTGACTTCCATTTTGGATCTTGTTTTGTACCGTGCCTGGACAATAAATCTGTGTTGCACTCCTGCCTGCTTTTGGGTTCCTGTCCTACGGATCATTACAGTTCCCTTGTTTGCTGTGAGGGAGGTATAATTTGTTTAGTTCCATAAGGCGTGGGAGTTGAAAATCTTAATGTCCCAACAGAAATACATTGGTCCTTATCTGGTTGAGTGCAAATTTGGTGAGTGCGCTTATCTAAAACCTGTGATAGTCAACTATCACGATAGCATGTTAAAGAAAGACTATGAATGAGGGAATGTTGACATGTCTGAGGTCAAATCCATGAAATTGTTGTGCCTTGTGATATTGTTTCTGCCTGTGGAACAGGATGATGATGTGCTTGTGGATGCCAAGAGTGTGCCAGGGGAACGGCTGCATAACACTCAGATTTTGGCTGTCAGTCCCATTTACCTTCCTTGTCCATTTCTGATCGAGCTGATATTGTTGCCTTAGTCATGTCCCACCTCTTTTGTCCCCTGATTTTACGCACCCTTTTCAACTGGCGAGGGACGCACGTGACTCGTGCAGGAGCTGTCCTCCTTCAGGATGACTGAGGGTATGGAATAACAGTTTTTTTTTATTTTTCTAAAATGTAACCGTCACCCAAAACTATTCTAGAATTGAAAAAGAGGTGCTCGCCCTGATCCTTGTGCTTCAACATTTTGATGTATATGTGGGATTCCCATCTCATTCAGTGGAGGTCCCAACAGATCACAATCCCGTCATGCAGTGGAGCTTGTTTCTCCAGGCTTATAGCAGGGACATCCGACACATTTGCGGTAAAGATAACGCCATCGCTGATGCCTTATCCTGCATAAGTGATTTATCAGAGGTTGCCCTGTGTTTAGAAACAGATGCTGATATGCGTGTTTCACAGACATTGGAAGTGAGCTCTTGATAATGTGCCGTATGTAATGACTAGATGTCTGACGGTGTGTAAATGTGTATATTTTGTTATAACTTTGTCATCATACATTCTCATGTGTTTTTCTCTTGTGTGACAGTTTGCTGTGTGGATCTGGCAATTCTACATTATGCAGTACATGTATTTATTGGCTTATGGGTGGAGGTGTTACGCTCTGCTACTTGTTTTCTCCCCCCCTGAGTCATGAGTTGGATGACTGACTCAGAGATTCTTAAATGTCTTTTTGAAAGTGAAATATTCTCTTGAGTATCTAGGAAAAGGCTTGTGACATGAGACAAAGAATACCGTATAGGGCAACATAATTTTCCCGATCCGTGTATGTATACCATTTACCTGGAGTGTTTTGGAGATGTGAGGTCCAAGACTGAAATTCATGAGTGACAAGTTCCTAATGTAAGCTGATTAACTTTTCTGTCCATGTGTCATTTTTGTCTGTACCTGAGGGCCCTGGTCAGGGGATATTTTTCTGTGAGAAGCATGGGCCCCCGGCCCTTACTTTGCTTTGTGATGGGCCACTTCAGTGGCATGACACATTAATAAATAAATTCAATAAATACATTACACTTGGAAATGCACTACTGCACTGAGCAGTGGAGAAATGTGATATGATCAAGTGATCTGGTTAGATGAGCATGATAACAATGTTATATACCCTAGCCTTCTCTTTCAGCACATAGCCCTCTCCTTCATACCTCTAGCAGAAGTCCTTCGCTTGTCATTTACATACATTTAACAAAGTACTATCTTCAGGCGTTTCTTTTTTACAAAGAGGTCTTTGTTTTGCTGTGCTCTCAATAAAATTGCTTATATCCTTCACAAGTTCTTTAATAGTATTGACAACTATTGACAGTATTGCATAACTCCAGCTGTGTTTGGGAAAAACTGAGTTTTGATTTTAATTTATGTTCTCAGCCAAGGCAGGGCTATTCTGGAGTCAAAACAAATAAATTGAGTACTTTGATGGCAGTGAAAAACATGTACCATCGGTAAATCATTTTTGAAATATTAAAATTTAACCAAGGTTTGGGCAAGGCTTTGAAACGGCACTGATTTAAAAACATTTTTATGAATATAATAAGGCTGTACACATGTATAATAAACAAGGATCCGTAATTCAGAACCTTGTTTGTAGTACCTTCCACAACCAGTGATAAACTAGATGGAATAATGTCGGCTATAAGTGGGATTCATTTAGAATTTCCTCATTTCATTCTAAAATTACATGTAAGCTTATGTGTGCACCCTATCAGCTATCAACACTCTATGTGTATGTGTGAATTTCAAGCCTGGTGTTTTGAACAATATCTTACCATTTCAGATTGGCAAGGAATTTGAGTGCCATGGTTACCACAGCTGTGGTCTACAGCATAGAATATACAGTATGGCCTGAGGAGGTTAGGAACAGTGCTCTTACGAAGAGATTTGTTAACAGTTTGGTTTAAATGACTTTCTAATTTCTCAGGGTAGTACCACAATTCAATTATCTGTTTTAATTGTACTGGTTCAGGAAAACATCCAAATAGATGTTAGGAGCTATTAACCCTGTGGGAGGCTCCATGTCACATTTCACAGGACTGTAGGCCACATATACAGATTTATGAGTGGCAACCCAGTGCCAGGGAAGATTGTGCAATGATCACAGAAAAGTGAGAGGTCTGCGGCAAAGCCTTTAATGTCGTAGCTTTGCCATAAAGACAACCTTGTCAGCAATTTAGATCAACGAAACCAACACCACCACAACCATCACCATCTTGGATGATCGTATAAAAGCCCCGCATTGAAGTCACACTCAAGACACGTGTTTAAAAACCATTGAAATAGATCAACCTGAGAGGTTTAATTAATTTGGTAGTGATAATGACAAATGGTTGGTCGCCATGGTACTTATCACTATAATACAACCCTAATAACCTGATGCAGTGAATGAGTGCACATGAAAAGTAAACAGTGTCGCTAGTTTAATTATCCATTTGATAAAATACTTGTATGTTTAGTAGCAATAGGTCAACAAACCTGACCTCAGATAGGTTTTTATATTGAGCGTATTGATGTCACATGCTAAGTCAAGTGTAGAATGACTAAACAACGCATGTGTAAGGATGATAGGAAAGCACAATAGCGTGGCAAATGTTTGTTTATAGAGTTAAGGCACAGGAGAAGCAGGTGCATTTGCGAGCAGATTGGCAGATTACAACAAATTACATTTTGGTCTTTGGATGATGAGTCACGAATCACAAAATGTGTAAACACATCACATATCATGGATTTAATCTTTTCCATCAAACGTGATGGCAATAAATAATTTGATATACAAACCGCTGAATTAAATGTTTTTAAATTTGTTGTGCTAGCAATAATACCTGAACATGTACTAACATCAGACAATTCAGATCAGACAGTTGTTCATCTTGCTTGAAAATCCACTGCTACAGGAGTTGTTTTTTTCAGTCGATATTATTATTTATTCATGTAGCATTAGCCAAGCTGAAAAAAAGGGTTTACTGCATTGCCTGTTAGACCGCTAACACACAGAATGTGCTGTGGTTTGCTAGCAGTAAGTGCCAATTGAATGTTATGGACAGAGGGAGGAAGCACTCAGTACTGCAGTATGTGGAATGGAGGTCACTGTTGAATGAGAACACAGACAAGAATGTAGATATAACAGGCACCTGGCTTTTCCCTTTTTAACTTTACTTGCAGGTACAGTGGTTGTTGTATTCCAATACGCTAATTTAAAGCTTTGAGAGGACTTGTGCGCCTGAAAGTGTCTCCATTACAAATGCACAACAAGAACATAAGTGATCCCTCTTGAGAATATATTGAACTGGAAAGACTTCAATAGATTCGACTTGGACACCCTCAGTAATTCTGAGTATATGTATACTTATTTTTGAATCCACTCGATTTAACAATTTTCCCACATTTAATTCTTCTTTTTCCCACAGAAGCACTATTCTTTAGTTTCTGCAATGAACAGAAGTGTTTAGTTCTGATTAATTCATCTGTACACAATTCACTTGGCTAAACGTCGATTAAAAAAAACAATTTTAAACGAAAGCATGGAATGGAAACATGGATTAGTCTGCCAGTGGTATCATGTCAAGCTGAATGAAATTAAATGTCTACTGAATGTCTTTCTCAGTTTCTTCTTGTTTACTGTTGTTCCCGTGGTACAGACATTTCTGAGAACATCTATTCTCTTTTGAAAAATAAGGCCACATACAGTGCCTTGCACTATTATTGGCACACCTGGTAATGATGAGTAAAAAGGGCTATACAAAATTTAACATTTGGTGAATTAGCTTAATCTCACACTGAAAAAATGAGAACAATCCAAACCTTTAATTTATTATGAGAAAAAAATTATTATTCTTAACAAAACCACGTGTGTCACAATTATTGGCACCCCTGCATTTATATATAGAATAAAGTAATAATTTTTTATATTTGGTCACATATCCTTTGCATGCCATGACTTCCTGATGTCTGTGACCCAAAACATCAAAAGACTCTTAATATCTTATTTTCTGGTACTCTTACAAGCGATACTATAACGTCTCTCCATGGATCTCTGGGAATTGGGGGGTGGAACTAGATTTAGCTGTAAATTATGCTGGAACAGTATGGAATACATGGTTGGTAAAATGGCTGTAAGTCATCAAGGGTCTGAGGTATCAAACAAGCCTCAACCCAGGGGTGTCACTAGACATTAGGCACTACTGGGGCACAGGCACCCACCACTGGGGCACTCCATATCAGCACGGCTGTGCTGGTCCATCGGCTTTGTGTCGTGCCTATGACGCAACAGCCGGGCTGATATAATAGATATAGGACCTCCCTCTCGTGTGATATTGCTTAAATTAAATATATGCTGATTAATTATGAGTTTAATGGTGATTAACACACACACACTAAATTGTTCTGATTAATTCACAACTAAAATATATCACATACCCTCAATGTCAAAGATTTTGATATTGTCTAATGTTCTGTAGCTTTTCGACACCTTGTGTCTAGGATGACCCGGCACCAGGTACACTTGTTAAATAAAGCGTCAATAAAACATGCATTGCGAGGGGTGAGGTTCTGTACTGAAGATGCTTCAAAGCTTTTTTGGTTTTTATTACAAAAGAGCAGTACATGTTATCAGTAGTCTTGTCACAGTTATCAGTAGTCTTGCCAGCTAACTGTTTTACATTGCCTACATTAGGTAGTTATCTAGTTAGAAATAGCTAGGGTAGGCAAATTTCTCTGCCTTTTATTTTCCAATATCACTATGACTTCTATTCAATTCAGACAACACATTGGTACATTCTGGCAATTACATGGTGATATAAAAGTGTTTTAGCTAGCTATGTCAGTTTCAAGTTTTAAAGTTTAGTCACACCCTACTAAGTACATCATTTGCAGTTGTAGTTGTACCATTGTAGTCAAATAAATAGAATAATCCTTTCACCGTCCCGTCGGGAGGGGTCGGGACCATTCCACTACAAGTAATTGAAACTTTCGTCCAATTAGACACTACATTCCTGAGTCTGGTATAACGTAATTAATTGTATATAGATTTGCATGAATATACATACCCAGGCTGATCGGCTAAGCATACATATATTAAAACAATGTTAAAACACTCTCAACCACACAGTCCGGTCTAAGTCCGTCAATATCATGCTCACCCACAAGACGTAAAAACAGTTCCGTTGATGACAGAGACAAAATAAAACTAGCACTGGGCCAACTCAGATAACCCCGTTTTATGCGTCTTTCAAACCCCACCCCATGTGGTCTAAAGTTTGAGACGTCCCCTCCTGGGAAATATATTCGTTATGGTCTGACCATAGTTGTTCAATACATAATAATACACTGCTATGATGGGTTATATAATACTAGCTATAAACCTTTTAATTGCTATTCATCACAGGTATGTATTTTTATAAACCAAGCATAACATTTTTCTTTGTGATTTGAGACATTATCTGTACTAACATATTATTTTATATTAAATGGTTGTGGATGAAGAAAGATAACTTATTTGTCAAATGTATTTTATACTAAATGTTTGTTGCAGAACAAAGGAAATGTTTTCCTTGAATTTACTAAACTCTATTAGCTGCTGAACCTGCGCACACACACACTTTCAAGCCTAGGGCGCCAGACGTGTTTAACGACCGGGCCCCCAAAGGAATTTCTTTAGGAAGATACCCTCTATCTCTTTAGCCGATCTAGGACCATAAATGTGTCCCATGTGAGTGTGTGTATGCAGGTGTGAATGGGTCAATTTACCTCCTTATCGAGATAAGTATACAAATGCTTTATCATTCTGATGTTTAAATATACAAATGTAACTGAAATAGTCTCTGGAAAATTAGGAATTGTTTTACCATATGGCTTTCTGCTGAGAGCGAGCTCTTCCCACCACTTCTCCAGCGTGTGGGTGCGCGCACATGTCCTTGATTTACAAGTGTTGAAGATGAGCTCATACTGTGTGCCTAGCTCGGGACACTCGCCCCACCGACCATGCAGATACAAATCATGACCTTGTTTTTTCTTCCTTGGCAGGGTGTCTGCCTCGTGGATGCAAGGCCATAAATTTGATGTGTGCTGGTTGGGCCTCTTAGAGCTGTCTCTTCCAAGACACCCTAACACAGAAAACCATCTTCCTATTGACACCATTGTTTCATACAGCAGGTCCTACAGCATAATATATAATTATGTTTAAATATTGAATAATCTATATTTTGTCACAACACCATGTACCATGTACCATGTTTATTTGACCATAAAATGACTGTAATTAACTTGCTTGACTGCCTGTTGTTAAGCAAATGAAGTCAAACATCGGTAGTATGTTGATGGGTAGCTACCTGCATTTCCTTCCCTCGCTTGTTCTCTAACGTTACCTAAAAAATCTTCATATGTCCATATCTGGGAAAGAACAGAATGTTGTGACTGCACTGCTTGTAACCATTTGGACTAATAAATCACTAATTTATGACTAATGTTAAATATGTTGTGCAGCAGAAATGATCCCTAAAGTAGCTAGCTAGTTGTTGTTGCAAACTGCCAATGCCAGTAGTAGCTAACTGACAATTTAGCGAGCTAGCTAGCTAGCTAACATTCGCTATCTTAGCTAACGTTAGCTAGCTTCATTTAGCAGTAGACAATTCAGCTAGATAACGTTATTTGCTTTAACCTCATAAATCCTGGTTCTTCTTAAATTACTATAACTCATAACTAACTAACAATATGTTGGGTTTCAACTAACCTGCCTTCTTCTACCGTTGCGCACATTTTTCTCCCATTCGTTGTTACTGCTGGATGATTGGCGGCAAGCCTGAATTGAGGGAGGGGTGGTGCGCTGCTGAGACAAGTGACACTCTGTGCCTGTGCGTGCGGTCCGAATCAGCTAATCAACTCAATCTCGTAATCGGTCTGTAAAAAAAAAAAAAAAACATTTTTAAACCTGAATTTTTTTTGTATATTAATGCCAAATCTGTCGAGAGGGTATATTTTACTTAATCATTTTACTGGGGCACAGCAAAGCTTTACTGGGGCACGTGACGCCACTGCCTCAAACCATCACTCCGCTGCCAGATATGCAGTAGACATGGATGGATCACTTTACGGGTTGTTTCTCCTGACAAATTTTCTTATTGAACTCTATGAAAAAATAAGTCAGGAGAAGAAACCCTTCAAGTTATCCAGCCATATCTCCTGTATTTCTGGCAGCAGAGTGATGGTTTAAGGCTTGTTTGATACCTCAGACCCTTGATGACTTACAGCCATTTTACCAACCATGTATTCCATACTGTTCCAGCATAATTTACAGCTAAATCTAGTCCCACCCCCCAATTTACATAGAGATCCATTCAAATGAAAAGACGTTATAGTATTGCTTGAGTACCAGAAAATAAGATATCAAGAGTCTTTTGATGTTGTTGGGTCACAGACATCAGGAAGTCATGGCATGCAAAGGATATGCGACCAAATATAAAAAAATTATGACTTTATTCTATATATAAATGCATGGGTGCCAATAATTGTGACACACGTGGTTTTGTTAAAAAATTATAATAAAGATTTTTTTCATAATACATTTACTTAAATTAAAGGTTGGATTTCTCTCATTTTTTCAGTGTGAAATTAAGCAAATGTTTTTATAACCCCTTTTACTCATCTTTACCAGGGGTGCCAATAATAGTGGAGGGCACAGTACATCTGGTTTATCAAGATTACTCAGATTAGATGGACCAAGAGGATAAGGAGGTTATCCACACCAATATGTTTTATGTCCCAGTCAGAACTTGGTGTGAGACAATCTTGAAAATTTGTTAAAAATTAATCTTTTGAAACTTGTATTTTAATGTAACTCACACAGTGTATAATATCTCATAACCAAAGATGTTCCAGAACATTAAATAGTGAATTACTATGATTTATAATTTTATTCTTTTTCCCAAAGATAATGCAAATGCTCTAATTGAATTAATGAGGAGAAAAGGAAGTATCATGAAACAAATTAACTTACACTATGTCCACAAATGTATCATCATTTTACTCCATAATTGTAACGTGTAGAGTGCCAATAAGTCGAGCTCCAAACAACTGAGTACAATCCCTTGTGTGTATAAGGTTTTGTTAATTATATTCTATGGCAGACTCCTGTGCCAAATTACAGCAATTTTGGTTTTGCATTTCAATCATTTGTAAGCCACAGCCTCATCCCACTGTTCCGGACTAAAAGCTCTTGTAATTGGATATCTGGGACCTCTGTTTGTAAGGTATATAAACTCCGTCATGTCATGAGCAAGTACACTCAAACATCGCCCTCGCTTGCAGCAAACTGTAAGTAAAAATGATACAATGTCTTGCACTGAATTTCTTTGATTTCTGTGTGTTATTTATTATTTTCATAATTAATGAAATGTAGTAATGTGTGTTTATTCATTATGTTGTTTGTTCCTATATTTTATTCTTTATTTTATAAAATGCATTCAAGTTTAACTGCTGATATATATTTGTTTGTCAGAATATAGCTGTAAAGTTTCAGAGACTATACATACTATACATATTGTAAGTAATTACCATCTCTTGAATTCTACTTTAAACTATTCTACTTTTAAACTGGGTCTATATTTAGCAGTAGTTGTACGTGTAAATTGAAATGCCTACAACAAGAAACCATATAATAGATTCAGCTGTAATTATAACTTCATTCTGAACAGTTCTGCACTTTTGCCTATGCTTTGCCAACTACCATCTTCATGTCAATGCTGTCATATAAATATGTTTTAATAATTGAGATGAAAATCCTACATTATACAGCTAAGTGGATGACTCAGGAATCTCAGTAGTTTAATTTAAATAGAGTACTGTCCATCAAAATTATTTAATTGGAATTCATTCTGATTTCCATTCTTGAATTAACTACCATAATTCAATCAGGGTGTTGAATTAAATTAAAATTCATTGTTTACATACACAAAGATATTTTAATGTTTGTATTCTGAGGATATGCATTTACTGCTTGAAGTAAAACTCACCATCAATAAATACAATGATTAAAAAGCTTAAGCGGATTGCTTTAAAATTGATTGCAGCAATGCTGCTGTATATTAAACAGATATTGTCTATTCTGTTTCACTAACATGGTTTTGTTTAATCTATTTCTAAATATCACGTCACTGATTATGTATGGAAATTTAAGAAAAGCAGACACGTCCTGCCAGGGGTATCACATTGAGGTCACCAAACTGTAAGGATTTAAATGTTGTCGCTGGGAGAAAAACATGTTTATCTGACTCTAATTAATTTTAACATTCATTTTAAGAACCTGTAACATAACATGGATGTTTATGTGAATACAGGTTTGCCTATACACACATTGACTGGGGTGTGGTTATATGAAATAATTGGCGGCAAGACTCTGTACCCCGGAGAGTGAGACAGTCTACTGCTGCCAGGCACTAAAATCTTCTATCCTAGGAGGTAAACATACCCCTCATCTAGGAATCTTGCAGACACTGTTTCTGCGCCATTAAGAAGCAACTTTAACTTGAACGATATGTAGAGTGAGCACCATAATTCATTGGACAGTGACACATTTTTTATTATTTTGATTCTGTACTCTAGCACTTTGAGTTTGAAAGGATACAATGACTATGAGGTTGAAGTGTAGACTATCAGCTTTACTTTGAGAGTATTTCCATCCATATCGGATGAACCGTGTAGAAAAATTACCTTTTGTACATAGTCCCCCCCCCCCCCCCATTTTCGGGCATCAAAAAATATTTGACAGTTTCACATAATGTAGAATAAATAATCTTTTTAAATATTTGGTAGCATGTCCTTTGCATGCTATGACCTGATTTTACTTCTACCTATTGGCTGAATAATTGTGCTAATTAATCCAAATCCAGGTGATTGGAGCAAAATAATGGAGAGGAATTTTACTTTCTGAACCTGGATTTTACACCTCTGTTATACAGGCACTGGCTTGGCTCTGACCATTAGCCAACTTTAACTGAGAGTCCAAATCAGTGAAATAAAAATTGAGTTCATCTCACCAAGAACGGAGTGAGTTACACCCTGCCAAGTCTGCCAGAACTTTATGGATTACGGGTACTTTAGCTCCTCCAAACAATATGCCATGCACCCCAAGTATAACAGTTGTCCTCAGTGAACCTTTTGTACCTCTGCAACAACTGGTGCCTGATTTCTTGTTGTACTGTGTTGTCTGTCGTGCTGGGAATAGTCACTGGCTTGTGGGCAAGTGCATCAGAGGAGTGCACATAATTCTGCAATAATTTTTTTTTGTGGTGTAGATTTAATGGATTTTAGTGGTGGATAATCAAACGCGAAGGTAGGGGGATCAGAAACAAGTCACTCACGCAGAGAGGACCAATAAAGAGAATAAAAAAATAAATGCAAAGAAAAAAAAGACAGGAAACTAATTCCTTGTGACTAAACAGCCAAATGAAAATCAACCCACTAAAATAGGGCGAACTCGAATAACGAGTGAAACACAAACTAAATCTCCCGAGCTCAATACTGGAGCCAAAACTGGAAATTTAACAAAGAAAAGAACACCTTCGGCAAGTTCGGAGGGCCAGAAGAGTGTAAAACAAACGAAACAAACAAAGAAAACTGTCTCAGAGAGAACAGCAAAGAATAAAATAAATAGAACAGAATGCTAACAGGAAGATTAATACCTATACCTGAACTAAATGCTAATAGTAAGTCCCCCGTGAACATAAACAGCGTTTACTATCACGAGGTCGCTAGTACCTGGCTATACCTGGCTCAATGCAATGTCGAATGACAAAAAAGCACCGGGGAAGCGAAAGTGAGGAACTTAAATACCCTGCAGGTAGAGGCACAGGTGAGAACAATGATGAGGGAAAGCAAACCCCGGAACGGAACGTAGAAAAAATCCGATAGATTCTCAATCGGAAAATAAGGACGAGAACCGCAATGGAAAAGAAAATAAAAACCCACGAACCATGACAGTAGATGGCATAATGGATAATTGTAACTTCAGACTTGAGTGGTTTTCTCAAAAATGTGTGTAAATAAAATATACAGTGTGCAATGCGTTACTTACAAGACTGAAGTCAGTGCATATTGCGTACTATGCAAAACTATAATAATTTGTAAAGCATAGAAATGGCCTGCTTCAGCATAGGCTACAGAGCCATAGGCTTCAAAGCAGTCCCTATAGATAACAGTCCATAGAGTTAACCTCCTGCTATGATTGCTTAATAGTTATTTTTCAGCAGAGGGGTATTAACCTTAAAAGGCTCATTAGACTTTAATGTGCCCTCTACATAAAACAATCATTGGTGCCCTTTACAACTGATTGTCCAAGCAAGGGTGATAAATACATTTGACGTTTTACATTTACATTTTTCTGAATTTGTGAATATGGAGCTGGCAATTGTGCCTCAGTGCTACAAAAGAGTTAATTGTTGGAGAAGTGCATCTCTCCCAAATGACAACTGGAATACTGTGGGTACCTGGTGTTTTATTGAGAGGAACTTTTGTAGTCTTGGGAACCTTGGCTGACTTAAATCTACTCTACCCCTGGTGGGGAAAAAACACTTTGGGTCCTGCCACAGTGGACTCCTAAATTTAGCCAATAATGAAGCTCACAATGATTAAGCAATAGGGCCTATACTGGGCTTGTAGCATGTACTTTTCATCAGCTTGCGACATAATATAACTGTTTTCACTTAGATGTATTAACTTATTTTTAGCAGACATTACATGTACTGTATTATAATAGCTAGATGTGCTGTAATATAATGTAGGACATAGCAGCATGATGTTTCATAGACATTTGTTTTTCACTCCAGTGTTTAATTCTGGCATTGAATGAATCGACATCGGAGGACGAGCTTAATTCAGCTCACTGAAGAAATGATAATGCAAAACAGCTGCTATGAATGTGTAATAGATGAGGACGACACAACCCAGGCATCCGTGTTTGACGTAAGTCCGCTCAGCCATCTGTAATGTTGTTTTTTATCGCTGTTGCTTTGATAGTGAACATACATGTAGTGGAAGTGAGGGGTTCATCAATACAATAGAACTTTCATAAACAATCACCGAGGATTTAACATATTCAAAATGTAACCAGTACGAAGAAGAAGTTGGGAAATTCACAGGGGACAAGAAATGTCACATTTGTTGAATTTTCATGGCGCACATTGTGCTGCACCGACATGGCATTTCGAACGGTTTCGTTGGCAGTTGGCTCTCCAGGACAATGCGGAATTGCTGGAGACCCTCTTCAACAGGTACCCGGAATACCTGAGCATCCGGGACTGCTCCAGCGCCAGCCCTCTGCACCATGCTACATCAGGCGGGAGCCACCGCGTCATGAGACTGCTCGTCAACATGGCCGGCACTAAGGGTGAGCCCTTTCATTTACAAAACTGTGCATTAAAATCCATACGTCTGGGCTGAGGATCAGGTAAAAGTCACCATCTTGCTCTGCTTTACTCTGTGTGGTCATTAAATACTAATAGTGTGGAACATGAATTATTATGCAGCAGAGCCCATGTGACAGGCCAGTCCATCCAATTTCCCAAGAAAGCATTGCGCACAGAAATCTAGCGCACAGATGCGGGAGCAAACCATGACTATTTGATGATTTTAAAGAAGTGGGATCAGAAAGGTTGATTTTATTTGTGATGTGCAGTAGTTTAATGTACACTTTTAAGAGGTAGGTGATGAAAGCTGAGGTAAACAGAAAAAGAAAATAAAGAAAGCTGATGATGTCGGAAATGCAAGTTGTCGGTGGTAAGTTGGTTCAGAGATCTTATTTTGCTTTCATTGATCTCTTATTTCAAGATTCAATATTTCAAGACAGCTTTAAGTGCCAATAAAATGTAGCCGTCGAAAGTGCACACTGTGGTGCAACACATAGATTTAAAGGATGTTGTGGGACTCATTGCTTAAGAACAAACAAATTGATTTCACAATATCTCTATAAAATCTGAATTATATTAATGATTAGCAAGCATAACATAACAATACATAAAATGGTATAAATGGACAAAAAAGATAAATGAGAGGAGTTTGGAATGACTGCAATATCATTCCCAGAACTAAATGCCACTGATGACCAGGGTAACACCCCCCTTCACTGGGCCGTGCAGAGGGACCACAGAGAGAGCTGCGTCACCCTCTTGGACCTGGGAGCGGACCCCAACATCCTGAACAGAGCCCTCATGTCCCCTCTGCACCTGGCCGTCAATCTGGGCCACAACAGCCTCGTCACCGTGAGTCGCCTCCAGGGCCCGGCCCTGTCTGGTCTACACACAGTGCTGTGAAATAACAGTACACTGAGACAGTTCTCTCAAAACATCAGTGTAAAGCTCACCGTCCAATGGAGGACTAATCAATGATGTTAGAGGCAGTGCAGGATAAGGGAAAGAAAACTGCTCATAGGGATTGTGGATGCAGATCTTAGGTGGGGCACTGCCATTGTGCCCTTGAGCAATGGCACTTGATATTACTTCTGCATAAGGGCTTATTCACATCCCCTTACATAAACAACCCAGCAACTGTAAGCCTGCACTTGAACTAGCCTACTTTTGAAGCTCTGTTTCAGTTTTGCTTTGTTTCTGGCACAGCTGCTGCTGTCTCACAGCGGGACGGACGCAGACCTGAAAGGAGACCTGGGAAATACTCCCATAATGATGGCTTGCTCCATTGATAACTATGAGGCCCTTCGCATACTGGTGAGCACACGCACCATTGGACAGCTGTCAACGAGAATCAGCAGCAATGAGACCGCATGGATTTGCACCTCTTGCTTTACATAGCTTTTTTTGTTAGTGAATTAATCTTTTTGACCCCGTGTTAAGCTGTGTGTTATAACAATTTACACAAGAGACATATTTGACGTCTCCAAAGTAAACTTTTTTTCATGAGGTTCATCATTATTCGAATGGTAAAAGTAATTAGAGGATTGTGTTGCGATTGGTTTCCATCATTTAAAAGAAGAAGATAGATGGATGAACCAGCAGTTGGTGTGGGGAATAGGAAATTCCTCAATTCAGACGGCACCTGCTCTTTTCCAGATGAAGCACGGTGCTAAGTTGTGTCAGCAGAACAAGCTGGGGCATTTCGCCATCCATGCAGCTGCATTCGCAGGTGCAAGGAAAGTCATAGAGTTCATACTGGATAAGGGTAAGCCAGCTGAGGACTCTCACAGGCCTCACACTGCGGACCCTGTTTACTACCAACGGGAAGCACGCAGCTTAAAAGGATGCTGCGGTCTAAATATTCCGGCCCTCAATAAATATTCATGTAAAATCTATAGTACCACTTTTTCATTTAAACAAAGTGGACACATGTTTTCTTCACAGACGCATCTGTATTTATCAACATACAATCAGCTGTTTTTGGCGCGGCACGAGTAGAAGTCCATAGACTTTCTGTTTTCTAGTTTCTGTGAATAATAAATATAATGTGGTTGTTAAAGATAATGCATAACAACATAACACCAGAAAGTTTCAAAAGTTGTATTAAATGCTACTGCAGTATTTTATAAGATGACAATCTTGCCTTTGTTAGTATGTAACACAGAACCCACACTGCCAGCCAATTAATAGATACAGACTCATATGTTTAATGAGCTAACTGGTTTGGGCCGCCTAGCAACAGCATTCAAATCCATTTTAACTGTTTTTGAATATGATACAGCAGATGTGGACAGTTTATCAGTTCCAAGTACACACATATGATAAGAGGAAATGAGAGCAACAGGAAGTGGTTTGTTTGAAGAATCATGCCTTTTGTGTCCCTGGTCTTCATAGGCCTGAGTACTGTGGTTGTATTGGCGAAGGCAACACCAAGAAGAGTAAACAATAAGAGAAAACCATTATTAGGTTGCTATGTAGCAGCCTGCCGGTAAGGCAGTTGTTTGAGCTCAGAATTGTGCGCCTTAAGTGAAAATAGATTTGCAATATGCAAGTTGGATTGTGTCTTCCATGCTTCACTAGCCTACATTTAGCATGATCATTAACGATTTCTCAAGATTAATACATTTTGGTGAATAGGTTAATTCTGGTACAAAGTTAAAAACTGCTGAGTGACTTTGTCTTCACTGCTTTAGAAGTACATGTATATATTTTCCACCATTTATCTGGCATAATTCTGACTAAGACTGTTTACTTGTAATTTGTCATTTGTAATTTTCTTGTTTCCTTGAATCAAGGGGAAGAGAATGGTCATTCAGTTGAGGGGCACATTAATTACCTGGACAAGTCCAAAAGCAGTCCTCTTCATCTGGCAGTTCGAGGAGGGGATATAGAAACAATACAATTCTGCATTTCAAAAGGAGCAAAAATTGAGCAAAAACAGGTAAATCATTGTTCTCAAGGATGCAATTACAATCAACACAATTACAATGGCTTATTTATTCACCAAAAAGTTTGCACACACACACACACACACACACACTATATATATATATATATAATACAAAATACACATGTACAAAAAAAGTAAAAAAGGTCAACTACAAATCCAGATGACTAAAGACTTTTTGAATACCCAAACCATCACTCTGCGGCCAGATATGGAGTAGATGTGGATGGATTCCTTTAAGGGTTGTTTCTCCTGACTTTTTTCCCCATAGAGTTCTATAGGAAAATGAGTCAGGAGAAATAACCCTTGCAGTGATCCATCCACATCTACTCCATATCTGGCAACAGAGTGATGGTTTGGGGCTCGTTCGATAGCTCAGACCCTTGATGACTTACAGCCATTTAGCCAGCCATGTGTTCCATACTGTACCAGTGTAATTTACAGCTGAATCTAGTCTCACCCCCCATTTCCCATAGAGATCCATTCAAATGCAGAGAGCTTATAGTATCGCTTGTAACAGTACCTGAAAATAAGATATTGAGAGTCTTTTGATGTTGATGGGTCACAGACTTCAGGAAGTAACAGCATGCAAAGGATATGCCACCAAATATTAAATATGATACTTTAAAAATATGTTAAAGCAAAGGGTATAACTACTTATGTAAATGAAAGATTTCAGTTTTTCGATTTTTAATACATTTGCAAAAATGTCTAAAAAAATGTTTTTACTTTGTTATTATGGGCTATTTTGTGTAGAATTTTGAGACAAAAAATGAACTCAATCTATTGTAGAATATGTCTGTAATGTTATAAAACGTGGAGAAGGTGAAAGGGGTGTTCAGACTTTCTGGCTTGACTGTATGTGCTGGAACTGACTAGAACACTGATACTAATGGTGAAAGACCACTTGCCATGCTGCACACAGTCCTGATCACTCACCTTCATTACATTAATGCTTTGTGTTACTCTTCTTGAGAGGAGAAATTACCCTTCTCATATTACACCAAATGTATATCCTGGCTTTCTCTTTATTTTCTTTCTAAATTATCCTCTTCCTCTACATTGGCTGCAATTGATGTAAAACGTACTAAAATATGTTTCTTCCATTTAAAAAACATATTGCAACAGTGTGACAAATCCACGGCCCTCCACTTCGCTTGTACTCAAGGGGCCATAGAAGTTGTCAAGGTGATGATTTCAGCTTACAACAGAGCGGAGGATATCATCAATATCACTGACGGTGCTAACCAGACTCCTCTTCACAAGTGAGTTTCTTTTTCAAGAAGTACCTTTGGTGGCTCTATGATGGTATACAATAGAGCCGAGGCAAGGGTTTGATTGAGAATAACATTATAGTATTTGCTTGGTGCATCTGAGTAAACTCTTTCCCAAAGAAAACTTTTCAAATGCTTATTGACCTTTGAACATTGAACTTGTGATGCTGGGAGAAACGGTTTTGGTTGAAATGGAGCATTTCTCTCACGCCTCAGACAACATACTCTACTGCTGACCTTTGGTAACCTTTGGCCCTTACATAACTCTGATTAGGATTAGAAGTTTCCACATTTTGCATTCTATACCAGGAACGAAAAATTCTAAAATCCTTTCAGTCCATGTCACTCTCTATAGAGCATAACAATTACTGACTGTGCAGTGACCATTCTCCAGCCCAGGTCAGTTGATTTGACATGTATTCTTGCATACAGTATTATGCGTATGGTATTACGTAATTCCATTCAAATCATCAATTGTTAGATTTTTTTTTTTTGTCTATTTTGTTATACAGGGCAACAATATTTGATCATGTTGAATTGGTTGAATACCTCATATTAAAGGTAAATATACTGCACACAGCTATGACTAATGCATGTCATAGGTAATATGTCATCAATGGATATTACGAGGACTTTCATCTCCAATAACCTGACTATATGCAAAAAAATTAATAAGTAAAATAAAGTCAGTTTGTATTTTAATGGACATATGGCAGCTGAGTGTATGATGAGGGCCTTCATTTCAAATCAATTGATAAAATGCAAAAAATAAATTGGTCAGTTGGCATAGTAATGTATGTATTTATGTATTTATTTATATTGAATTATATTGAATATATAGTATATTTTATATCTTATTTAAAAATGTACAAAAATGTCTGCGGTCTGGTATAATGTATCATACAGTAAATCCAGAAAGTCTGAATACCCCTTTCACCTTCTCCACTTTTTATTACATTAGGGCCCTGTCACACTATTGCGTATCGTACTAGCGTATGCCAGCGTATGAAAAATATCACTCATACGCTGATATACGCTGACATACGCTAGGGGTACGTTAGGCATAGGTTGTATACGTTTCAAACACGGTCGCATACGGTGGCATACGCTGGCATACGGCGAGGCACAAAAAGCTTTTTAAGCATGCTTTAAAATTTTGTGCGTGTTCGGACGTATGGTTTATACGCTAAGCATACGCTAGGCATACGCTGAATACGCTAGAATTATGCTAGAGGTACGTTACTCATAGGTCGAGTAGGCTGGTCATACGCTGACATACGCTGTCATGAAGGTGTACCGTACAGCTAGCGTATTGATAGCGCATTGATAGCGCATGAGTAACGTACTTCTAACGTATGTCTGACGTATCTGCAACGTATATAGACATCTTGGCGTATGCCTGACGATTGAAAGAAGCACTGGGCCAACTCAGGTGCATGTGCAGTTCCATGGCAAGACAGGATGATTTAGAAAAATTGTATAGTTTAAAGTCAAGTGTAAAGTGCAGTTTATTATTCTAGGGGTCAGGGGTACTTATAAATTACATATCATTTGATGTATTATAAAAGTATGAAAAACACCAGAAGTAAGTTTAAAAACGTTTATTCATATGATCAACTGATCATTAATAATGGCACATGGTAATAATGGTACATAGTAGGGATGCAAATTTTAAGGAATTTCCTTAATCGATAGTTGTTAACCTTAACAAACAATCGTCGATTAATTGATAACAAAAGCTAAATATAGCTTATGATAGACACAGAATACAAAATGCATGTTATATTCCTCAATCAAAGATTTATTGTAACATTTGAGAAACAGGCATTATTTTAGCATAACAAAAATAGAATATGAAGGTGTGTATAGGCTACTTTAACAGAAAAGAAATTGCGCTCCGTCTCATCTGTTGTAAGCGAAACCGTTGCTCCGCTAGGCACTTGCAGCATGAACATAATCGCTCTTGAAATTGAAAGGCGACAGTTAAACTAGTAGACTTAGCCTAGAACAGTCAACTTAAAACATAGGCTATTATGTTTTGAATAGGCTCCTCATATTCATACTAGATAGACCTACTTATTTTTATTCAAGAACATTTAAGCATATCTACGTGGTCGGGAGTGAGTCATGTGCGCAGCCTGTTTATTAGCTCTCGAAATCCCTCACCGTCAACAGTGCTTATTGTCATAATGTCCTTTTCAACCATGTTGCATGCCCTCTGAGTAATAGCCTACAGTCATTAAAGAGTCAATACTTCTTTCCTGGTTGTGGTGGTGTGTTGCGTTCCCCATCCTGAGAACCGAGAATGTGGAAAGGCCGACGGTTATATAGGCACTTTGTCGCGACGCTGGACATGCGCAGTTCATACGCTACTCATACGCTAGCCATACGCACATTACGCTAGCCATACGCTGGCGATCCGCTACTCATACGCTACTCACAGGTTCAATGCGGTAAGTATCCTAAAAATTCTGTATTTTCAAGGGCTTTTTGTGCGTATGAAAATTATTTTATGAATTTACATACGCAACTCATACGTTTCTCTCATACGCTATAGTGTGACAGGGCCCTTACAGACATATTCTACAATAGATTGAGTTCATTTTTTGTCTCAAAATTCTACACGAAATAGCCCATAATGACAAAGTAAAAACATGTTTTTAGAAATTTTAGCAAATGTATTAAAAATCGAAAACTAAATTTTTTCATTTACATAAATATTCATACCCTTTGCTTTAACATATTTTTAAAGTATCATATTTAATATTTGGTGGCATATCCTTTGCATGCTGTTACTTCCTGAAGTTTGTGACCAATCAAAATCAGAAGACTCTCGATATCTTATTTTCAGGTACTGTTACAAGCGATACTATAACCTCTGCATTTGAACTGATCTCTATGAGAATTGGGGGGCAAGACTAGATTCAGCTGTAAATTACGCTGGTACAGTATGGAACACATGACTGGCGAAATGGCTGTACGTCATCAAGGGTCTAAGGTATCAAACGAGCCCCAAACCATCACTCTGCGGCCAGATATGGAGTAGATGTGGATGGATCCCTTTAAGGGTTGTTTCTCCTGACTTTTTTCCCCATAGAGTTCTATAGGAAAATGAGTCAGGAGAAATAACCCTTGCAGTGATCCATCCACATCTACTCTATATCTGGCAACAGAGTGATAGTTTGGGGCTCGTTCGATAGCTCAGACCCTTGATGACTTGCAGCCATTTAGCCAGCCATGTGTTCCATACTGTACCAGTGTAATTTACAGCTGAATCTAGTCTCACCCCCCCAATTCCCATAGAGATCCATTCAAATGCAGAGAGCTTATAGTATCGCTTGTAACAGTACCTGGAAATAAGATATCGAGAGTATTTTGATGTTGATGGGTCACAGACTTCAGGAAGTAACAGCATGCAAAGGATATGCCACCAAATATTAAATATGATACTTTAAAAATATGTTAAAGCAAAAGGTATGAATACTTATGTAAATTAAAAATGTCAGTTTTCGATTTTTAATACATTTGCAAAGATTTCTAAAAACATGTTTTCACTTTGTCATTATGGGCTATTTTGAGACAAAAATGAACTCAATCTCTTGTAGAATATGTCTGTAATGTAATAAAACGTGGAGAAGGTGAAAGGGGTATTCAGACTTTTCGGCTTGACTGTATATGCACATCTGGGGCCACATGCTGAGCAGAAAAATGCCCTCAGAAAGATGCGTAAGCGAGTTTCCATGCAAAAATTCAGATGTATAACATACGTAAGAGAACCTGCGTACCTTTACACACGCTGGGCACCATGTGTAAGCAAGGTTTGGAGGCAGTGTAATATGGCGACACCATGATAGAGAGGCAGAGGGAGAAAATGCAAAACTTTGCGAAAGCAGATTTCTGAGTTTTTTTCTGAATGCTCTTTTACGCATGAGTTTACTCAGAGTTTTATACATGTGGCCCCAGGTATGTATCTAGCAAGGAAAATTAAATATGTACGATGATATTAGTCTATCATTGCTTCATAATATATTGCAGATATATTGTAACTATTCAAAGGTATTGTCACATTTCACATTCGGGAATTTTGACAGACAACATTTTTAGAGAATCTAAAATGCTATTATCTTCAGAACTATTAGATTTGTTGCCTACATATTCATACAGCTGAAAATAGCATAATATGGTGATTTAAGCTCAAAGTAAGTTATTTATGATGTGTTTAAACAATTTATATTGATGGGAATGACAGTCATTGCTTACTCGTTTGTGTTATAACAGGGTGCAGATGTTAATTACATTGACTGTAATGGTCATTCCCCACTACTTCTTGCTACAAACTGTGAGGCATGGAGATCTGTGGAAGCTCTGTTGTCAAAAGGTGACCTGTGAATGTATACAGAAGGCATATGTTTCACCAAATAAATCGCATCACGTAAGCTCATACAGAGATTAGGTTTATAAAGAGTTTTGTAAACATACAATACAGTGCATTCCAAAAGTGATCACCCAACTTTTGTTTATTTCTCATTTTTATGTGTTGCAAAGTCAAAATAAAATATATTTAAATGGGATTTTGTTTTACTCCTATATAAGAAACTTGGTAATGTCAAAATTAAACAAAGAAAAAAGGATTTAAGCTGTATCTGGACAAATTATTTAAAAAGTTCAAGCCACTACATATTCTGAAGCCACTGCATATAAAATTCTACAGGATGGAAAATTTTACTTGCATACGTGTGCTGGTGAGTGTGTGTGCATGTGTGATATGGATCTTTTGTTGCAGGAGCAAATCTCCAGATAAAGGACAAAGCAGGTCGCAGCTTCCTCCACCTTGTTATTTTGCAGCCAAAGGGTTTGCAGAATCTTCCAGAGAATATTCTAGAGGTACATTGCTACACTGTGTTTATGAGTAAAACAGTTGCATTAATTTGGGAGTTAAGGGCAAATGTTGATGGAATGCAGACCACATGTACAGCCCAACATGTCAAACCATCAGGGAATCTCCAAGACAGGAAACAGACTAAAAACACAATTATTTTCAGTCCCATGACAGAAATATTTGTGATCTTCACTATTCTTTAGGCAAAAAATAACCCATGGCATACAAGTCTGGTGTGAAAGCATTCATATAGGTCAGAATTAAACTGCTTTGAGAAACTGACAAGCCATCAACACGTAATTTTATTAGACTCTGTCTAATGACTGCCATTTAATGAAACACTACTGGGTGGCAGAAGTAATAATGCCTTCCTGTTGGAGGTAATAATGGCTGTGTCACAGTAAAAAAAGGCCTATCATGTGTTTCCTGTGCATTTGCGGTAGCTCGACAGTGTAAGAGAACTTCTGAATGATGAGGACTGTGATGGCTGCACCCCGCTCCACTACGTCTGCAGATTGGGGATCGCTGCTTCAGTCCAAAACATGCTTGGCCTCAAAGTTTCACCGGGACGAAAATCCAAGGACAAGAAATCTGCCTTTCATTTCGCAGCTGAGTGAGTGTACACTTAATTTGCATTCTGGACAGTATGCGTAATAGCTGTCCATTTAGGGTATAATTTTAAACACTGGGAAAACAGCACATTTGCAGTACATATTGTAGTGTAGCATCGTAAAATGCATGGCAATCATATGCAATCACAGGAAGAAAATTTAGTAGAAGGATGGACAGGAGACAGATTGCACTTAAAATTTAAGAAGTTTAGAGGTTTGAAGGGATTGCGCAGAGGTAAGTCTGTACTTTCTCCTCATTAGGCTCAATTTGAGGTGGGTTTTAAGCTGGAGAAGTCTCACTCTTGGTCGGATGAAGATGAAGGAAACAATCCTGGATAGTCTTGTATTCAGTTTACGCTTTTATTGAGCACTGGCCAGTGGGAGGTTCTTTCTTCTACGCAGAGGGTTCAGGAGCTCTCAGGAACAAAAACAAACAATTGCTTTTACACTTTCATAACCCCTCCTCTTCCTAGCTAATAAACCAATGATGACTAACGATAAGCCATACTCTTGAATAGTTCTCACAGCTATCTGATCTGTTTCACTGCAACAGACTCAGAAATGCATCCAAAATTAAAGTTATGTGTTTTTTATAAAAAACTGTTTTTTATAAACATCTGTTAACATCTAGCAGTACCTTTGCCAGAATCTTAGATAAGGACGTGTTCTGGAAAGTAACCATGTTTCCTGCTCTTACTTTCTTACTCCAGAGTCATGGGTGGGGTATCATTGACCATCTACAGGGCCATTTGCATTCGTTTTTTTGGGAAAAATCACCCACATTATTTTCACCTCTCAGCTCTGCCATGTGTCATGTTCTACACTAAAAACACAAACAACAAAATTACTCTCTTCTAAGTCCAGTCTCAACCTTTACATAATCTGCACATTTTACTCAGATTTTCTGACGGCTTACTTCCTCTTCTTTCTTTTTTTGGAAAGATTCGGGCGGCTAAACACATGTAAAAAACTGCTGGAGGCGGTGTGTGCCTCCAGGCTGCTGAATGAAGGGGATGAGAACGGGATGACCCCTCTGCACCTGGCATCCCGGGGCGGGCACACCAGAGTTGTGGAGCTGCTGCTCAGGAAAGGAGCTCTATTTAACAGGTAGTGCATCTTTTCCGCAACGCCCTATGTGGAAATGAACCAGTCACCGCACAGTATGAAAGAATAGTTTCCTTGTTTATGGCAACAGTGACCAATTATGTAGCCTGCTATGTAAAGACACCTGTTATGCAATAAAAAATTTAACACAGCAAAATTACTGCGAGAGAAATTGAAGTTTTAACTAGTTTCCTTCTTGCTGTTTTCTATAGCGATTATAAAGGGTGGACGAGTTTACACCATGCTGCTGCTGAAGGATATACTCAGACCATAAAAATCCTCTTGAGTTCAAACATAAAATTGCTTGACAAAACTGATGAGGATGGGGTATGGGGACTTTCTTTACTGCAATTACATTTTATTACATACAAGCCACTGACATACTAGTGAAGCCCTGGTCTAGATTTAAAAAATCTTGATTATGGAATTTAAGTGGTTTCTGTAAATCTCAGATGATCCTTAGCCTATAGGACTGTGGTTTTGAATGTGAGGTTACCCTTAACGGTATTATGCTTTTGAAACAAGAACTCTGATAATCTTTATGGGGCTGGTACATACATTTATTTTCCATATAAAATGTACATCTGTCAATTGGGCCAATTCCTCTTTCACACTGAATCCTTACTGATGCAGAATGGGGCATATAATGCATTCTAACGTGATGTTAAATGTGAACTTCTCATGTGAGGCTTTTGCACCGATTTCTTAACAGAACACAGCTCTGCATGTGGCCGCAAAAGAAGGGCACAAATCCACTGTGAGACTACTCCTGAGCAGAGGAGCTGAATTTACACTCAACAACAATGACTCATCCTTCCTACATGAAGCAGTGTTTCATGGGAGGCAGGAAGTAACGAACACCGTCATTGAGAGCGAAAGGTATGCAAATTAAAATTTATATTGTAGTACATTGTGTATACACAAAGAGACTAAACCCTATGGTGACCGAGACATACAAAGCAACGCAACAGTATCACAACATGACTGCAAATTGTATCAGTCGCGGAATGGCAGAAATAAATGTTAAGCAACTTTACAGTATATAGCAGACTCTAACTAGCACATCTCATCCAGTTCTGTTGGCTTCTTTCACTTTCTCTGAGCAGAAATCATGGTCAATTATGCTCTATGAAGGGATGGTGCTGAAATTAGTAGAAAATACTGTTTGTAAACAATGGTTTTCCTTGACGAGGTTGACTACACACACATCACATTTGTTGGTTTTATTTGGTTTGTTACAGATGTGGTGAATCCATACGAGCATTCAAACCCGACTCCTCAAAGCGTTGCGTTGTTATGGACATGATTGAGTTTCTTCCAGAATCATTCAAGGTTTGCAATATTTTACAGCGCGCACACACACAGTTTTCATACTTCACATTACATAAATGTATGTGTGACACACCGTTTGCTTTTTCTGACAGCATCTTTTGGACCTGTGTGTGAAAGAATCAGAACAAGATGCTAACAGTCATGACTACTGGGTATGTTTGTGTTGCTTGCTATTAATATAAATAGTTTACCATTTTGACAAAAAAACATTTTTTAGCTTGTTTTATGAGAATGCGACAAAGTATAAAGTCAGTTTTTTTCTTGGGCACCATGCAGATTGAATATGATTTCCAGTATCTTCAGGCTCCAATAAAACTGTTAAAACTAGCTAAAACAGACAGGGCTTTCAAGCTCCAGCCTCTTGCAGCACTGAATGTAAGTACATTTGCCACTTTTGTTAATAAAATATTTCATACCTGGGAACGGGGTTCGACATAAATGTTGAAATATGAATATGAATGTCCAATTTCATTACAATGAAGCAAAACATACATTTCTAAAATGAAAATATTTGCCAATATTCATTACCATTCAATTATTTGAACAGACATTAGTCAAGCTATAATATTTTGAGGATTTAAACATATTGTGGCCAAAGAGTGGGTGTCTAATAGACAAAGAGCTACTACGTGTCATGCACTCAGATAAAATAACAGGTTAAGATGCTATATTATCAGTTAATTTGTGTTTCAGTCATACATACTATAATTAAAATAGAGATGCCACTAATAGCTTGTATTCTGCAGCTTGACTTAATAACACTTTGAATGTTGTCTTTGAGTTTGCAATATTTACACAGTGCTATAATTCTTCTTAAATTTTTTCAGGCAATGGTAAAATATAACCGACTTGAGCTTTTGACTCACCCAATCTGCCAAAAATATTTAGCAATGAAATGGTAAGTATACACTGTTACATCCTTGCCAATACTTACTTCAACTTACTTCAGAGATAACAAGAACATCATTGGCAACAACACTAGCAAATATAGACACATTCCAGTCATTAGTTCTACTACTACGACTAGTCGACGATGACACTAAATACAACTCAAGGTTGGCAACTCATATGTTCACGCATATTTCCCCTTGTTTTATTATGTCCTGCTTATGGAAATGTGACCAACCTGTTTTACTCGTAGGGTAATGCTTTAAAACAATCCACTTTCCCAGGAAGACCGTGAAACGTGCGACTTACAGCAGGGGAAACAGAGGACATGCAGCGCACATGCAGAGAATGGCATTACAACGTGCTGCAAATTTGTTTTCATTTCTAATTAGACGCGTATAGTTCTCTTTAAAATTGATTTGTTCAGTTATGAAATAACAGGTGAAATCAGCTGGGTTTTAATAAACTGAGAGTATGGAAACCTTGTCACTGTAATTAAAAAAATATGAAGGACGAAGAATAGCTACTAAGGTGCAAATTCAGTTAACATGGTGACATTTATCTCCGTTGTTTAACCGTAGGCTATGGAAAAAACCTTATGCACAGCGAATCCGCTGTAGCAGGCTATTTGAAAAACAATAAAATTCACTGGACAAGGCTTTGAACTTTTTTCAGTCAAAACCAACTCATTACACATCAGCTGAGGTGGAGAGGAAACTAAGCTCATAGTCGGGGTGGGAATATTTTAAAAAGTTATGCAATTTAAAAAAGCTTTCGAGCCACCGATCACAAAGAACAGGTTGTGCACAAGAGGAGTCCCTGCTGTCATTTCAGCTGCTGTGACTGCACATACTTAACTGTGTTCTGTCCCATAAAATGTCTCAGAACAAGTGCCTCTAAGTATGTGACCTCCCACAGGAAGGCTTACGGGTGCAAAGCTCATATCCTGAACCTGGCTATCTACACGCTGGGTCTGCTGCCTCTGTCGTTCCTCATCGTGAATATGAGACCCCAATGCACCAACAACAGCACATCTGTCAGCATGGCGAACACAGGCTCAGACAAGGTGCAGTACATCAACCCACCAAGAGATTCAACAATCTAAATGGAATACGACTTCGGGCCCGCACAGCTGCATCTATTAAGCGCTTCATTTAAAGTCACAGATGTGTTCCATTCAAATCTGACACAGCCAATTGATAATAGTGAATGATAAATGGAAGAATATGTGACACACATTGATGTTTTGCACAAGGACTTGTTTTAAAATCATTTTGTCCTTGAAGGTAATTCTCAATGTAGTATAATCTATGCATTTACAGAAAATCTTCTTTGAAAAATGAGAACCCTGCAATGTGTAATGTTTGCATCTACGTGATAATCACCCAAATTACTCAATGATAAACTGCAATTGATCCGACTTAACTGTCCCACTTCTTTCTCTTAATTTAATCAAATTTATTTCATGCTTTTAATATAATTTATTAATAGAGTAATACAATATCTGTATATTGTTATATAATTCCTAAACACTAATAAAGAATATCACTAACACATTTTCTACCATGCAACTGTTGTGGAAAAGTAAATTTATATACACTTTATATACAGTATATATTTCCATGTAATTGTGATTTCTAATTATACTTTACAGCATGGGTATGCTAACACAATCTGCATGTTCATGGTCTTGGCCTTGAATTTGTATGCAGTTGCAAAGGAGATTGTACAGATAGTGCAGCAGGTACCGTACTATCTGTTTCTCATATTGCATTTTTCCATAAGCTGTTGTCTTCATATACCATAAGAAACGTTTGTGCTATTGTATGATCAAGTGCAATCCAGGACATCAACATAATCGTGCTGTGTGACTTTTAGAACCCTAAAATGGTTTACATTAAATTCTGCCCAAGTATTTCCCCATCTTGCTTTATAATATTGGATTATATGCTATTACAAATCTATTGTAATTTACTCATGCTTTTGGTACGCTAGAATGACACAACATTAATTTACATCATTACATTCAGTCTGAATCATTACTTACTTTCCGTCTTCTTTCTCTTTTTCAAAGCGCTCAAATTACTTCCGAGACGTCGCGAATACTACGGACTGGGTGGCTGCCACGTCTTCCATTCTCTTTGTGGTCCCTCTGCTGCTGAATGTCGAGGGAAACCTGCACTGGCAAGCAGGTGCTTACGCAGTTATAGTTTCATGGGTCAACTTTCTCATCTATCTACAAAGGTATGCGCTGCGATTGAGCTTCTGAGGGGGAGAATGTAACAGACTATGGTCAGTTTCTTTGTCGGTAATGCCACTTCTCTCAAAAAGGTTCGAGCACTTTGGAATTTACGTGGTGATGTTTGGAGAGATTATGCGGACCCTTGTCAGCATCATTATGCTCTTCTTCTTCTTGATGCTGGCGTTCGCCTTGGGCTTCTATGCTCTCATGATTAACCAGGTATGGAGAGACCATTGATAAATAAAAATAAACAGACTAAAGGGACTGGCCCTGTTAATGATACGTTTTTTTCTTTCAGAAAAAGTTTGAACGACTGGAAACCTCATTGATGCAGACTTTTGTCATGATGGTTGGAGAGTTGAATTTTCAGGAGAATTTCCTTAATCCCTTTCTAAACGACAAACTTCCCTTCCCCCGTTTAACAGCCTTTGTTTTCGTTTGGTTTGTCCTTCTCATGCCAATTCTTCTCATGAACCTGCTGGTAAGGCTTCCTCCTGAAAAACACAGACACCTGCTATTTATGAATGAATAATTCAAGAAAACAAATTTAAGTACAACTTCTTGAAACTTAGTTTTGCGGTTTGTGCTCTAGATTGGTTTAGCCGTTTGAAACTTAGTTTTGCTGTCTATGCTCTAGATTGGTGTAGCCGTTTGAAACTTAGTTTTGCTGTCTATGCTCTAGATTGGTTTAGCCGTTTGAAACTTAGTTTTGCTGTCTATGCTCTAGATTGGTGTAGCCATTTGAAACTTAGTTTTGCTGTCGATGCTCTAGATTGGTTTAGCCGTTTGAAACTTAGTTTTGCTGTCTATGCTCTAGATTGGTTTAGCTGTTTGAAACTTTGTTTTGCTGTCTATGCTCTAGATTGGTTTAGCCGTTTGAAACTTAGTTTTGCTGTCTATGCTCTAGATTGGTTTAGCTGTTTGAAACTTTGTTTTGCTGTCTATGCTCTAGATTGGTTTAGCCGTTTGAAACTTAGTTTTGCTGTCTATGCTCTAGATTGGTTTAGCCGTTTGAAACTTAGTTTTGCTGTCTATGCTCTAGATTGGTTTAGCCGTTTGAAACTTAGTTTTGCTGTCTATGCTCTAGATTGGTTTAGCCGTTGGTGACATCGCCAAGGTGCTGAAGAACGCTACTTTAAAGAGGATCGCAATGCAGGTATGTAAATGTGTCCTCTCTTGTACTGTTCGGTGGGTAAAGGTAGACACTGGATTAAAGCAAGAAACATAATTAATTAATGAGCTTGAATATTTTTACATAGAATTTTCTATTCCACAGATTGACCTTCATACTGGTCTGGAAGAGAAGCTGCCATACTGGTTCATGAAACGGGTGGACCAGGCCAAGATCACAGAGTGCCCAAACAGGAAGTGCAAAACAAAGGTTGGTTGGCCACATATTGTAATATAAACCAGAACAGAACACTTACATTTTAATATATATGTACAGTACCCAAATTTATGTAAGAAATTGGGAAGATATTACGATGACTACCCACACATTGTAAAAGTAAACCAGTATCCAAGTGATTTATAATTAGTATTGTTTGAGGGTAATGTGAGTGCTACTTTTTAGAATGCAGATACAATTATTTCTCTCTTTCTTGTTTGAATAATTTCTGAATTCACCAAACTGTGGTAAAGAAGGAACAAAAAAAGCACTTGAATTTAATTTTGAAATGTATGTTAATTGTGTCCAGGCTATAGCCTGAATTACATTATAAAGAATTCACTCCCAGGCTCCATGTCTGAATGTGGGTATGGCCTCAAAGGCCTACCTTCTCTGTTTCTTTCTCAACTGTGAGGAAAAGAGTGTGGCTCATGCCCACCACAACACCGACAATATGATCACTCCAGTGGAATATGAACTACACAAACAGAAGTACAGGTAAGGTTTGATTTAAATGATGATGACTATCACTTTGCTTTGCTATTCCTAGACATTACCAGGGTCGGGGGCATGTCCATCTCCCTCTTCATTTTTGTATATAATGGTTATACTAATATAAGTAAATCAAGGGATATTGACAAAGATTGCTTATTTCCCTGTCTAGTGAATCTTCGATGTAAATTCAAACATAATCTATAGAATGTGCCAAAAAAAAAGCCTGCAGCTGTACCCTGATATAAGTGCATGGTTATTTTAAATTGAGTTTAAATGTGAAATATAAAAGGTAATATATATATATTAAAAAGTAATATGGCGGTCTGTGCCATTGCTTTTTTTCCCCAGAGTATTCGCACTGTATGTTGTGACATACAGACTTGGAAAATGCTGAATTTGCTTCTTTTATTTGATTATTGCTGGCCAGCATTTGAGCAACCTCTAGTGTTCACCATATAAATCACAAGCTACTCTTTTACGCTCTGCTGAATAATGCCGGTGTCAGTGGTGTGACTTAGCATCTACAGAGTTTTTCATATTTAAAAAATAAAAATATATTAATTTAGTTAACGATTCCTTTAGTGGAGTGGAAGGATACTAATATCAATCCAATAGTAACTGATATTATTTACATAAATGATTTGTGGCATAATGTAATTGTGTGCCACAGTATACCACAATATGGAAAGTGAAAAGTCCAACACAGTGTGATGTACCACATTGTCAGTTAATTCAACAATAAGTATTTTGCTAATATTCAGAAAAATATAATTTGGCAGAGATACATGAATTAGGAATGAACACAGTCTTTTCTTCACTTTATTTAAAAAAAAAAGTTAAAATTAGGCTAACATTAAATGGACTGGACCAAGATATTCTCTTTCAGCTTATTTTTGTTACAAATTATGTAACAAAACACAATTATGTGGGCATTAGCTAATATTCAAACAATGGCAATAGCATGTATGTTTGTGTCAGAGAGATTTGTGTAATGATCTTTAATAAAACTGTTGAAATTGACACGGAGGAATTCTGATTTAACAATTATGGTACAGGGTTACTTATTAAGTACAGGTTACTTATACACACATGGGTATTTCTGGTCCTGGTGGCTTTTAAAATTTTTTATTTGATGCCCAACGTCTCGCTGAGCATGTCCAATTTGGAACAGCCAACTGTCCGCAACTGCAGCCTCGTTCATGCGCGAACCCCACTGCCGATTCGGGAGACATCCGGGGTTCTCGTCTGATACACGTGGTATTGACAGTCTGCTTTTTTCACACTGCAGACTACAGCTAAGCTAGCATAGAGTGGAGTCAGAGGAAGACTTTTTATATTTCAGTTTATGGGTGTTCAATCGAGCCTAACACTGAACCCTCCCATATGCTGGGTGACGCAATCACAAATTGCGCCTCACCCTATTGAGGTACCGGCCACAGTCGACACTGGCATGGTCCAGATTCGATCCAGCAGCCCAGCGTGGTGCCTTAACTAAATGAGCCGCCCAGCAGCCCTATCTAAAGGCTTAAACTGAAGGATATGAAGTAGGCTGTAAGGTGAAGATCATGCAGATCTTCATCAGAAATCGCTTTGAAGGACTCTGTACCTTTACACTCCATGTGAACGTGTCGAACAATGCTTTACATACGTGATTAAAGCCTGATTCAATCAACATTTGTCCTTCATGTTGACTTGCAAAAAAAATGGATGAGTTTGTTTATTTTTCTTCACTTTGTGGAAACTTTAAGTGTTAAAAAAACACTTTACGCATTAATTTATGAGTCACATTAAACAGGAAGCTCTTTTAATCATTATTTATACTTTAAACATTACAAACAATGTTCTTGTTTCTTTTAAATTTTTATCTAGATTAAAGGAAATTGCCAGTGTCCTAGAGAGGCAGCAAATCCTTTTGAAGCTGATCATTCAGAAGATGGAGATCACCACCGAGGCCGACGACAACGACGGCCCGGAGCCGTTTCAGCGCGGCTTCGGAAAGAGGGTCAGCAAGAGGAGCAAGTGGATTCCGCTGGTGAAGGCGGTGGTGAAGAAGGACTAAGGTCACCACACATCACAGGCACAGAACTGACCCGGTTCCCCTTTCCACAGCGTGCGCCGTACATGTTTTGCCTGCTGGTCGCGCTTGTCCACAGGTCGAATGTCTGTGTGTTTTAAGAATGGCCCCTTTATCTATGTCACGCTGGACATGCCATATCTGCAGCCATGCTTGTGCTTTCTGTGTCGTGAGCTCACTTCCAGGTTACTTCAGTATGCGGCGCTAAATACATGCGCTCTACAGAGTTGGGGAGCGTGTGCGTTTAAAATTTTTATTATTTTTAGAGTTCTGGGCCTTGGTTCTAATGTATTTTGTTCTTTAAGGCAGCGTTTGTTTTCATTTGTCGATCCGCACACAGTTTTGTTCAAGGAGATCAAGGGAAGTTCCAAGACAAGTAAAGAAGGAAGATGAAGAAGAAGGTTTGAATGCTGTCACAGAGTAAGGGCCATTAGTGGCACTTTCCTCCAGGAAGAATCAAAGAGGTGGACCCCGTCTTTGCAAATGCACTTATGGTGCACTAATGTTTTCGAGAACCATGATAACCAATTTATAATTTATGTTAAGGGGGAATTGCTGACAGCAGAAAAGCAAAGAAAGTGGAAAAAAACCTTGAGTCTATCAGATACAAGTGCATTTAAATCATTTGTTTCACATAGAATTTACAACTAGAACAAGCAGCCTTTTTGTGCCATTCAGTTTAGTTTATTTTAGAATTTGTTTTATTGGTTTATTGATCACTGAGAACCACCCTTCATTGAAGTTGATCACATAATGCTATTTATGTAAAGTATTTAAATTATTTAATTGAAACTGAAAATGTTCTTTGATTATGACCAACAGTGCTCTTCCGTTAAAAAATAAGCTTTGCACAAATAACTTGAATGCCGCAGTTCATCAGCTCAATGCTTAATAATTCTAATGAAATGCTTCCAGTAGATTTTAGGATAGTTTACTTGCAAACTGCATTAAAATAACAAAAATATTTTTTTTTAGCTCAAGGTTTTTCATTCAGACTTGCTTTAATTAGACCATGAAATTAAACCAAATTACTATGCAAACAAATTCAGGCCAGTTTCAAGTGTATGGCTATATTCTGTATTCTGATGAAAATCATGATGCTTTTTCAGCTGCAGTGGACCCTCTCTGGACAATACACAGGTGTTATAGAGAATACATGCACTATACTGTTCTCCTGCTCTTCCTGTGTGCTATGTGATACTTTCACCAGTCAACTGCGGCAGCAATGGAATATACTGAGTGTTGTGTCTGTCTGTGGAAGGTACTTGCAGTTTGAACGTGACTCACAGAGATTAGAATTCTGGCATACTATTAGGTTTCATACTAATAGGTTTGACATTTTTTTCAGATTAAAAATTTTTTCCATTACATTTTGGATTGAAATTAGAAACACAGAGCTTAGTTCCAAATGGTTCAGGGCCACACCCCTCCTGTGGTCTCTGGTCAATTGCTCTAAATCGCATTCTGGTGTGATTACAATGCCAGAGATTTCACATATGGCTCCCGTTAAAATGAACCAGACCTCCGTTCATATCAAACGGTCAAATGAACGCGGCATTAAACGGCTATTATTTTCCTTTTACAAATGCCTGATGGGAAATACCTACACAGTGTTTCTTACATGTATGCACCTTCAACCTGATTGTGTTGCTGTACCTCTCATTTCTGTAACACCTCTTAAAGCAAGGCTATCATAATCATTATTGTATTGTTTTAATACAGTACCTCTGCACAGAAAAAATGGCGCTGTGCATTTAACACCCTAGGGTGTTTATATGAGACTGTGGTCTCATATAAACATCCTATGGTGTCACGTGTACACCACCAGTGTTAGATTTACAAAGGCATTATTGTTGTGTGATCATATATTGCTTAAAAGTGCTGAAACTTACAATCTGACTGTGCCTTTTATGAAAAGTATATACTTGTATTCACAGTATACTCTCTGCCATTGAAATAGCATGCAATATTACTAGGTATTCTGAAGTAATGCATTTTGAAAACCTTACTGTTCATTAAAAACTTATCATACACTTGAATATTGTTTTATTCACAAAATAAATAAAATCTGATTGCTAATCAGTAGATAGAATGGCTTGCTGAGGAAATATTACGGTGGAAGAACTCTATATATAACATACAACAAATAAGTAATCATAACACACATTAAAAATAAGCTTTTTTCATGATGTATGCACCACTACTGTAGGCGGATCCAGGTAATTGTCTCACCATTGCACAATTCTATACCAGCTTCATGACCTTTTAAATGTGCCACTCTTTAATTGTCCACTGGGTCACATTGAATTGAATTCTAGTTGGAATGAAATAGAAAAACTGACGAATACACGGATGATCCTCAGACATGATTATAATGGTAAAATGTTGATGGTGCTGAAATGTAACCAATTATGATACGCAGAAAAACTTCTCAACGTAAAACAAAATGGCTGTGACAAGAGTAGCGTGTGCAGTAATGAGAAAATCTACAAATATAAATGTTAAACAAATAATACTGGGGAGAATTTACCTGAAAACTGATGCAAATGACCTTGAGTGTTACATGTTCCTATGTAGGTTGTCTTAATAGGTTGCTTATGAAAGTTATAATGTAAATGACAGCAAGAAAATATACACTGCTTCTATTTAAGGATTATTTTGCACATGATGATAAAATATACTGAGTTCAGAATAATGAAGAGAAAGTGGAATTATAGGCGGTGGTGTTAACATCTCTGGCTCCAAAGTCTTTATTCAGTCAGATTATATCATTGACTGTTAAAAGCCAGCTAAAAAAGCCTGGATGCTAAAAAGAGAAAATAAATGAAGCCTTTGGACTCGGCGAGAGCCTGTAATCCTTTTCTGCATTGCTCAATTGTGTCTGTAGAAAAGCAAATAACCAAAAAAAATCAAGCAATTTACCATTCTCTGCAATTTCTACCATTCCAAGCACTTTTTTGCACAACATTTGTAAAGCTCACATTTAGCTAACCATGCTATGGACACTTATCATCAACTTAGTTACACAAAAAACTATTTAAACTTTGAGAGAAATGCAAAAAAAATTATTTACAAAATGAATTGCGTTTCTTTGGTAAGTGTAATTACTTTGTTATCTGGACTTTCGCGAATGTCAGATTCTGCAATTTAAAGCACATGGATAAATTATGGACATTAAATGCAATGCGAAAGCCTTTTTGATTTATGAACAGATAAGCCCTTTATAGGCAGTTATAAAGACTTCCTTAAATGCTATGCGAACCACCACAGAAACAAATTTATCACAACAATAACTCAATGGTTTCTGTATGAGCTAAGAAATGTTGATGTAAATGCCAACTGCCTTCCAGCTTGGACCTTATATCCCTTTAAGGCTTTGTCAGAGCAAATGGTAAATTCAGCTTTTCCTACTGGAGAGGAGAGCACTCATAATTCTAATTTATTAGACTGTCTACATAATTCTGCCCTTAGTTTGAAACACTGGGGAACACAGAAATGAAATTCCCATGAAGAAGACATTAGATTAAATAAGCTCGTTGATCAGACATAATGGCAATTTCACAGTGCATACAGAGGCCTTCTCTTACAGAGTATAAAGTATCAGGCTGTGCACCTGCAGAACGAACTCAGAACTTGGCCCTGTGATTGAATGTGAAACAAAGCCATTGGTTCTGAAGACGGAGAGTTCACTGTAAGCATCATTGAGACACTGAAGCTACTACCAATGCTCACACATAGGCGTTTGAATTTGTGTTAATGTGAATTTTCTGTACATATCTTGTCACCTGTTCGAAGATTAAGTCTCATTTTTTTATGTGGAATGCTTTTGAAATTTAAAGAGCAAAAAAAATACAACGCGCAGGTACAGGTATTTAGTTCTTTCTTTCTTTATACGCACATTTTATTCATGCATTGTTTTAGAAAATATGATTTACATTGACTTCTGTCAGGCCATTAAATAACAACAAGGATTCCTCCACAATTTCCATGTGATAAGTATTTGTAAAAGGTTGTATTTCTCTTTTTGTGGTGCAGTTTAATCCCCTGTCATACTGTATCTCCTGTAATTGTTATCTGGATGTTCTCTCTCTCTCACTCTCTGTCCTGCAATTATTCCCACAACATTAAACTGTTGGCGCGAGACCTACAGATGAACTGGTTTTCAGCACTGGCTTTTGAAGCAAATGATGTGAAACGGGGAAAGTAAAGAGTCCACATCTGTGTGAGATCAGAACAGGCATCACAGTGTTACATGCCTCTCTGCTCCAAGACAGCGCTTAATTCCCCCCCCCGGGTAAAGAGTACCAAGACAGGCATGTCACTGGCTACACCAACCGCCCGTCATCACCCTGATGTTGTGAGAGCAATTACTCCTGAGCCCTGAGAAAAGCATTGCATGGATTCAAAGTGTGTCTGCTGTCTTCAATTCCAGAAAAAAATAAGCGAGTATGTACACAAGTGTCTTAGTTCTATTTTGTTGCACAACAAAGCAATTGAAAATTGTGAAAAGTTGAGCGCCATCAAAATACACAACTTAATCACAAACAAAACTGTTACCATAACATAAGTAACCTGATGAGAAACTGTATCTATTATGCAAAATGATACGCTGTGTGAGTATCTTAAATAAACTGGAAATCTTTACGTGTATCGTCAGGAAGCCGTGCTCCTCTGAATATGTGAGAGGGGAGTATGTTAGTCAGAGCTGGTCTTGGCTCATTTTGAGGGGGTGAGAGCTTTGCTGAAGAAGGGGGTGTTTCTGAGAGGGGTTGGCAAGACGGCCACCTGTTCAGGGTCCCAGCAGTCCATGAGTCACGGGGTAATGAGGGTCTGGCCGAGACACTGTTTAATGAGGCCATGACTGAAGAATATTTTGGAATTGGATACGAGGTCCCAAGAGTCACCCTGGCTTTAACGCGAATACGTGTTTTGTTTGTCTGACATATAAATTATGAAAGACAAAGCTCCTTAGTTGTGGGAAAGATTTTTAACAATGCATGTTTTTTTTTTCTTAAACACGAGCATGACTCTATAACTGTATTTTGTTAGGTTCTTTAATGTGAAGCTGCAAAAAACTGCAACACCAATGTAGCTCAACGTTGCGCGCAATGTGGGAGTATTAAGGATTGCATCTACTCATCCGTCTGCCACCAGTGGAAGCCATCTGTTGCTCATGAGATATGCCATGAACATATATATATATATGCTAATTTATGACTTTCATGGTGTAATAAGTATGATTTGATTGTTATCTTTGTCTGAGGAGCCCACGTAGGAAGGTAAAGATGTTTTTTGATGGTCCACATTAGTGTTAACTAACATCCATTGTGGTGCAGTTAGACACCATTTGTCTTACACCGCAGCTGTGAAGCTGCGGTGTCCATGGAAACCGAGCGCCGTGGAAAACAGAAATTGTTTCTGATGTCATTGCTTTGCACCTGTCTCAGCTCAGACACAGTGCAGTGGGAGAGTAAGGGTAGAAAGTGCGCTCTTTAAGATGTGCATTGACAGACAAATGCAGAATATTCTAATTAACTCCAAATGACAATGTTTTAGGCTCTAAGGTCTTCAAGTTACAGTATAATAGTAGTGGAAATTTGTAAAATCTGTGAAAAGGAAGAATAGCTTGACACACTGTTTAAAATGGCATCTACAGTAGTGTGCCATCAAGTTTTTCTAATATATTGTATCCCCAAAAACATTTAATATACTATGTGAAAGCAATCAACCATCGTACTGATCAGCATAAGCATAGCCATACTGCTAATGGTACAAAACTAGATGGGTGCGGTTTGTAACAGGATTACAAACAACAGCAAGTGAATAAAAGCCACACAACATGTCCGTTTCTGTGGTTTGGCGTGTTTGACGGTGATTATAACCAAATCCCGAACGTGGGCTGAAACGGCGAGAGTGCCACAATGCCCAGAACACGCAGTGTCGGTGCTGGAACTCAATACCTCGACAGATGACAGGTTCAAGGATGATCCCCTGTTACTGAAGTCCAGCTGATGTGGGGATTTTCATGCGAAAAAGTTTAGAGCTGTGGGATTAATGGAAGCATGGGAATGTGTCCTTGGACTAGGGAGCATTCCAGTGGAATGAGAGGAAGAGAAATGTGAGAAATACTGACTAGAGGGAGCGCTGCCCTTTCCCTCTGTGGGAAAACTTCTGCTCCCTTTGTGGCAAATATCAAGGGTGTGCACTGTCCCTATTCTGCACCTGCACATGATAAACTGTAAGTACACCATACAACAGTCAAGGAGCACAGTAAAATAAGTCACATGTACATTCAGACACACAAACATACACATACAAACACATGGATACACAATGTTGGCAGTTATTTTTTTGCTTATGAAAAAATAAGCAGTTTTCCTCAGGTTAAGAATACGCCTGTAACAAATTCACTCACTGTCAGAAATAGATATTATTAATGTTACACTGGTCACTGTGGGTTTGTTCAAGGGATTGCATCATTGGTGTCACCACACAGTAAGAGATGACAGTGACCCACTGCCACTCAGGGACCAAATCCATAAAGCCTTTAGTCTCAGGTAAAGAATTCAGGTGGAAAATATATTTTCTGCCTGCTGACTTCTTGGATGTCCTCAGATCATGCTGCTGGTACTTCAGTGATTTTTGTACATCAGTCTGGCTGTCTCTACCACCCACAAAGCAGATGCCACACACAGTGCCTTTTGAGTAATTAACCATGGCTAATACAGCCAAGGATAATTGAAAGTGCACATAAGACCACTCCGGTGTCCCGGAAGTCAACTGAATGGCATGGCAATGAGAGCAACAACTGATGTTTATAACTATCCATCTACTGAGTGGAATCTCTTCCCATGGAACTGTAGGTCAGTCTCCAATGGAACTGCTGTAGTGAAGAGTGCTACCAGCGCCAGTGGCCCACATTTCCACTGACCTGTCTTACTGTAGATATTAGCCAGCTGTGCCTGAAACGAGCCAGAGGCATTGCTATAGCAAACTGACCTGGACTGACGATACGTTGGTCAAGAGCGAACTGGAAATACGCATGTCTCCAGAAAAATTACATGGATAACAAATGGTTTAATTATACTTGCAATGTGAGGGTTGGGATCAGAGTACCAAATGCGAAAGTGAAGGGATCAACAAGTTAATCCACGAAAAGTGGAAAAACCACTAATATTTATGGGGGGAAAAATTTGTGAACAGAACAGGAAGAGTAAACAAAAATGGAATAAAAAACCGACCCAAGAAAGCAGGGTGAAAATACTCAAAGACACGAGTACTAAATAAAACAGAAGGAAATGCCTCTAGCTCCACAATCACTAAAAAAGCTAAATAAAGAGGCAAATAGGAAAGGTAACAAAGGTGCACGGCCTATACGAAGGCCGGAGAAAAACCAAAGCAAGAAACTAAGAGTCCTAATGAGAAAACAAACTAAACTTACTAACTAAAGGTTTTTCTAAACGCATGACTTAAAGGCAAGTCCCTCGTAATTTTTTTTTAAGCAAATAGCAGGAAGAGATAAGAGGTCGCCAAATTCCTATTCCGAACCCTGGCTTGTAGTGGCAAAAAATGACACAAAAGCGCAGAGCCACGGGGAAACAGCATATATAGTGCGGAGGGCACCTGTAGAAAAATTATTAATCAGTCCCGGAGAAGGTGAAATAAAAACAGGAGCGCCCACTCGCGGCCCAGAGAGGCAACGACCAGAAGAAAAGGCAGAGTAGGCAGAATCCCATGACACACAAGGTAGCATGGTAGTGTGTTCGCCAATAAGTAATGAAATTAATTTTTTTTTAAAATTCAAATAAAACTAAAATGTTAAGATAAATCAATGTTTTCAAAGTAACATGAATGACAGTTCTATCACAAGGTCAAGGTCTTACCAGTTAGGGTAAGTCTGTTTTAAGTTTAGATTTTAAGTTTGCTTGAATGGGTCAGAAACATTATTCGACTTCCCCTCCCCGTGAGGAAGAAAAGAGTGTTTACAGAACTGTCTTCTCAAATTTTTCCAGTGAGTTGGCATAGCTTCACACTGAAATACAGCATGCATCTCAGCTGTGCTATTGGATAATATCTGGCCAAGAATCAGCATTGTAAAAATAATTACAATTTCATGCTGATTACAAGGGAATGACAACTTACAGCTATCAAATTAGCTGGGAATATTCTGTCTCTTGGAAGAGTCCTGTCCTTCAGCAATTCTCTGGAAAGTGAAACGAAACTGCTGAAACTGAAAAGACTTGGAAGTTTTAAAATAATATAGATTTTTGTCGTATTCATTCTACAGAAATCCACTCTTTAAAAATCTAATTTTCTGTGATCCTCTCAGAATTCATGAAACATTTCCCCTGCAGTTATTATTGTCGTTGGTGACTCACACTTTCCCTCTGTACATGAATTCACACAAAAATGTATGCATGTGGAAAATAGCAATCATCAAAACAATTATGCATTTGAACCTGGTTACCCCTCCCCTCCCCACTAATTTGTGTGATTGAACTTTTCTCCCCTTCTATTTTCTCGGGCCAAAGTGCACTCAAGCCAAAGTGGCTGATTGACAAAGTAAGCAGAATCACAGTTTTAACACCCCAGAGCATCTGTTATATGAGAACCTTCTTCTGGCGCCAAGACATATTAAAAAAGGAGTTGGTTGCAGTATACCATGGGGGATCCAGCTGTGTATGAGGCCTACCTGAACAGCATAGCTTATAATATTCTAATAGCAAGTAAACAATGTATCCAACATACAGTATGTATGTAAACAGAGTGACATATTGGGTTATAATATAAATTATAACCTTTTAACCTAGCACTATGTCACTCTGTTTACAGTGACATATTGCTAGGTTAAAGGGTTATAGTCTATATTTTACCACATTGAGTGATATTGATCCATCCAGATATATACTGTATAATATGAGACATGAGATCAGACTGGGCAAATACAATGTTATCTAATGGGCAAAAAACAGCTTCTCAAAATTACACATTTAAATCATCTTGCACTAACTCATCGCGTTTGAATGTAATTACACATGTAATTACTTGGTTGTTGTACTTCTTTGAATCGACAGCCCATTTCAGGTTATTTTGAAGCTAGTTGTGTAATAGTGCACAAGCTGCTTTGGAGTTAGTTGAAGTGTATTTTCTTGCTTTAAACCACAAACATGTTGATGCCCCTCTACCAGCCACTGTGAAGCTGAAAGGTTATGAGAAACCTCTGAAAATATCTATCATAACATTTTTCATCACAAACAGGAACTGTCTTGGCCAATTAAAAACATACAAAATCTGAAATAACATTTTAAAAAAACTTCAGAAATTGACACATCCCAATAAGATAAATGTTAAAATGAAAATATAGAGATGGTGATGATGAAAAAGAACACTGAGGTATATCTCAGTGAAATGCTACACCGTGGCTGTGTCTGAATACGACCCCTACACCGTTTTGAGGGTGCAAATTTGAGTCCACTTTGTCAAAAAGCTTTTGAGTGGGCAACTTCTTTTTCACAAATGGGGGCACTTAAAATATTAAGATGAACCCCTTATTTCCGGGGTTTTGTTGAGGGAAATCTATGGTACAAGAGTGGGTCATATTATGAAATACTCTTTTTTTATTTTTGTTAATTCTATCTTCATTCATAATCTACACTTTGATCGACAATCGTTGTAACAATTTTATTGATATTCTCAATAAAACAAATTATATATACGTCGATTTATTCTCCCCTATAATATACCAAATTATATTTATTATTATATATTTGGAATAATCTATATTTCACCTTTTAGTCGAGGTTACAAAACTTGTAAGGATCAAAATTCGTGGAATGAGCAACACAGCCAAACGTGTGGGAAAGTGGCAAAAAAAAAATGTGCCAAAATCCAAAAAAAAATTCAAAAAAATATTCTTCTGTCTTCTGTTGTTATTTTTTTTTGTGTATTGGTGGGATCTCTGGAAATAATACTAATACAAAAAAAAAAAACAAAAAAAAAAACTTTTATTCATTTTTTTTTTTTTTATTCATTTTTTTCATTCTCAGTGTGGGTGTATCCAGCGTCCTATCCCAGCCACAACAGCTTGGCACCTCCTCCTCCTGCTCACACTCACCTCACCACAGCACACTGGTGGATGGCATCCATTCGGTGCCCAATCAGGTGCCAGTCACACACACACCACACACACAACTGGCATACACCTGCCAGCACTTGAAGCTCAAAGTGAATACCAAACAGAAGAAGAAATGGGATTTTTTTTTTTTTTTTTTTTTTTGGGCCGCACACCACACAGTAGTGTTGTTGCTCATTCGAATGCATGATCCTTCCTTACAAGTTACCTCGTTGTAAAAAGGGTGACTAATCAGCTCCAACGATATAAAAAATATAACCAAATTTATTTATTTAAAGGGGAGGAATAATCGACCGAAATAACGTTTCCAAACTTTTTTTGAGGAGTATATATTACAAACTACCTCACTAGTTTGGAAAGAGTTTTGCGGGATTTTTTTCGCACTCTGCTTGCAAAGTGAGGGGACAGGGCACATAGTAGACAGGGGTCTGAGTGGACAAAAAACCGGGGTCGTATTCAGACACAGCCCATATCTGCAGAGCCTTTGGACTATGGAACTGCTGGTCAGCTGTCCAGAAAGGTGACTTCATCACTGCCTATGCCAAGATGAAGTCCCTCCACTTTCTGGCTCTCATTGAGACCTGGATCACTCCAGATAATGCAGCCACTCCCGCTGCTCTGTCTGCTGGCTACTCCTTCCACACCCCCAGGACCTCTGGCTGAGGTGGGGGTACTGGTTTGCTGATTTCCACATCCTGAAAATTTTCTATTCCCACTGTACACTGACTGAATTTCTCCTCTTTTGAGTTTCATGCAGTCACTGTAACCCACCCATCTACACTTAACATTGTTGTTTTCTATCGCCCTCCAGGTCCGCTCTGCACTTTTCTGGATGAACTGGACACTCTCCTGAGCTCCTTCCCTGAGAATGGCACCCCTGTAATTCTACTGAGAGACTTCAACCTCCAACCAGAGAGTTCCCAGCTATCCAGTGTCGCCTCACTTCTCCAGTCTTTCGCCCTCACTCAATTTCCATCGCCTGCCACCCACAAGGCTGGTAACTAACTAGACCTTGTACTCACCAGGATCTGCACCACGTCTGAACTCACGGTGACCCCGCTCCACGTATCGGACCATTTTAAAAATTTTATTCTCTCTTTTCTGCCCACTCTCCCTCAACCCCACAAACAACCCACCCACTGTTATGTTCAGGAGAAATCTCTTCACCCTTTCGCACTCCTTTCTCACTACTACCGCTCTCTCTGCACTTCCTTCTTCTGCTTCCTTTGCTAATATGCATGTTGATGTTGCCACCCTCCTCCCTCTCTGCAGATGACTCCCTGACCCACTTTGAGGGGAAGATGGCCATGATCCGAAACTCCTTCACTAGTGTGCTCCAATTTGTGACGCACCATCGCGCAACCACCTGTCCACTGGACCCCATCCTGTCAGCAGTCCTTCAGTCTATATCCGGTGAGCTTGTTCCATATCTGTCCTCCATTATCAACGCCTCCCTAACCTGTGGCCATGTTCCTGCTGTTTTTAAGACTGCCCGTGTGACCCCACTTCAACTGTATTACCCCAAAAAACCTAGATTAGACCCCTCTGATGTCAGGAACTACCGTCCTGTATCTCTCTTGCCCTTCCTGTCCAAGACTTTTGAACGAGCTGTCCATAACTAACTGTCTGTTTTTCTCCACCAGAACAACCTGCTTGACCTGCATCAGTCCGGCTTCAGAACCGGACATTCCACGGAAACTGCTCTCCTGGCCGTGACAGAGGCACTCGCCACTGCTGGAGCCTCATCCCTCTCCTTTGTCCTGATTCTACTTGACCTGTCTGTGGCGTTTTACACGGTCAACCACAAACTCCTGATCTCTACACTCGCTGAGATGGGCATTTCTGGGACTGCCCTCTCTTGGTTTCTATTAAGTCTCTTGGAAGGGTTCTGTCTCTGCACCCCATCCCCTGTCTACAGGAGTCCTGCAGGGATCTGTACTGGGTCCTCTGCTGTTCTCCATTTATACTAAGTCTCTTGGTTCAGTAATTAATTCACATGGCTTCTCATACCATAGTTATGCTGATGATAATCAACTCTTCCTTTATTTTTCTTCCTCTACCCAACAGGTGAAGGAGAGGATATCTGCTTGTCTGGCCGACATCTCTGAATGGATGACTACCCATCACCTGAAGCTCAACCTCGACAAGATAGAGCTCCTCTTCATGCCATACAAAACCTCCCCACTACATGACCTCTTCATCACCGTTGACGGGTCTATGGTGGCTGCCTGGGGGTGGTCCTGGACGACCAGCTGGGCTTCAAAGATCATATCATGGTCCTGCAGGTTCCTCCTGTACAACATCAGGAGGATTTGACCGTACCTGACCACCTACTCTACCCAGCTTCTTGTCCAGTCTATGGTCACCTCACACCTGGACTACTGTAACTCCCAGCTCACAAGCCTACCAGCCTGCACCATCCTGCCTCTTCAACTGATCCAGAACGCAGCTTCCCGCTTGTGTTCAACCTCCCAAAAGTTTCACGTCACCCCCCTGTTGAGGTCACTCCACTGGCTGCCAGTTGCAGCCAGGATCAGGTTCAAAGTTCTGACCCTGGCCTACACTGCAGCCAATAGGACAGGCCCCGCCTACCTGCAGGACTTGATCCAGAACTATGTTCCTGCTCGACCACTTCGCTCGTCGATTCACACTTCCCCCCCTGCGTGTCAATGGCGCTCACTTGTCCCGACTGCGGAGCTTTTCCACCCTAGCTCCCCAGTGGTGGAACGAACTTCCCATTCCCCTACATTCTATGCCAACCCTGCCTGCGTTCCGTCGTGGCCTGAAAACACACCTTTTCAGACTCCACCTGGACTGATACACTTATCTAGGACCTCTCATGGTCTCATTGTTTCTTGTTTAACTATGTGTTGAAGTTTTAAATAGTATTGTAGTAGAGCTGATTTACCCAGTTTACTGTGAACTGAATTCAATGTTCATTATTAGGGATAGCTGCTACTTTATGGGAAGGATGTCTTATCTGTTTTGTAGTTACTTCGATGACGTTTCTGTATGCACTTACTGTATGTCACTTTGGATAAAAGCGTCTGCTAAATTACTATAATGTCATGTAATGTTTAAAGGTGTACATCCCTGTCTGTGGGACATAGAAATGTTGTTGTTGAATGCAAAAAAAAGTAAATTTTGATCCAAGAAACCATTTCCATTTATGACTTTTTCACTTCATTTTCCGACCACCGGACTTGCCAAACTGTTATAAAAACTAAGAGTTGCATCTCTCAGCTGAAGTGAATAGCAAATATCAATAGAATCCAGGGGATAGTTTCATTCATCAAACAGCCTGATGTCCTGCATTCACCAACGCTGCTTAACATGGAATGATGTTCACATGTGGGCAACAGCACCATTTATACTGTCTGTTGGTAACACAAAGTTTGCTGGACAAGAAAAACATTGTGAAGCTGGCGACCCTGCCATTTCTCCTATAATATTCATTCCAGATCTACAGATGTAATGGGAACTGCTGACAGCTGCGGACACAGTGACCTTGTGTGAAACGGCTCTACATGTGGAGAAACTCTATATCTCTGTGAAACGTTCTGAGGATTAGGCCTGTTTGATATTGTGACATTTCTATTGTGTACAAATCTTCCTCGAAAATACATTTTTGTTTCTGTCATCCCTATATTTCCACTGCATCGGGAACTCATTTTTTCCCTGACCCTGATTATGATTATCACAGTTACTTTATAACACAAATTAATTTGATCACAAAAAAAACACAAATAAACACATCTCTTTCAGGAAATCATCCTGGAAGAATTTCACTATGAGGGTGACATACACAAAGAGGGGACATTGTATTTAATAGGTATATGAGATATGAGTGAAATGTGTCTGATGGTCCACTTCTTTACTGATTTCAGTGGATGCATATGTATACAACATTACGTTTTTTTCTGATAAAAATCTAACTTATAAAAATTATTCCTCAATAATATTGTGAATGGCCTGCATGGTATCTCAAGAGTTTGGTCTTGATTTTAGTTTCATTATTCAAGCACCTGCTATTAGAGTTCCATTCTCCATGGCACCCAATATTTGAATATGAGTCAAACCCAAAAAGAGCAGGCAATATGATATATTGTGATAGTATAGGGCATGGTTTTTCATTTATGCTGAACCTTTTTTGTGGCTTTAAATGAGTCTACCTAATCTTATATAAAATGCATTGACATAATGGCCATAACGGTAAAACGTATAGGCTATCACGTGTCGCATTCAGTCCTGGTTTATGTGTTTGATACCCTACTCATAAAAGAAAGAATAATGCATAAGCACATATAACAATTGGCATAGCCAACAGTTCATGTGGAATTAATTAAATTAAGGTCATTACCATGCCGAATGACGTAGTGATATGGTATGCCAAATCCGAAGAACGGCCAACCTCCAATGTCAAAAAGAGATGCATCACAAAGCGTTTACAATGGTAAGGGGAGGGAAAAAAGAGGGGTTTCCAACACCCCCCAAAAAAAAGTTTAAAAAAAAAAACAATTGAACACCTGCCAAAACCTGAACAGTTAAATTTGCAGACAGTTTTTCCACGGACAAGTTCGCCTCAGAGGATAGCTACAACGGTCATACGGTCATAGAGAACAAGAGGTAAATTAAACTATTGTTTAAAACGACGGAATGATAAAATGACAGACGATTTGAAGGTTTTTTTAATGGTAATTAAGCTTAATTCAACCGTCCAAAATAGACATATCTAGCTCATGTAGTTCACCTTACTTTCAAGAAAACAGTTTTCTGTCGCTATATAAAGTTAACTTACAATAATTTATTTTAGCCCCGCAACTGCGATGTCCACAGGGTCAGTAAGTGATGCTGAAGACATTCCAGATCTGGCTGTCCAGCGAGAAGACCTCGACTACGGAAAGCCCAAGCGGAATGTAATGACGGACATGCTTTACAATTCTACTGAGAACTCTGACGACGAATCCGCCAACGACGTCGATTACAACAACCTGAAGAAAAAACGCGCGAGGATTGGACCCAATAACAAACAGCTCCACAAAGCACACAAGGACTGTAAGCAGTCGCAGAGAAACGCCGCTAACGCCAGAGAGAGGGCGAGGATGAGAGTGCTGAGCAAAGCTTTCTCGAGACTGAAAACTAGTCTGCCCTGGGTACCGGCGGACACTAAACTGTCCAAATTGGACACGCTGCGACTTGCCTCAAGCTACATCTCGCACCTCCGACAGCTCCTTCAGGAAGACAGATACGAGGGCTGTTTTGTACACCCTCTGAACTTGGTATGACATACACGTGCTTCTGCCTATTTTTTATTTTTACGATATGATAAAAAATATGGTTACAAACATAATACTGGCATGACATGGTGGTATTAGTGATTTAAATTATACTGATGTTTGTGACGTTGTAACTTATTTTGATTAGCTTATAGCTAGGCATGTACAGTCAGGGCACATATAAAATATATAGATAATTTTTTCATCTACTGTATGCAATGTTTATGCAATGTTGGTCTGTGTAATCGATTTATGAATGCATCACAATATATATAATATGTAGCCTACCACTGAATTTGTTTCTGAGTTCTGTCCCTCTAATTTTTGTTTTGGTGGCAGCAATTTGCTTTTCAGGAATTACTTGGGATAACTTGGGTATAAGTGCCAATGTTGGGCAGTGTGATGGCAATTGAAGCATATTTTTAGTTGACTCTTGTTTCTATGAAATAACCAGGATATGCTCAGTTGATTTCTCTTGCACCAATACTGTAACAGCTTTCTTAAACTTCTATTTACAGACATGGCCATTTGTGGTCTCTGGGAGCCCAGAGGAAACCAAGGAGATTTCAGCCGCATCTCGACTGTGTGGAGCTACAGCATAGACATCAGTGTGTTATTACTTTATTATTTATATATACTGTACTGACTTGCTATCTGCCTTAACTGCAGTACTAGTCTTTTATCTCGTAGATATATTTCAAGCACTTACTTTGAACCTTGAATGCAAGAGAAGTTTATGCACTGAGAAACTTGCTCGTCATTATACAGTACATTTAAAGATTAGCATCTTCGGCAGAATTGCCTCTTTGTGAGAAAGCGTAACCGGAAAACAGATGGGACATTTAATTCAAGATAAAGATGAACAACTTTTATATGGATGTTCCAGCTATACAGCCGAAAAACAATTATGTTTTATTATAACTTAGAGGGCTTTTCCATTGTGTACAGTTCATTTGATTTGATTTATGTGCATTATAATAGTATTACCCAATGATTTTACACTGGGTTTAATGTAGCCTGTGTTTCTCCAACAGTTGAAGATGTGAAAAAATGTCATACTTGCTGCATGGGTATAACAATATACACATTCACACTTTTAACAGCATTCTCTATATAAATGAAGTGAATATGTACAACCTGAATGATTACTTTGAGTGTATGACAGAAGTTTCCAGGGATTCATTCACTATGGAATTGAGGAATGTGGTACTAGTGTCAGTTGCATCCCCACAGAAATATCTGTACAAATATTTTTACTTTGGGTTGCAGACTACTATTTAAAATAGAGGAAATCAAAAGTGACAGTATTTGCTGTCATCCATAAAATGAGGCTTGCACAGTGTCATGTATTTACAAAACAAGAGGCAACAAATAACATTTGTTAAGACCATTATTTTTTCACTCTGAAAGTTTTATTTTCATGTACATATATACAACAAAAATTGTTTGATGACAGTGTCAGCATGTACAATCAAACAATCTTTGTTGTATATGTTATTTTTGTTTTGTTTTGGTAAAGTATTTTTATCAGTGTGTGTTTTCTTAATTGCCACATTTCACGGTATGGTTTAATTTGTATTTTTATTCTAACTGCATCTGTTAATCTTCAAAAACTGCAGCAGAATTTTGTGAAACTTTTTTGTGAAATATTTTTCATTTCCACCACAAAATGTATTTTGTCTACAAAATGTCTTCCTGATTGCTGAACAAATATGGCATCATACATTCAGAATTTCACAAGTATAATTATTGTACTGTTTGCTCAATATTTTAAAATGTCAGATAATTGTATTATGCTGAAGTATTTTTTGTTGTTTTACATCTGCACCTGTGTCAACCAATAGACACAGAGTGAGAGCTGAAGAGGTCTAAGATGTTCAACTCTAAAGGGACAGCTGTTCACTTTCCATGTGAACGATTTGAGATTGTTTCTGCTATTTCAATTTCAAGCACAATCTTAAATCCGCCATGATTCCATAGACGTCTGAGCTATGACTGTGAGTCACTAAGTAGTCCCTGAAGGTCTCTGCTTGGGTACCACGGATGTTCTCTAATGAACCTCACATTTTAGACAAAACATGGCACTTGATGAAATGCTTTGAACCCTTACATCTTCTTTTTGATACTGTAGCAGCCTCATAACGTAAAAAAGTACTATCACAGAGGTCGTTTGATGTAAGACTAGTCCCCCCGTAAAGGCAGTGAAGGCAGTTAAATAAAACACTGGCAATTAAAACTTCTGCAGTTTGAAGAAGCTTGTCTTTCATCAACAGCTTGGGTCAATGCAGCTGTTGCACAGTTAATTTCCCAGAACACAGGGGTCTCCCTGGAGAGAGGAGCGCTCTGTCAGGCAAGGGCAGCCCCGTAATTGCAGTTTTAGGTTCTTTGCAACTTCCTGGAATACAGCTGTTTGGTAGTAAATATTTTATATTTGCAAACAAATAATCTTATTCATGCAATGTATTTTTTTTTTGTGGGTTAGGGAGACATTTAAAAATAAAGCATGGTGGCTCCCGAACCCAGTTTGGGATTGACCATATTTTTCCCAGGGTTAAACCAAGTGAATAGGCAAAACATCTTGAAAAACCTTTGATTAGACAAATAGAAATGTATGAAAGCTAAAGGTGTGACATCTACTGTATATCATGTCATATTGAAACATATGGATTTTAGATTCTCGGAATAACAAAACCATGTGTATATACTGTATGTATGTTAGGTATTGTCATATTCTGAATATCCACAAACTCCACAATGCATATTTATGTTTGAGATTAGACTTTACTATGGATGCCTGGGAATCCCTTTCGTGTAAATCAAAAGTCATCACATTTTAAAAACACTACCATCTAGTGGTGAAAACTTTGACCACCCAGATTTATTTTCCAAATCAGCAATGCAATGTGACTGCAATGTGCAAACTACATAACAGTACAAAGATCACAAGCTTCAACAAGCCATATACATTGAATTATTGAACGTATACTGTGCATAAATTAATGATGTAACAAATTTGTGGCCTCATTGAATGGAACTTTGTATGATAGTGATTGAACATTGAGTGTATCTGAAATATACATTTTCATCAATTCAATGAATTGCTTGTGATTCTTATGTTCTAACAAAGATTTCACAAGATTTCAAGGCATCACAAGTGATTTGTTAACTTAGTTGAAGTGGTGAGTAGTGTTTTCATACCAGTGGAAACACAACTTCATAATTTCGTAAATTACAATATTTTGTTGCCAATTAAAAAGCTGCATCAAATCACAGTGCGTCAAATTGTCCAATGATCAAATCAAATCATTGATTGTTTCAATGGTCATTTTGAAATCAAGAAATTTAAATAAAATATGTGTTCAGTTAATGGCCAGCAGAGGGCTGTATTGCTATATACTGTCAAAGAGTGCGTTTTGTTCTTGTCCCAGAGGGCATCCCCCGTACTGCCACATTTCTATGAAAACAATGCGTAATCTTCAACGCTGTTATGCTTTTTAAAATATATTAAACTTTTTATAAATCAATGTAGCATTAATAACATTATTATATTGTTTTGAAATAATTTATAAAATATAAAATAAAGAGAACCAATGCCTGTGGTTTTTGGTTTAGGGTAGATAATACTTTCAACACATTTTGGGACTGTAAATAAATTGTATCCTTTTGTCAAGAGGAATAGGTCTGATTACATTTCGTAAAAAAATGCACGACTATTTCTTTATTTAAATGAAACATTTACATTAATTATTTTTACAAAGTGTAATCATGCTGTGATATACAAACATTAAGAGAAATAAAGAACTCAAGGTTTTAAGAAGGAAACATTAATATTGTTTGATTAATCTATCACTACAATAATAAATACAACATATTTTAACAGCTACAGTGAGGACATTCTCAAAATGTTATCAAGCTGAAATTCTGTAGCAGTTTGATTGGCTTGAAGGCTACCCTTTGGAGGTATGATTTGTGATGTAAATACCATCAAATTATATACAAATTTGTCAAAAATTATAGTACTTAAAATTAAAAAAAACTTTAGCAGTGAACTTCAATGTTTTTCCTTTGCAGAGATAAAAACTGACATTTTCTCATTTAGGTTTTTTATTTTTCATGTATACAAATACTGTTCCTCAGCTGAGAGCTCGGCCATTTACATTTTACATTTCAGGGATTTTGTTGACGGTCTTATCCAGAGTGAATTACAATTAGTACACAAAGAAAAGGCCTGGATTCGTAAATCACCAACATTCTAAGTAGCAATTAATGAGAGTATAATGATCGGGTCATAACACACCCGTGATAAGAAATCCTTTGTCAGAAGAATGAATGTGAAAGGGAAAGTAGAGATTCTTTTTGCCTTGATAATTATTCAGTGGGAAAGAAAAGGGCTGTGCATCGATTGAGTCATCTACTGTAATAGACAGAAAGGAATTGCTCATTTTTTATTGCTATGAAAGAAAGAAATTAGTATAATTGTAGAAGAACATGCATTTACTTTATGTAATAAAATGCACTTGGGCTCCAAAGAGGCTGCATCAATAAAGCTGCTCCCAGTGAGCACAGGATGGGCCCACTATTCATCACTAGGTTGAGCAGTGGTTATGTCATTACCCTGTTATGACTGTGAGTTCTAGGACACGATTGTCCATCCCATCAAATGTGGGGTTGACTTGGCCAGGGCTCCTATGGTTATCATTACGTCCCACCAGAAATACCACAGCAGCCAGAGCGACCGGTTAATTTGCCACCTATGAATGGTGCTAGCTCTCCTATAGTACAGTGTGGCCTGTCATGTGGAAAATAGTCTGTAGTGTAGAAAACAGTTTGCTCCTAACATGGGTGTGAGTGGCACTGTGGTAACCAGAGAAGCGCAATTTTCCATTCCAAAGTGGGAAAAAAAAGGTTTAAAAAATGTTTCATTGTCACATAGAATAACTGCATTGATTTGCACAGACAATTAGCAAGACTTTATGGGAACGTATGTCAGTATAGAACAGAATAAATTCCATAATAACAGACACAAAAAGGTCACTTTTCAGTGCGGTCCAAAGCCTAAATATATCTCCTCTCCATACAGAAGAAAATACTGTATATCTGCCATAAATTCTCTAGCCAGCTTGTGCCAGTCTACTATGGTCTACGTTTTATGCATTCATGATTAAATAAAGCCGTATTTCAAGGAATGGACATCAAAATACTGATTAAGTTCTACAGGATGCCAACACAGTTTATACCAGTCTATATTACTCTGGAATGCAAGTGCTATTGTCATAGAGACAATAATGTCACCTATGGGATATACACACACATGCACATTCATATTAATTTATTTATTTTCTGCCATGCATTGAAGGTCACTTTGAATATGACTTTGAGTTTGATAAAGCTTGTGGGAGACTTCCTGCTGCACTGGGGAGATGACACAGTTTTCAGTCGTGCAGATGATAGAATTACAGGCCTGAAGGTGCGCTCCCTCGAGAGAGAGAATAGGGTCCTTTTGTGACGTGTTGTGATGTGATAGGAAGGTCAGGCAAGAGGAAGTAGATTTCCGTGAGACTTGGCGAGTCTGGCCACTACGCACGTAGACTGTGCTGGCGCGCAAAGCCTTTGAGTGTACTCGAGATTAATCCGCGCGGTCGCATGGTTCATGGAACACATATTTTCTCACCAAGAACGCATACCTCTTTTCTTTACTTCAAGTAGTGCGTGGGAGTTTGTGCTGCTTGAGGTGGTATCCTATTGCTATAATATCAGACTTTCAGTCCTTGATTCTTGCTCCAAAAGCTCTCCAGTTCTTTTCATAATGGATTTACATGACATGCAGAATTGCCGAGCTATAATTGCATGGCAACGAGCTCTTCATGAGGTGCTGGAACTACATACACTTTGACCTGCTATTAACTTCCATTACTTGTTTTACCATTTCTATGACCTTGACCCATCTACAAAATCTTTTCTATCTGTGTGGCATAGTATACATGAAATCAAAACATTGCCACTCAAAGTAGAGTTATAAAAAATAATTGACCAAAAAGGTATACATTTTATTTATCACACTAATGCTAACACAATATTATACTGACCAAAGTTTAGTTGTACCAAAGCAATAGAAGGGGATTTCAGTGGACGTAGCTGCCTGAATTATGCATTTCAAAATTCCTTCCAATCATATTCAGAAATACAATAAGTGGATAAGCTATAGTAGTCTATTTCACAATGTTACAGTGAAATCATATCAAATAATTTAGTTATAAATGATATTCAGTAATCAGTAATTCTGACTGGGCATGTTTTTATCATTGTCTTAATTGTCTGTAATTAAAATTCATATAGGTTATGGAGGCCGCACCGGAGCCGAGTATTTGCTCAACTCCTTGCTTTGCAACCAAACAATGAGTGGAAACACAAACCCCCGTACCGTGTTTATTATTATTAGTACACGATTCGTTTTGCCTTTGCCAAATTAGGAGTAGGGGGGTCGCGTCACTATTGTCGTGTGCCCCAAGAAACCCCCCCCCCCCCCCCCCCTCACTAAACAAACCAATGCGCCAACCACAACAAAAAATTTTTCTAGTTCATAAAAAAAAAAAAACAAGCAATTTTTTTTTTATATAATTACCACGTCATTACCATATCATATGCTGCCAAAAAATATGAATAATACAATCCTGCCATTGGTTTTACACATGGAGATGTCCCTTTCAAGATTCAGTGGTAATTTGTTGTATTGGGCAATCCGTTTGAGAAATACACACCACTTTTACCCCTTTTCCACCAAGCAAGTTTGAGGGCCGGTTCGGAGCCGGTGCCTAATTTCTAACCAGTTCTTAACGTTTCGACAGCAAAAAAAACGGCTCTCGGCCAAGAAAACTGGTTCCAGAGCGGCACCAACACTTAGCTGGTCCAGAACCAATAACCGCTTACGTCAGGGGCTGGGGGCAGGATTATTATAAGAGGCTCAGGCTAGCTTCAGACAGAGCGAGGAGTAAGAGTAAGAAATCTCGCATTGATGCTGTAACGGTAGTTAAAACTTTCAATTAGCTTTTGGTTGCTAGCAAATTTATGCCCCAATGTTAACTCAATGGACAATCCATTTCTTGTATCGTAGAATTATAAAGGTTTATTTAAAAACTGTACAATAAACAGAAATGTCATCTGTCAAATGCATTAGTCATGCCCGACATATCGCTATGTCTACTTTAACGATTAGAGTTGTAGAATTTGAGCTAGGTTATTGGGAAAAAAAGTCTTAATCTAAATGCATATTTTTTAATGTACTTATAAAAACGGCTTAACAAATCTATCCCATATTTGTATTGTTGAGATGAGTTGATTGCCAAATTTGAAAAAATTTGCCAAAAAAAAAAATGAAAGAAAAAAAATTGGTTTTTAAAATTTTACATGTAACATTAAATAACATAGAAATAAAAAGCAAAAGACCCAAAAGCAAAATGAATGTTGTTGTTGTTTGATGTTGTTGCTTTGCTTTTTGTTGTGCTGCTTGAAAAGGGACATATTGAGAAATTATATATAGACGTATAGAGACGTATAACTCTAGCTAAATTGAAAGCTGAAAAGTGGTGAATTGAAATAAGGTTTGGTGAACAAAACCAACGCAACCACGAACCAAACTACAACCCAACCCCACAGTGTTGGTGGAAAGTGGTTGGTGTAAAGATTGTATTACAGTATCTGAAAATTTCTAAAAAAAACGGCCGTAAAAAAAAACCTACCTAACTGTTTGTTACACGCTTTTTTTTTTACAGTATATTTTGGATTTTATACAATTTTTTTATGCAAAATGGATTGCATAACATGTTTGCGGTGTTTTTTTGGATGCTTTATGCTTTTGAACAAAAAATAATATACATGCATAAATTTTAAAAAATTAAAAACTAAAAAAAAAAAAAAAAAGAAAGCACAGATAGATATTTCTTTTTTTTTTGTAAATTTGTAAGTATGTATGCTTGTAATAATATTTTTTTTTTTTTTTTTTTTTTTCCACGCCACAGTGCTATATTTGTTTGTTCTTTTTTTTTTTTTTTTGAGTGCATTCAGTACCATCATTCATAGGTTCATTCATAGGTGTCAGTCATGTTTTTTCATTTCATTTGCATTCGTTTCCTGATAGTGGAACATTTTATTTTATTGTAATTGTATGTAATAATATATACTATATATTTGTATATTTCTATCTGGGCTATTTTGTCACGTTTGGCCAGAATAATCATTTCAATCATTACAAAATCTAAATAATAATAAAGGGGGCAAATGTATGCTTTTTTTAATGGAAATAATAATTATATAATATTTTACAACATATATTTATCCTATACTGACTAAAAGATAATAATACCCACTTGAAAATGATGCAAAAGTGAGTGTTTTAAGACAGTTGATTTGTAGTTAAATATATGATTATTTTATGATTTACAGCAGTGCACAATTTATCCATTCTGGATAGGATAGGAGACACTAAGGGACAACGGGGTACACTGCCGACATTTTGCGTCATAGATCTTTAGTAATTCTGCATATAACCATCAGGTTAACATTTGTAGCTCTCAGTATTTCATTGCAAACTAAAAAAAAAAAATGTTGTTTTGTAATGTTTGTGTGTAATTTGTAATGTTCTGCATTTTTGCCAAGATTGTTTTGCATTTGTGGCACTTTATTTTGACCTAAATCATAAAAATAGATTTATCAAAGTTTTTTATTGTAAATAGTACAACTGTCTTGCTTCATTTAAGCCACTTTTCATGTTTCTGTGATGCTCACACCTGTAGTTATAAAGCCTTAAATAGAACACCACCTAAATAGGTCAGAATTGACCAAATCTTTCATCTGCATGAAGGGGTTAATTGTATACTTACCTTACAATAAAAAAATATCTATTTCAATGCACAATGTCAATCTGTATTAATAAAGGACTTACCATTATTGATATGATGGTATCAGACCTGCCAATTATCCATGATATATGGACTGAATCTGTCTTCCATTCTTGCAGATGCAGATTTCTTTAAAACATGCACATTTGTAAACAGTAAATTAAAAATTTAGCAGATTTTATGTGTGTAAGTGGTCACTCATCCATCCATAACATTGAAAGATACTGTGTAGTATGATGTAAAAGGATACATTTTACATAATCTAGTAGCAGTTTTAGTTATTGCAACAACAAAAAACGGCTCAGATATATTAAGTCCATTAAAACTGATTGCTTTATACAGTATGTTTCAGTCCCACTACTGGGGACTTACTGTGTACAGTCTGCTGCTATTCCTACTAAGCTCTCGATTAATAGCTTTTCACTGAGATATTAATTAAGTGAAAACTGATCTGGTTTTAAATGACTGTTAAACAAGTAACAACAATGTAATTTGCTAAAGTAATTTACTACAGTTTACAAATATAAAAAGAGGCACAGCAAAATCCAAAGCGTTTGGATTGGAAAGCCTGAAGCTACTTATGAAAACTGTTAGAGAATTAGTACCCAGGCATGATCATGTAACGAGACTCTGAGCATCCAGAGCGCTGGCATTTTCAGATGCCGTGTCTGCGTCCTGACAAGCATTGAAATCTATGAGGTTTGCGTACAGCCATACAATATATCAAGCGTTTATGCTACCTCCCAGTGCCTCATTGAAACCGTCTGAATAGGGCTCACACACCTGAAACAAGCTATGCGTTCCCCGCAGTTGCACAATTCCCCATTTATCATCTAACATTACAATGGTGGCTGCAGTTTGACAATGGAGATTGTATTTTCAGGCATGGGTACATAGGTCTCTCCCTTCACAGTTACTTTCAACCCAGCCTTTTGGGCATGTTTCGGTAGTCAGATGCTATAAATACCCGTCTCTTTGTTGGGTTTCTCTCATCACTGTCAGACAGAGAGAGGAACTGAGCCACTGCATTGCTCAAGGCCCAACCTGTCAACAATCCAAAGGGATTAGGTAGTCGTGGCGGCCATATTGTTTCTGCTGCCTACAATGAGCATGTGGAGCTGGCCTATGTCATTGACTCTGGTGTGAACCTTGGAGGTACAAAAGTGTGACACACCTGCAACTATGAAGGATGCCTTCCCCCCGTGAACAGCCTCTGGCAGCATTCCCCACATCAAATAGAGGCTTCCCAGAGGTTTTCTTAGGCTTCACACTGAAGGGAAGAGTTACTCAGGTAACAAACAGCAGTATATTTGATATTTTATTCCACAGGAGGAGAAACACTGTGCCAGTGATCTTTCTGGTACTTTTCTTTTCTGTTCTTGATCCCACAGTTGAACAAATAGTATGTCTGTGCCTGAATATTCAGTCCAAGTCTGAATGGTAAAAAAAACCTCCAGCACCTGGTCGCCAATGTATAATAATTGATCCAGACATTTGGATCATGCAAAAACCAGACATCTTTGGCACTCCAGAACCAGAGTTGCCTATTACTCTATTTTACTTTCAAATTAATTACTAAATTTGATTAAATTACATATTAATCACATGCTTGACCTGACATGTGATAATGGTTGAGAGACATTGAAAAAAGGGGTTTTATTGAATTAATGTACAGCATCACATTTTGACTTTTAATAATTTTTTGTTAGATATAGTATATAATGTACAAACAATACCCCATTGCATTTTTCAGCAAAACAATTTCAGTAGAAAATTTTTATAATATTGTTATTTGGTTCTTTTGCTCCTCAAAATATGACCTTTTTTTGACCCGAATGGAAAGTTTAAAGATAGGCTATCATAATGAAGATAAAATTCCCTGGTAGGCCAGACAAAAAAAAAAAAAAGCCCTAAAAAAGAGTCACGGTTCTCTTTCAATTTCACGGGTATCGCGTCGAACGTGATGTCTGTGAAAAATCCCGCGCTGTTCACAGAGGTTTCATTTATAGGATGCCATTCTTGATGGATCTCTGGTTTGGTCTTATTTGTTGTTTCTTTTTTCTTCTTTGGGGGGCGCAGAAAGGGTCTTTTACTCCCCTCATGCCCCCTGGAACACTGTGGTAAGAACAAAGAGACAGCCTGGTCACAGTTAAGTCTCAAACAGTGTGAGTCCAGCCAGTCTCCATCACGCTCTCACAGCACAGATTAAGCCAAACCAGTCTGGAAGTTTATACAGTATCACCTCCTTTTGTAACACCAGCCTGGCTCATGAGTCATGAGATGCAATGGTTTATAAATCTCTAACAGAGATTATGCTAAGATGTAGTATACACATCTTAAGATCTACATTACATTACTGTTAGTCTCCCCTTGTTACCCAACAGGTGTAATAAAGAAGGCCTGCTTGTTGTCGCAACCACCATTCATAAGTAATATAACTGCAGATTGAATGGTATGGATGAATGAATAATATACACTACATAAATAATAAACCATTGACAACTATGATGTATCATTCACAAGATTAAGATGTGCCATAGACATGACAATCAGTGCAACTGACCTGGTAAAATTACACATTATAATGTAACAGGTCCCCAGAGTATTAAAATGGTACCCAGTGCTAATGCTGGCAGACCTTGATAATTTGTTAACAATATTCAGATTGCCAATTGTCAAATGTTTATTTGACACTTTTTTTAGTTTACTTAAAATGAGCACCTACGGTAGGGGTACAGGGACATATAGGGCACCTAAAGCACACACACATATAAGTTAGCATACATCAGTACCTTGGAGTTCAGTTAGCCACAACCACATGTGATACAGGTATCATCTTTTATTTACACGTCTCCATAAATAAACAACGGCCTCGATGCACAGAGTACATGACACTTGAATCAGGACATCTTCGCCTAGTTTAAAGGAGGCTTGAAGGACCAGACGAGAAACACAAAGATTCTCATTTTGATAGAGCTGTCCATGACACAAAGGGGGGTGAGTGGGGCATAGTGGGTGGGGGGCTTGATTTTAATGTAAGAAACCGTTGACAGAGCAACCGGTTAGCATCCAGTGATAGATTATCTGCGCGCCTGCGTCCGACCTCGCCCCAAAACCACTTCAGCTGATAGTGTATCGAATGGCTTGTTAATTATACCGGCTTCAAAGAAGGGGAGGAGGCCATGTCTCCGAGGTGGTCTGCAGTGTCTAGGACGATGAGGCTGACTGTCAGTAAGAGGCGTGAGACGGAGAGATACACATGGAAACAATCGGGATTATCCTGATTACCTTTTAATAAGCCTGCAGGCCAGGGCCGCTGTCTTCCCATTGTAGCGACGCGAGACCGGCGCGGCTCGAGGTGTAACCGGAGCGCGAGGCCAGGATGACACACACTCTACCGCGCAGTCTTCACTCGTCTGAAGGCCCTGTCAAAACGGCTGTCAGGTCCTCCCAGGCAATGCTATTAACAAATGTGGATTATGACACAATACAAAGAGCAAAGTAGCACAGCTCTTAACTGTCTAGATGCAACTTTATAAATTATGTATTTTTGTATACTTATTACTGTGCTTTGTAGGTCATTGTTGAAGACTGGCTCCAGCATAATCAAAAACCATATACCTGTATGTACTGTATGTGTTATCTATGAGACATTCTTGGGATGAAATGGATTTATTCCAAATGAGCAAATAAAATCTAATCAACTAAATTGCCATTCACATAACAGGCAGATTTGTCCCCACTGGGTGGAGTTGGTATTCATTGTGCAATTGATCAATCAGAAACATGTACATCTGTGTTAGAGGTGAAGGCAGCAGCATGTCGGCGCTAATGGACGGTACCGGAGAGGCTCGGACAGGATGGATGGAAGGAGACCCCTGACCCCAGCTCAGACCCTGCACATCAAAGCCTCCCACTCAGTGGGGTGAGCAATGTTCCATCAGAAACAGTGAGCGTGGCCAATAGAGATGCGGCAGCCCAGAAAAGGACACAAACAAGCAGGTCAGCGAATGGACTGACCGCTGTGGCCTCGTCAAACAGGCATTCTGAGAGCTACTGCTTTCTCCCTCTTCCAGCACGTTCAGAGTTTTACCTTTTCGCGTGAAAAATTCTCTTTTTGATTGGTTCTTAGCAGGGAGACAATAGAATTTTGTTATAAAAATCATGAATTATAAATGTGTTCCAATGAGAGATTTGCTCTTCTGTTAGATTATGACAGAAACTTACAGTAACACAGTGACACCACCTTATAAGCCAAAATGGGCTCACACCAAGAATTTACTTATCGGTGAGTAATTACTGTAAGTTAATTCAATTAAGTTCATTTATCTTAATAGTTATAGTTACAATTCAATATTAAAACATGTCATTTTCTTAAATCTATCAAAGCATGCATGTATATACACACACTTCAAAACGAAGTAAAAACACAGCTGATTTCCATTATTTAAACTCCATGGAATTTCTTATTATCAATCGCATGAAAATTCTTAACTGAAAAATGATATGTATTTAGGGGCCATGATCTTGCCGTTGTAATTGCGTACAAAGTCAGTGCAATGACCTCCCTCTAGCATCCAGATGGCTCACACAGTGAAAAATCAATATTAAATATGTGACTCAAATATCTGCATAAAATTTATAACTGCAGGGTAGATAGCCTACTGTTAGCACTGTGTAAATGCATGACAAGAGAGTCAAGGTTTCCAATGGCTACTTAAAAATGTGAAACTGTCTTTTAGAGTAAAAATATCACATGACTTTTAACACAACAAATCTGATAACCCTCTATAGATAATCATATGAAGAATTATCACTCCACTGAGTATCATACATTACTATATGACTGAAATAAGCTCAGTAAACCTTATATAGAAGCAATAAATCACGACATAGCTGTCTGCAGAAATCATTGCAGTTTTAGCAGAACATTGAGAGCGCATTACATTAAAGAAATGCAAATCATTAAAACTGTGAAAATATTGGATTTGGACATGGCCATTCTCTTATGTAGATAATTCGGTTTGCTGCAATGTTATCTAATACATCTAAACCTGATGTGCAGTATGGCAGGCCGCTCTTTCCCTGCACCGCAATCATCTCTATGCACATCCTTTCACTCATACTGTAGATAAGATCTCAGTGCTTGGCTGTAAAAACTAAATTTTGAGCTAAGATGTGTCTATTATATCAAGTTTAACCACACAGTTGGTTAAAAACATTATTTGATATTAAAACAATTATCCTAATTTAGTGTAAGTTTGATATATTCGCATAGTCATAAACAAATTTTTTGAATATAATTGTTCACTATGTGCTTGCATTAGACTGAAAGTTCCAGAAAATCTGTACTGGTATAATATGAAAAATGATCACATGTGCAGTAACTCTGTCTCCCTACCCATAATTTTGATTTATTGGCTGACACATAAGAGTGGGTGGTATACTCATTTAAATGTGTAATTTCATGCACAGTATGTGTTTGAGTTATCCTGAGATACATATGCCAACATATTTTTATATGTGTCCCCAAAGCTCACCGTAAGCCAATATATTGCTTACATTTGTATTCAGACAATAACTGCACAGTAACTACCAATGTACTGATCACATTGTGCCAAGTTGCATTATCACTTAAATGTTCAGTAAGGAAATGTATGTGCCTAACCTTTAGTCATGTCATTTATCACTATAACTAAACTCTACTGAACAATTAACTGCCAATATGCATGGAAGTTATTGCTCCATATTGTACTTCATATTTCTTTGGAAGTAACAAATAGACTGCCCCCCCCCAACCCCAACCCCAACCCCCATCCCACCCACTCACCCATACAGTTCATGATTGTTGGCTCTCTTTGTTTCAGTTTACAAGGTGACAGAATTCTGCTGCTGTCCGTGTGCAGCTGGCATCTCTGTAAATTGTGCTTCCCCAGCGATCTATATTCAGTATTCATACGATCTCCGCCGGGGGCAGTAAAACACTATGCCTTTTCCACATGTCTTACAGCGGTTTAATTACTATTTTCAGCTGTGTCTCCATCCAACGTTTTCTTTCATTGTGTGGGAAAGCATGGAGAGCTTCGTCTCCGTCACAGAATCAAAGGGAACGAGCCCCGCAATCTTTCCATCTGACTGCCCAGCAGGATCTGTAGGTGTGCTCTGCCATTTTTCACCCACACATTGTCAGAGAAATGGCAGCATATAGGCTTGGCTTGTGACCGTGCCAACAGCAGCAGCCAGCGACATGCGCTTACGTCGCATGCAAATGCAGCACCTTTCAGGTCTGACTTTGTGTTTGCTGATGAAATATAGATACTCAGTATCGTCAGTTGTGTTTCCTTTGGATTGAACCTGTGGTCTGTTTCAACACACATCACTAGCCTACATCCACTGCTGTTACTTTAGAACTTCTGTGATCAATAATTAATAAAGAAAGAAAGAATGAAAAAAAGAAACTACATACATTGTATGCGGTAAAAACATTTAAGTTAATGAGGCAGATATTTGTCATAATTAGGTAAAATGTCAAAATTACTGTAAAGGGAAAAGTTTCAGAACACAGATCTGCCTGGATTCCTTCAAAATAGTTTATTCAGGTGAAATTTTGTGTTTATTTTCTCAGTTCCTTCATCTCAGTATTGCACAAGAAAGTGAAGTCCTCGAGACTTAATTGTGCAATCACTCTGTTGAGTTAGCTGTCTTTCTGTATTCTCCATGTTTCCCTCCTGGTAAATCCATCACTGGGTGGCACTCAAGAGCCAGCCATTGTGCATATTGAACTGCAGACATATCGGGAGCTCACATGTTTTAGCAATTTTCTCTGTCGTCCGTAAAATTATGCTAATATTTTAGTTGTGTTTCCTTGAGTCTGGAACTCCAGTTAAGACTGTCTGTTTCACTTTTATGATAGCAGTTGAGGTGACTTGCAGACAGGCTTCATTGGATGTGAAGATTGATACTTGCACAGTCACAGAGGTGAAAGCAGTCCTGAGGAAGAGAAGAAGCTCTCTGGACAGGCAATGTTTTTCTGCTGCAGTGCACTGCAAATAAGTCTGTCTTAACAAGCTTTTTTAGTCTTGTAATGAGACTTAAAATCTCAAGTAGAAAATATTGGCTTGCTTTAAGTCACTTTTTATTTGTCAACTGCCTCACCTCATTAGCAATCTTTTTGCCTTATTTAGCTAAAAAAAAGTAATAGAAATAAAATGAAAAGAAAAAAAAAAGTCTAAATATAAGACAAAAATACTTATTAAGATTGATTATGTTTTAGTTTTTTGCCATGTACAGTTATGACTGCCATCGTGGGGGTGTGACAAATGAATCAGTCAGTGAAACGGGACAGTGAGAACATCATATTCAGCGTTGTAATGTGGCACATGTTTACACAACAATTTCTCTTTATGGTTTGCCTGTGTTGGTGTAATAGCAATGGTATGAGAAGCCTTTTCAACAAGATGTGATATGGAGGCCTTGGACAAGACCTGACATAGTGACCCCATTTTCTTCAGTCACATGGTGCTCTATGTCATGTTAGACAAATATTTCTAAATGAACATCCAAACAGTGTACAGTGTATATGGCATAATGCCAATGCAAATGATACATACATACATACATACATGCACACACACACACAAACACACACACACCTGTATATAAACACACACCTGTGTATGTATATATAAAAAAATTTTACTCTTCATGAACCAGACCCTACCACAACACTTATATGCCTTATGAGGTTAAGATCGATTATCTCACGCCCAAAGTAGAAGATGATATAACCCAAGTGCACTTGTTATTGGGGCTGCTTTCCGGCCCTGCTAATCCCATCAGAACATTACAACTGCGCTCCATTCTATTGTTTTGACCCGGCTACTGCTGCAAACTGACACATGGAAAAGTGGGCAGGTTGGAAAGCAGTGAAATCGCCATCAACATTGAACAAGCACAGCTCCGCTATAAAAAAGAATCTGCTGGCTCCAAGGTTCCCCATACAGTCGAGAAAGTTGATCCAGGGATTGAGCTGTCTGAATCAAAGTTCCGTGGGATTTAAAGGCAGAATGGATGGGGTCATTACATAAGGCATCCCGTTCAGTTCAAAGGCTGATAGAAATGTGTGTTTATGGTGGAAATTAATCTTGATCGCGGAGAAACCTTTTGAAAAAGGAGCATGTAATCGGAATTGTAAGCGTAACGATTCAGTTAATTGCAAATTTATATCCTTCCAAGATATTGGAAAGGGGGTCATATACTAACGGAGAAAGATCAATTTTTGTGTAATTTTAAACGGTTATACAATGATCTTACTGCTGATAATGAAAATTAAACAACCTGTTCTGAGAAACAAGTCCGTAAGGGTGATGTACTAAAAACCTGCTATAAAATAATGATGTGTGATTATCTAATTAATTATGACATGTTGTGAGGTACATTCCATTTAAAACACTTATTCAACCAATCCACCCAATGAGATTAGATTTGACATATCTTCATAACCCTAAAGTCTTAAGCTGTCAACACAACTAGAGGCAACAAGGCACCATTGCTGAATCTTGCAAACAAATTTTCCAAAACCAATATTTAATTTTTCAATATGAAATAGTACACACTGGGCTGACACTTGCATGCCTGGGGCTCATTTAATAAAAAAATGTGTTGTGCAAGCTAATATCAGTGAGATGCATAATTTTCCAAGTCTGGTTTGGGAGTGTTTCACAATTTTGTTCAACGAATGCACCTCAAACTTGCTCGAGAAATGGCCAACTCAAAAATCATTGTCCTTCTCTTATTGTGGTGAAATTATGTTAATCATAATGAATAAAACAAGCAAATAGCAATATCTCTGATCACTGGAATTAGTGCAGATCATTAAGGGGAAAATGTTTATGATTAAAAGAAATGTCTAGGTGTGAGTGCTAATTTAATGTTTTTTAAAATATTGATAAATATTGTCATGAAAACTGAAACTATAAGGGAAACTAGCCATGAGTGCAAAAAACATGAATAAACTAACATAACAAGGTCAAACTAAAACTACAATATTTTCCTCTAAAAATAAAAATAAAATACTACATAATTTACTAAAACATGCATACAGGCATGCATGCACGCACACACACACACACACACACACACACACACACAGGTAGCCTACATAGTTTCATTAGCATACTTGATTGTTATGAACTTTTAACCTTTGGTATTTCATTTGGTATTTGATATGTTCTTCATTAATTTCTGGATTATGACTGATGACAGCACTAGGTCTACTTTTCCGTAATGGTGTTAGCTATAGGAGAAATACGTTTTATGAAAAACCTTCCAATATAGACACATGGCCTAACCCATAGGCTTAATACACTTTACCGACTTATCGCACTCCAGAGGAAGTTTTGGAAACCTCTGTAACAACAGAAAATAAATCACTGCATGTCAAGACCTACAACAAGAGAGATTTTGGTCCTAAAGGGTGTTTGTGAATTCTTTAAGAAGTGTTCACCAGGACACCTGTGAAACGTTGTGAAAGCACTGACGGTGATCGCCGGCAGGCCTTGAGGACGAGCGCCTATGTGCTCCTGGGTTGCTGCTCTCTTGGGAGAGTTCAAAGGGCACTTCTCTATCACTGACCTCCTCTTCCCAGTTGGTTTCCAGGTGGTCTGAAGCCACCTGTGTTTTCTTTGTGCCTCTGTCATTTATCTAAGGCCGGCTTTGTGAGGACAAGCACAGTGCTCACTGATGATGGAGCCACTGCGTGTTGTTCTGCTCAGAGCACCACAAGTAATACATCACTCAAAAACTTATAGATTTCTATGTTAATGATTCAGATGATACAGAATTCCCCAGAAATACATACCATGTACACACAAGCACACACATGCCGTATGCATGCACATACACATGCACGTTGCACACACACATTTACGGACACACACACACACACACACACATGCATGCCGTATGCATTCACATACACATGCACGTTGCGCACACACATTTACGGACACACACACACACGTGCAGCTCACACACACACACACACTTTCTTGTTGTTTGCAGTGATGACACTCCTGTTCATATCATATTTGTAAAACCTGGCTTTAGCTATTTCTGTATTAATGTATTAAAATAACACGAGTATTCCTTCTGGTCTGAAACTTTTTTAAATCTGAATTAATTAATAGAGATAAGTTTCCTCTGAACTTGTACAACTACTCTCATAATATACACTACAACTAGGAAGCTAATGTGCAGCCTATGGTTATAATGTAAATCTTTTTTAGGTTAGTTGCCTCAGATGGTCTTTCTGGTACTTGGTGTCTTATCCTGATGAGCAGTCAGCCATGTTATCATCATCATCTCACCAAGACACCAGAGCATTTTTTAGGGGATCAAGGGGCACACAAGAGGCGAACCTCAAACACATCAAAGCCAGAAGCCCTAATCTTTGGAGTTGCTGTGAAAGAGCTCGTCAAGCTAAACCTGTATCAGGGCATGAGGGTGTAACCCGACTCAAACCGGTGTCGACGCTCCGAGAGAGTTCATCACTCTTGACACAGCGCTCTAATGAGCAGCTAAAGACTTGCAGCCATTTTGGTTGGGCTGAGCTCTGAACTTGAAGGAGCTTATCTGCTGACCTTGCCTCTGAAGCGCCAGGTCCAGAGTGGAGCTCGAGGCACTGTGGCTATCATACAGGAGCTGGGACAATGAGGAAGGGGGGAGGGGTGATGGAGACTGCAGAACGGGTCAAAAGAAATACAGCTTACAAAGGTCAGATAGATCAAAACCAGCACATGGTCCAAAGGCCATTTCAAATTTTTATGTTTTTTTTTTCACTCTCTCTCTCTTCCTGTCCCTCCTCCCCAAGGAGAATTTTGGCAATGTTAAAATATCAATATGTCGTCAAGACGCCATCAATTTTCCATTATGGCAATCAGTCAGAAACAGATGTCCTTGTTAATGCACTGAAGCATTTCAACTACTGATAGTCACTAATTGATTATATATACATAATTATATGTATATAATTTGGTTTGTATACAATTTTGCAAACCAACATTTGTTCAGTTGAAACATTTTTCAACATAGTTACAATAAGTGTTCACATGATTTCAGTAATATTTCTGCCTTCCCAAGCAAGTTAATATTCAACTGTGAAGACCAAAAGCTTCCACAAAAACTTGAGAATAAAGTTGTAGAAAGGCATGGTTAGGTCAAGCATTTGTAAGCTGCAGGTGCATCATGCCACCCAGACACGGCCAAGATCAGGTTATCGTTCAAAACTTAGTTGAAAGACAAAACTGGTCAGGGAATCCACTGTGTGACCAACAGTGACTTCAAAAAAGTTAAATGTCTAAGATGGCGAAAACTTTTCCATGAGCTAACAATGTCCTGGCAACAAACTGTGTCCAAACAGATATACATACAGACAGAGGGAAAATGAAAAGAAAGACCTACATAAAGTGTCTTAGTAAGGTGTTGGGCCACCACGAGCCACCAGAACAGCTTCAATCCACCTTGGCATAGATTCTACAAGTCTCTGGAACTCTACTGGAGGGATGGGACCCCATCCTTCCAAAAGATATTCTCTCATAGTATATGATTCTCATCAAGCCATTCAGTGATCGCTGTGGATGGAGGCATTGTCATCCTGGAAGAGACCACTTCCATCAGAATAGAAATGTTTCATCATAGGATAAACGTGATTACTCAGAATAACTTTGTATGGATTTGCAGGGGCCCTTCCCTCTAAGGCAGGGGAGGGGTCCTCAATGTGCAGGAAAGGTCCAGTGGGCAGTGGCTTTTTGTTCCAACCAAGCACACCACACCAATCCACTACTAATATCACTAAGAGTCTTTGCTAAGCACCTTGATTAGTAGAATCAGGTGTGTAGCTGCTCGGTTGGAACAAAAGCCTGTACCCACACCGGCCCTTACTGGATAAGATTGAAGACCCCTGCTCTAAGGGGACAAATGAACCCAAACCATGCCAGGAAAATGCCCCCCACATCTGCATTCATTATGTTTGTCTACTAATTTATTCAGGGTTTTCCTTTAATTTGTCACCCGTCTGTATGCATACTCATATATGTGTGTTCTAAAATAAGATTTAAAAATCTTTTTTGAATGATAATTCGCCCTTACATGTATCTAATTTTTAAATTGTTGCAACAACCATTTTCAGAGGTTTCAAAGGTCCACGCAAATCCGACGGCTTCAAATTAAGCCTGATTTTATTGGCCTTCTTGGCAGCAGACAGACAGACCTTCTCTTACAGGTAGAATTTGGGGTCACGTGTCATGTTGTGGCTAGAACGATGGACTTGAGGGTCATGTGGGTTCAGATCACAGACGGGATGGTCTTGGCCACTATATATCAATTCAAAAACCAAAAGCAAGGTCCCATTTAATGAATACATGTAGACAGACAAGGGATGAAACCACTCATACAATATACAATTATTATGGACTGGAATGTATACACTTTAATAACTCAGAAAGCACATTCCCTGTAAAATAAATAATTTTGCTGCACATTTAAATGCCAATACACTTATTTTTTTGAGACTCAGTTTTTGGTAGGCGATCCATTGTTAATGGTGATGAGAAGGGATCATGGCCTGCTCATTAGCAGAAATGTACTGATAAAATCAGGGGAGAAGATGCCTTGAAGATACATAAAGCATAAATTCTCCTGATGCAGATAATATTGTTTTAGCCATAGGGCCCGGGCTGTATGGTGCTTCAGCCCCATTACACACCTGCATCTCTAATGCATGAGCTACAGCTAGTGCCTCATCACCTATGCTGTGTGACCACAGTCCTTTCAGACATAAAGCTGAACTCAGAAGACTCTGGGTAGTTTAGACTGCTCTCCATATGCAGCTTGCAGTGCTGTGTATAACTGATATTAGCCTTAGTCGTAGTCATATGAATTGTGTAGTTAAGTCTTGCCTTCTGAAATTAGATTGTAACTGCCGCAGTGTGAACTGAGCATTGGGTAGGTATGGAGTGCTATTCATGGACCTTCCCTGGGGCAAAATGTCTGCATACTGAACCCTTTGTCTGTCAGAATCATATATCAGTGTTGAATTATCTGACATATACCTGGACCATCCCCCACCCCTTCAACATTCAACCAGGCAATAAATCCTGCAATAAAAAAAAGCTCTTCGTTTACTAGTAACCTATTGACTTTGGTACCACTGTACCAATGTGCGTAAAATGACTGATGATGAAGCCAGCAATTCCTGTCCCTATGTAGCAGACACCTGAAAGTACAGTATATCGTTAGACAAGGCACAAAGGATGTCCACAAGTGTTTTAAAAATGGTTTTGCTGATTCCCAAGTAGAACACCACAGCTTTAGTTGGCAAAAGATTTAAAGCATCCCAAAATCTGCCGTGTGAACAAATCAGAGCCACGTGCAAAAGGTTGTGAGAAGCACCGCGGCATTGGATATCCCCAAGTGTGAAGTGTGGCACTGCCCAAGCGCCAAACATTGATGTAACACTAAGCCACAAGGGTAAAACACACTACCTGTTCAGTTTGTTATCAGATAGGTCTCGACCCAGAACAACAGGTTTTGAATTCCAAGAACAAAATCAGCAAAATGCATCATCACTTATTAAAGTATACAAACATTTTCAAAATATGCACAATAAGGGGCATTAAAAAAAACAGTCTGCTAGCAGCACGTACTGTGGAAACCATTTCAAGGGTTCCTCTAATTTAATTCTGTTTATAACAAAAATTTGATTTTTAAATGTAGTCACTGTTACTTTATTGCTAAAGCAATAAAAAGGTTAACAGGCAAAGCATGGAAGTTATCAAGAAAAATACTTGATAACTGGCCTGAGGCCAGGGAAAGTGCAGGCAATAGCATGGACACTCATAGCAAGTAGGTTCCCCTGCTGTGCAACAACTAAACTGATTCAAAAATAAGCACATTAAATATGGTCAGCTGAATTGCACAAAGCCTCGACTTTAACAATAGGCAGGGGGGACATAACCATTCGAAAGCTCCATTTGTTGTTTGATTTGGCTCACACACTATTCTGAAGGGCATTACTCACTCACTGCTTGTCCGTATATCAGTAACTGAACTGAGCCTAGCTGGCTATCGGGAAGCACGTATAGGAAGACGTCGAAACAAACATTTGTGTGTTCATGCTTTTAAAAAAAACTTGATTGATTTCAGAACTGAATGAATCAACTAAAACAAGCCCATAAATAGCATGTGGGGGTGAGGCCGGTTGTTTAGCACAATGCGAAGCATCTCATTTTAAGATGCAATGTTATATACATGGTTTCAACTTATAAGCAGAATTAATTTATAAATGTGCTGAAACACGTTATTATTTTTGTCAAAATGACAAGGGTGACTGAAACCTTGGTGGGTAAGATCTAAATAATATATATATTTTTTTTTTTCATAACAGAGGTAACATTTTATGAGAAATAGTCAGTTTGATGATTCATGCATCATCCAGGTTTTTTTCTTTCTTCCATACGGATGTTCTCCAAATGATTGACGTTTTCAATTATCAGAAATAAAATAATGAAAACTAAATACGATTTAAATAAATGTACCTAATAGGCTACTTCTGAATTGGTTTCGCTTACCTTATATTTGTTGTAGTTTAAAATCTTCCATGCAACAAGAAAACAAGGAAAAGAGAAACCGTCCAGTCCTCTTACCACTTAAAAGCAATAGGATACTATGAATAAGAACGGCTGCTCTCGAGTAGCCTACTCGATAATTTGAGAGAAAGAGAGGGAGTACAGCAATAATTGATCATTAATGATAATAAAGATAGCACAGTCGCCACATTGAAAGACGAACAGGTTTTCTTGCAACCCAAACTCATGACAGTCTATTAGTGCGTCTATTAGCTTAAAAACGTAACCCCACATGTTATTTTCTTGAATAATGTTCATGTCAGAAAATTGTCATTTTTATGTGAAATTAGAATTTATGCTACTTGTCTCTACGTGCACACAGCAGGCATACTACTTTATTTGCAGTTAACTATTTAACAATAGACTACTAAATGCAATGTGCTAGAAATATCGCATATATAGACTATATTTCACCCTATGTCGGGCTGTCCTTCTGCAATGCATACTCTCAGAGGTGGATTGTAGAAGACTAACACACTCCCAGCACAGTGGGCATACAGACACACACGTTTCCTGCCGGGCCTGGGGAACTCCTGCGTGCATTTTTCTTCATCTCCACTTGAGGGAAACATAAGGCAGCCGTGGCAGCTATTTATTGCGCCGAGGGGAAAAGCCTCAAAGAATACATTTACTCACAGAATAAAGTAATTATACGTCCTCCCCGATATGCTCAACATCACAGACTTAACCCCCCAAATATGTAGTTTTATTTACTCTACATCCGGAGTATAAATGTGTTGATAAATGACGACAGGGCGCCCGGGGACTCTCCCGTTAAGGACCGGCCCACAATTTATGAGCGTACTCTCCGAGACTTCATGATGATTAATATAGCTAGCCCTGCACAGATCCATAGCCGCCGCCACTCTGCGGAGAAGGCTGCATTAATGTTTGGATAAGCAGATAACATCAAAGACGCCTGCTGCGTGTGTTAAGAAAATACTGAATTCTGGGTCAGCGCAAATTAATCCTCAAGGAGCAAGAAATAGTTTTTAATGGCAGTCCGATCTGTATATTATCACTTTTGCACAGGTTAAAGTGGAAGGGAATTTAATGACATTTGCAAATGGCTTTGTTCTCAGCCCTTTGCTTCCCAGCTGACAGTAATGATGATGTCTCTAAAGTTTATGGATGTGCTGTGAACTTTGAAGACACGTATTAGGTTCTGAGTGCTATAATAACGAAACGCATTATGACTAGGTCCGTAAACTAATGAAAAACTTAACCGAGATTAATCAGGAATTGAAACAAAATATGTAAATGTTTATTGGATTTTTTCCAAAAAACAAACAAACTTTATTTATTTCCCTGGAAATTAAAATGGCCATTGACATTAAAATAAAAATAAAAAAGGAAATTTGTATAATAAAAAGTCTTATATTAAAAGTATAGAATTGCAATGTGTGTGTACTTTGTACTTGAACATGTTCCTGTATTTCATTTTATCCCAAGTAATTTCTTCTCTTATAACTTTAGAATGTGATCATTTAGTTCTCACTGTGATTTTAGCATATTTAAAATTTGCAATTTGCAATTTGCATGTACATTTAGGCAGTTAGCTGCTCTTATCCAGAATGACCAGGGCATCGGCCAGGGCTAGACCATAGCATGGAGATGTGGGAGTGCAGCTCCTTTGGCAGCCTTGTATGCCAGTTCCAGAGTTCTGAATTTGATGTGGGCAGGCATGGTTATAAGACAGAAAAAAATCACCTTGTGCAAATAATATCTATAGTGTTGATAAAAAGTGTAAAAAATTCCAGCCTGAAGGGAAACTATAGTGAATAAGAGGCAGGCTGTACTTGCTTATTCTTTATGATACAGTCCAAAACATTTTGTTTGATTTGTTTCAAACATTGATGTATGCCACTAAATACAAACGTATGCTATTAAATTCGTTTTTTTGTGTAAAACTACTTAGTTGGTACATTCCATAGTTTTGATACCTGGACACTGCAGTAAACTACCACTATCTACAATGTTACATACCAATCCAATAACTATTTGTCAAGTTCGAGGCTCTGAACTTTTAATTTTTTCCATCTGGAATATGTATCTCCAAGTTATACATACGTACGACCTTCCCTACCACTGTCATATTAAATTTTTCTCCTCTTACTCTAATTTGTCTGCCAGAGGCATCTGCATTTTGCTCACCATTGCTACCCACCATCACCCGTGTCATTTGACCTGCAACGAGATGCTCATTTTTCACTGTTGCACTTATTAGTGGGTTGCAGTAACCCAACAAAGACACTGGAAAGATGCGCTCGCAATGATGACAGATATGTACTTCCTTAATAACAACAATGCCAGCTGCTGCCTGACCTATCAGAGAAACCAAAGTGGCAAGTGGAAGCACATTGACAGAGCTATTCTGTACGTTTCTTCACAACTTAATGGGCACTGAATAATGAGAACATATTCAACTTTTTATATAGCTTTAAACACCTTTAACAACATTAAACTGGTGGAAATTAACTACAGAAGCTCAGGAGGGTCAAAATCAAGTAGAATAAAATATACAGTATTTTACAGTGTATGCAGTATTTAAGTATTGAACAAGTGACTTTTAAAATAACTGTACAATGAGTGAGTGCATGAGGGACCAGCACAAAAAAATACTTCACCCAGAGACAGAACAAGAGTGTGATCGGCTCCTAAGGTTTAAGCTTCAGAACTCGGTCTTTAGCTTTAGTACATGACCTGCATGGGCAGTGGTTCAAAACTTACAAAAGACATACCATTATATGTCAATGCAGAATCCTTTTCTGACTCAATCACACAAAATATACAGTATACATGCATTTAAACTGTAATATTGGTCGCAAGAACAACGTGCAAATATTTGTTATTGCAGGTACAGCTTTCACTGGCAACATACCTGTGAGATATGGCAGTTTGTCATAATGCTTAGGGAAGTGGGCAATTTCAAAGTTGTAAATTTGATTCTTCGGTGGAGCAGAGTCTCTTAAGCAAGATTTGTATCTTGAAGTGCTTCAGTAGAATATCCTGCTGCATAAATGGATTGTACTTAAAGAGTGTAAGTTGCTCTTGGTAAGAGAATCTGCTAAGCCTTCTGTTTTATTTGTACTGGATGCATTTTATAATTTAAGTTACACACAGCTTAACAGCCTGTTTCCTACCACTTAAATTCATTCATTCTGTAGGGGTGAAAAAAACAATCAGCCAAACTTACTTGCCTACCATACAATCATATGCCCAGTGGACAAAGCGCGTGTTGTTCAGGACAGGAAGAAAATCTCTGTGAAGGATCATCAAAGGCTTGTTTACTCAGGACGTGGAGTGACAGAGCCATCTCCACACTGTGCTGTGACCCTGCTGTCAACTGACACCAGCAGACAGTCACTTCCTGCTGTCACTGCTATGGCCTTTCTGCCAACCCGCCCCTAATTATTTTATGCTCAAGGCTGCAGAAATCTCACGATCAAATGCTCATGGTTGAAAACTTTTCTCAATGTACTTGCTACGCACTTGCATACACACACCCAAGAATGCACGCATGCAGATTGCACACAGGTACACATACAGCACAGTGCCTCTCACTCCCAAGTCCCTAACACCTCCACCTGAAGATTCAAGCTTTCCCATACACAAAAAACAAGCTCATTTGTTTTTTTTACATCACACACTAAAGTATTTTAAAGCAGAAGATTCAGAAATTATTCTTGTACTAACAATTTATTTTCTCAGAAAACATTGATACATTTTACATCACATGCTCTCAGCGAATGTGCCCGAAAGGAGGCTTTTACTTTGTACCCACTACCACTTAAATCTGCCCCGCACTATGCCAATTGACTTGAATTCATTAAACGCACAGCTCTCTGTTACCTGCTCGCTGATGTAGAACTGCTCTGGTGGGTGCCCTTTCTCATGCTTCCTACCGGAGACCTTTGCTGCCTGCGGACAGAGAGAACACCTGTTTTCTGAGCATGGCAGGCCAGCACCTGAAATCTTAGCAATGGCCTCGCTATTGAGAGCGAGCTGCACGATAAGGCTGCCTCTGTGACAGGCAGCGGAAACTCGATAATGAAAGGAGATGCCTAATAGATGAATCTGGTGCAATTTGCCAAAACACACTGGCTTTTCTGGAAGATTATCCACACTCGCAATAGGAAAGTCTTTGTCTCGCAAAAGTTCCCACTTATCTTCCTGTTTTTTTAAATCTTAATATACAACATAATGGCTTGCTTGTATACATGGTAGGAGGATATTTGTACTACCCCTACTCCAAAATCTAGCCGATTATTAATTTAGAGGTGGAGGGTAGTTTGGTTCACATAAAACTAAAATGTGCCTCACCGTCACTGTTGTACATCTGGTGTTCTATAAAGTGGATTAAAAGTTCCTACAGAAATACAGTAATATGGACTGTTATTTGGAATAGTAATCGCACGTACAATATATGAACCTGCATAGTGGATTCATGTTTTAAGGGACCAGCCAAGAGTAGGAAAAAAAGATTATGGAATCACTGTACAAGTTTGGTAAATTTCTCATTTCTAATGCCTCATACAACTACGATTAAATGAGTCAAATTGGAAATATATCATGGTAAACCTGGTTTATTGTGTTCATCATTTATTCCAAAGAATCAACCTAGAACCTTTCTTTACCAGACTTCTTCTCTGAAAACTACAAGGCTTTTGATATTTATCTATGTGATTTAATGATCAACATCGCACTATACCTATGAATTTAGTATGAAACCTTGCAACTTGTTCGCTTTCTGGTTTGTGCTAATCCCCAATCCTTCCAATACAATGGGAAAAGTCTTTTTGAGGCTTGCTTTATTTCAATATACTGTATGTATGTTTTGCATACTGTGTTCTCAAAAAAAAAACAGCTTTCAAGGCCCCGTAATGGAGGACACGGTGTAATCCCACAATGCACCTCATACTGTCTCTTTATTCTCTTTCGCTTTTTTTTTCTTTGCACCATCCCCCTTTAGGGGCGGTGACCTTCCCCATATCACTTTTGATGTTCATATGATGTTGAAGCCCTTCTCTCAGTGATCACCATCATGGTGCTGTGGACTCTGTGGGGACCACCTCTCGCCGGGCCACATTGACAAACTCGGGCCGAGATTTTAAGAGCAGGTTTTACAGTCCCTGCTCACATCCGTTATTGTAACATCTGAAAAAGCACCCTTGTCGATAGTTGAGTAAATTACAATAGGAAATGTCCCCGCCTCCAGGACCAGGTTTTTGATCCGTTCCACCATTTTGAAGGGCTCGTGGAGATTCGGAGAAGTATGGCTGCACGGGGGCCCATCATTCATGCACAGCGCAGTTAAGGTGCTGGTGTTTCCAATCACCTCTGCCAGAATGTTCTCAATCTATATGGACTCCTATGGCATTGCAGTCTGTCGTCATTTTAAACTCTGAACTACTAGTTGAAAAATCTACTGTAATTACAAGATAAAACACAATATTAGATTCAATTTGTATGTCATTTAAATGTATGTGCGGGCTGGAGATGAAGCTAATGAAGCTATTTTTTATTGTAATAAGATGCTGGAGGGGATTATTTTGACGAGTGTATGATAAGCTCATATTCTAAACATGTTGAAATTCTCTAATTTGGTTTTCATTTAAACCCCTTGTTTGAAAGACCACAGTTCTGTTACTGAAAACAGGCACATTTAATCCAAACACTACTAAACCAATTTAAATAAAAAGTATGTATTCGATTTTGTTGACTTACGCAATGTTCTCATTTTTATAGAAAAATTCTCTATAACTCTCAATTTTGTTGTCCTATGAGAACAAATTTGATATAATCAACAACATTATGGGCATATCTACTTATCTTATACTGACCATTTCTTAACAAACACAACTGAATCCAGTTGAGTTGAGTGTGGGAGAAGGGGCATTAACAACTCCAAAAATAATTTATGTATTTAGTGTCTTAGTGTCCATAATGTCTTTCTCAAATGATGTTAAAAACACATTCATCAACTTTTTGTTCAGATAGGAAGCTGTAAACTTCAGCCAGCGGAAATATCCAGTATTCAAACTTTTTGGATGAGTGAGCATGAAAGTTGTATTGAGCCTAAATCGAATTAAAACAAAGGCTTTTCAAATTCCAATGGCCCTACCATGATGTAAGCGGAAAGCTATGCGCTTAAAAAACATTGTGCCCTGAGTTATCGAGAGATTTCTCTCTATGCCCTTGCAGACAACGTGTGGAAGAGTTATTGCAAGAATAAGTCACTGTTGTAGCATGCAGGCCAAGGATGTGTGTGGTAAGAAAGCCCTTATTGTGATGCAGAAAGATGACAGGTTAATGTTTGCTGGTTATTTACCCCCCCCCCCCCCCCCCCACCCAAAAAAAATAAAATATATATTAAAATAAAATAAAAATTTGTGAAGGGTTTTCTGTGGTGGAGAAGGAGGTTTCTGAAGTGTTGTTTGGGAGTACCAATTAAACTGTCTCCACCTTTACACATGGTCAGTGTTTTATATAAACATTGCTCAAAAAAAGAGTCTTTCTTACAGGACTGCAGCCATGATTTATGACGCTGTGGGTTAAAGGAGAAATTTAAGGGCACATGCTGAGCATTATTGATCTTGAGAATCAATCAGACAGCGAGAGAAAGCCATTAGCCTTCAACCTCGCCTCCAGACACAGGGGCCTGATGGGCACTCTCAAGGAGTATACCGAATAGCTTAATAGGATAACTCCCCTGTCCCCATGGGGTCATTTTAAGATCCTATCAGTTTGTACAGACATCTTTGTCAAAAAGCTGCCACAGAGTCACAGGCCACGGGCTTGCATTCCACATCAGGGCATTTAGAAGGATGGGTCAATTCTGCTTTCTGCTAATGCAAGCGTTTTGCATTGCTTTTAAAGTATCATTTATATTCCAATGCTATTAATTTGACTTTCATTGTGAGCCAGGCAGCGAAGAGTAAAAGGTGTCCAAAGTGCGCCATCTCTCACTGTCGAAGAAATCCTGGAACTACAACTGGATGTGACAATGGCTGTTCTTTCACACAGTTCTTTTTCACATTGTTATTTTGCATATTTTGTATCACGTCATATGTTAAATAACAATTCAAAGTTATGTCTTCTGGCCTACTATTCAAAATCAATAATGCAATTGTTTAATTGGACATGGTTATGTTGCAGTGTAATAAGTTATGAAACATTAAGAACTTAATCAGTTGAGAAAAACATTTAAAACATGGATTACATTCGAGTTAAGAGAGTCACAAAATAGCATTTGAATGATGTTCTGCTTTGTGGGACTGCAAAAGCTGAAAGTAACTTCGTCAAATCTTACTTTAAGTCGCACTCCCTGTACCAAGACAACACAATGATTCATACCATACCTATACCTTAGAAACAGTGTATGTATATCCCAGCCAGCTTTATGTTACTGTATAACTTGGACCAGCATCTTGAACTTAGCGCACTATACATAAATTGTATACAGTGCATTGGTGTCTCCAGATTCCATGAGTGGATAACCATATGCTGTCACATAAGACCAATGGCGCTTTCTTGTATGAAGAGTTTTGTTGATCTGGGACTTGCGTGGGAGGAGTTTGGGGGGTGACAGAGGAACAAATCAAGAACCTAACGATGCACCATCCCCCCTGATATTTAACCTCAGCGTGTAAATATGTGAGAAGTGGCTTTCATACCCAGACCATTCTAACCTTTATTGGGCCACTTTTTAAATCAATGGCATATGCTCTCCCTGACCATTCCACACAGCTGTCAGCATTCATGCTGTTCAAGTTCCAACTGGCATCTCCCTGCAAACAGCCAATGACAGGAAACCAAAGCCAGCAATGAGTAAACAAGCAACCTCCATAACCTTCATGCGCATCAAAAAAGAAATAACCGACAGCTGTATTGAAACATTGAAGAGGAAAACACTCACTAAAAACCAAAAGGAAGATAAGAAAGAAAGAAACTCATGGGCCATGATACATCCTCATACAGTGTTTGGGCTTTATATTCAATGTTACTGACAATCATACATCTGCTATAGTCTTCAAGTTACACTGTCCTGGTTGATGTGCTTTGGTTGAAGGCGACTATAGACAAAAATCAAATACCATTATGACAACCCTCAACTGAAACAGAAATACAGATTCATGTGGACTTTTCAATTGGGGCATGAATTCATTTCACCAGTGGCGTAAGGTAGTTACGACGGGCCCCAGTGCACGCTATTATGACGGGCCCTAGTGCGCGCTAGTTACTACTTATGAAGCACACACACACACACTCCATTAGGCGTATATACATTTTCCCAACAATGTGGTTGATTTTACAGTCGAATTAGTTACTTAGGCTATTGTATTGGGAAATTAGAGAGGTCAAAGAGAAAGCTATCAGAACCATCTAGCGCTCTGACACGTAGTAATGTCAATCAATCAACAGACAGTCAATCAAATCAACAAGTCAACTAATCACCAAACTATAGCTGGAATGTTTACAAAACTATAGCTGTTATTGGGAAGGTAGGTAGGTAAAAAAAAAAAAACATCAGCAGGCGAGTTGCTAGATAACTAGCCTACTGTAAATATGTATATCTGACTAGAGCTAGCTATTAAGTTTATTTTTGACATCAATAAACTGTTTCTGCAAGTTGCTTGTTGCTGTCGGCTTCACAGAACGGGGATGCGTTCATCAGCTGATCTCAGTGATTGAAATGTTGGGAGAAATCGTTGTTGCTGGCGATGTAAACTTTCAAAGAAGTAACAATCAAAACATGCACTGATGTGTCATCACTGCAATTCAAACTTCTCTATTGCACACGTGTCGTGTCGTGTCGTGGTGTAAATCATTTGTACAGCATTTCGAGTACAGTAATGAAGTAATTTGTTCAAGGTGGCTTTTCTAATCATGCAAATGGTTATCTAATGCTAGGAATAGCCTACCTAGCATCTACTAGGCTATTAGCTAGCTTACCATAATTTATAGGCTGGCTATCCATCTGGTAGTGACCATAATTTACCCAACTAGTAGCCTAGTAAGCTTACCATAGTGTATGTATAACTTGTCTTGTCTTGAAATTGATATCTAACAATAGCCTAACGTTACGATTATTTAAGACTAACATTATATCTAGCTTGCTATTGTTACCTGATACATGGTTGTTGCCACACCAGCGAGGGCAGCGATGCTGATGCAAGCCAAACTGCTGCATTGCTGGTAGGGGGAGTCATCCATGGGATGGCGACTGTTTATAAAAAATTAATCTAATTTAAGGATCTTTGCTACCTTCTCCTCCTGTTCTTTTCTCTCTTGTCTTTTCTTACTGCCGCCTTTGAAAGGCATGATGACTGCTCGCTCGGCTTGCAGATATGTGCAGCTTGTCAGTCTTGACATTCAGATTTTGCGCCTAAACTAGCTATATCATATTGTCTCGTCACATGATCAAATAGAGACTTGACTTTGGACAACAACATACATATTACCCAGTAATCATCATTGCATATCTGTATATGACAAAAATAACAAAGAAAATAAAAAATGATTCATTTAATTGAATAGTTTTTTATAGTGTTATATGTAAAATAAGCATATCATTTTGTTATAGATTGCTATTGCTATACTATTTTACCAAAAAAAATGAAAACCATGACAGAGATGGGTTCAAGGGGATATATAGCAAATGGCACCATCTTTAATTTAATGTGAGTGTTCTTTTGAACACAGGCATACTTCCAGGGTGGCAATCTGAATCATTGCAAGGGCCCGTTCTCAGCCAACACATTGTCGGAGGGCCCACGGGCCCCAGTGCAACCGCACTGCCTGTATTTACGCCCTGCATTTGACCAATTCATGACCAAATACAAAATGTTGGATTAACACATTTAATCTAAAACCATGCAAAAATCCTGCGGTCATTATGTTTTGCTGTAGGATGGGCTTTTAGGAATAACATTTTTCCATGTCAAAAGTAATAGGATGACGAGCAATAAGGTGGATGCCATTTTACTTACAGAAGGGAAACTATACATACACTTTTTTTAATCCAGTCATAGATTAAACAGCAACTGTCATTATAAATTAAACAGAAACTGCTATCCTAAATACTTGCAATCTTTGCCTTTGTGTGCCTTGCATATTCAAGTTTGACTATCCTAATGGTGTCCAATTAGTTCCACCAGGCGTTCCTGGATGGATAGGCCTCTAGCCTGATTACAGTGAATGGTGGGTATTTCCTGTGTTTGAGCTCACATATGGATTTAGTAAGGCAATGGCATAGACTACTGTTTCTCCCCTCTACATCTTCATTTGTTTTTTTCTGAAGCTAAATTTTTTAGTTTTTTATGGCTCCGCTGTCAAAATAGTGAGTCGGGTTTTTGGCTCAGGGCATCGCAGCACATGGCCAAAGAATATCCCGGGAGACAAGTGTGGCTAAATGTGGTGTAATCCATATGATCACCAGCCATCTGAGTGTGGAACCACGCCTACTGACCCACTGCTACAAGGCAAACGCATTTCTGAATTTTTTTTTTATTATTCATTACATTTTTTTCCTTCTTCTGGACAAATGTTTATAAAACATGAAGGGAAATAGTTTGAAATCCCCCATGCAAATTGAAGTGCTATAATTGAGTTAGTTCCACCGCATGTCTTATCGCAAAAACCCTTTATTACAGTGTTAGTAAGCTGTTTTATGTTCATCACATTGCAGCAGGGTGCATGCATCCTAAATCTCACAAGTCAGGTCTCATAGACACCTCTGTAAAATGATTCTGTCATAGACAATAGGAATACATGCCATTACCTGATGATGCCTGAGATTCTTTTGGTTGGTAATATAAACCACAGCATAAAAAATGCAATAATGAAACAACGTCATTTGACCTAGGCACACCTTGAGTGTCTTTCTTTTTTCTACTTGGGCGTACTTTTCATATGGAATCTGCGTTGATGAAATAAGACATAGGTACAATATGTTGCATGGCTCTTTTCTGTATGTTTCAAAAGAGATCAGGTTAGAGAAGGTAGTAATTCAAAGTTTTATTTTTTATGCAGAATTTGCTAACATTTATATACCTGTATAAGTCTTTATTTGACATGTATACATCAGTACTAGAATGAGTCTGGGAAATTTGGACAGGCAAAGTCTAGGACTATCTGTCAAGATTCACATTCAAACAACAATGAGATGTTATTTCATAATCATAGTATGTTCTAAGGGACGAGGTCTTGTGCTAACACCCAAAAACACTGCTGCAATGTTTAATAGCCTTCAGAGAAAATAAAGGTTGCGGCGAGTAGTTGAGTACTTTTTTGATATTTCATCCAACTCAGAATGCAGAGGTGCAGCTCACACTATCTTATAACAGCAACATAATTTGAACAATTATGGAAAACTAAATTTCTGTGATTTTTTTCATCAAGTCCAAGCATTCACTGGAAAGTTGGGCAATGAACCCAACTTTTTGAACTTTTACAGAGAATCTTTCTGCCACTAAGAATAGACTGACCCATAGGTTACTGGATGTTTTACTTTTGGTTGGACAAATTTGTTGGGGGCTGTATGTCCAATTTACATTTACAGATATTTTTACATGGTTTTTTTGTTCATATTTTTTCATCTTTGTATCAGGTTTAATACATAAATTCAAGTGACATGCTCTTCAGTGAATGTCAGAATTCACATATTTGTATTAGAAAATGTATGTATGTCTTGGTAGGGCTGTATTCCTTTTCAAAATCTGAGAAAGGTTCTGTGGTAGACACAGCCAAGATTGCAAACTTTAAGCACATACCCATGTGCAAAATATGAGCTGATCAGTTTATTCAGCCCACAATATTCTATCTAACTACCAAAAACCCAAATGAACTGGTGAAGGATCCAAATGTAACACAATGAATCTTTTCAAAAACCTCAAGTTTAAAAATAAAAGACAAAAAGGCTATTAAAATGTAATAATTTGGTGGTTGAATTCATAATATGCATTAAGCGTCAGATACAATATATGGTTATTTAAGAAAATTAATACTTTAGAGGAGAATGTCTAAAAATATTCATAGTTGGGCTGCCATGGCCTCTGGAATGTATCCCATGAGAGAATTGTTGGCCACAGCTAACAGTTCTGGCTCTCACCCTCTCAGGTTTCATGGCAAAGTTGCCTTGAGTAATCTACAGGTATTATAGATCCTACTGTCTGATTTTCAAGAAACGACACAAAAAGTAATTGCTTTTTACGAGAACACAATTTTCCTCTTCATTTTTGCTAAATAAAGGAAAACATGCCCCACTTACCAGGTGCAAGTTGTTTTGCATCATAGGTAATATGATAGGACACTAATACAAAACAACTGTATTAAAAAGCAGCATAGAATGGCATAAATATGTTTTTCTTACTCGTTCTGATGATTGATCCATTTAGCCACAGTAAGCAGAGTTTCAGGGTTTTTTTTATTTTTTTTTATTTTTTTAAACTAAATAAAGTCACAAAACCAGATGTGGGTTTAATTCCCTCTAAGCTAAATGAAAAATGCATGCTATAGAGCAAGTTATCACTGGTACCGGTTGTTAACAGTACATGAGAATTTCAGTACATAAAAAACATGTGAGCATTGTTATATTTTATGACACAGAATAAATCAAATGTTATAGAAGTGCTGATAATAAAAGTGGTGTTTGACAGTTTTTGTGTGTCAGACCTGCAGTTCCTGGTTTAGAGGCAGCTTGAGCATTGCATGATATGCAGAGACCTCCTTCTGTCCGGCCCACTTCCATGTGGACTGTTCCCCTGCTGGTGACCTGATCCAGCTGTAGGCAGGAACCAGGGAGGGAGAGATTGGATCAGTTCAGGGAAAACAATTAACAGTAAAAGTCTCAGGCCCACTTCTGCACCACCTGACTTTAGTACTGCCCGCCATGTGAGGCGTGAATCAAAATTAGCCCTTTGTCCACTTCACAGCTGATATTGTTTTCTTTTTTGTTCTATAATTCTCTGGAGGTGTGCGCTCTGTCTCTCAGATAGGTCTGTAACTGGATCTTTTGTACATTGCTATGAACATGAAAACATGAAACAAAGATATTGATCATAGAATTCACCATAGGAAAGAAATAAAACACCTTCTCTGGTTTGTTTGAAGTTAAAAATGTTTACAGCCATGCTTATCAGTGGCTATTTTGGATTCCTTCATGGCCTTCTAAAACATACATGGGAGAGAAGTGTTATTTGTATTGTTACATTTACATTAGGTCCATCTTAATTGCATCAGCTGCACAATAGATCTCACAATAATGGCCTTCACAGAGAAAATTGCAATCGTCTTTGGAAGGCTGCAGTATAATGGATAAACCTAATTAATTTAATCTTGTTGTGTTCCATTATGGCTGCACTTTATCATTTCCACAGATGGAGCATGGAGAAATTAAGAATGCGTTTCTTGCCAAGTGCCTTTCACTCACAGTCATATTTCCTTTTGAGGAATTAGTCTTTGGACAAGATGGCTGAATCTTTGCATGTGTGAATTAGTGTCTGAAAGTAAACTGTACAGCAGTTCAAAATTTAGCACAGAATATTTATATCATATCCCCCAAAGCATTTTTTTTCTAGAATATTGAATTATAGTCAAATATGTTCTGCTTAATACAATAGATGAGAATGAAGAACATTCTGACTGTATTTAATACATTTATTCATTATAATTACTTATCTTGCCCAACGGAACATCGCATTTAAAGCACCTATTTCAGATTTACAGACAATATATTTGGGAATAACCATGACTAACACTAAGCTACCAAAATAGCAGTATTGTTGGCCCCCATGTTTGTTTACAAAAAGAATGGTGACAGTTTGTTGATTATCACTGTATTTCATTCGCGTCTCACCAAAAGAGAATAGAAATAACATTCACAAATGCAATTTCATTAAATATATTAACTGTGAAATTATATTCATGACCATTGTTGCCTGTTCCTCTGCAAATACATAAGTGGCCACTTCCCAGTGCCTGGATGAGAGACAGGAACCTACTTTATCAATTAACAGACTAATGGAAATTCTCATCTCTCCTCAGTAATTTTATAATGTAAATGGAAATATCAAATAAACGTTATTGCACTTTTATTGTATTTGTTTCATTATCAAATTAAGTGGGATATGCACATTAAAATACAACAAGATTACTTACAATTAACACAGTTTTAAAAATCAGAGCCAATTCACATTTATCAGCACTGGTACTCGTACAGGCTGGAGTACTTTTTATGTTTTTATAGCGCATGATATCCTTGTTGTCCAAGCAATGAATTACTGAAGTTCATAATTTGTAAATATACATAAATGATGGGTTTTCATGTGTTTATTTTCCTTCAGCAGAAATGTAGTTTCAAGATGTGACCGGCAGGGGGTGAAGTGCATACTTTATAATCTGCATACAAGGATATAACAGTGCAATATGCGTACACATTAATGAAGCTGTACATTTGCAATAATAATAATAATAATAATAATAATAATAATAATAATAATTTAAACATTTAGCGTCAAATATAGCTTCAGAATATGTAAAGTTTTAATATTCTGAATAATATCCAGATATGTAAATGATCATCCACCAGTTTTAGACGTGCAACATTTTAGATACGCATGGTTTGATTAAAAATTAAATAGCCTTTTGAGACAATTACTGTCATTCAAATACAAAATTACATTACATTTTCGCAATATACTTGTTGTATACTTGTCTATGTCTTTGCACAGCGGTGGTTGTAACAGTTTAACGGTTTGACGTCGTTTTTAAGTAAGTGTCTCGTAATTTTAAATATTAAACGCACGTTTGACACATTTATTATGATTTAATTAATTTCGGAAGAATAAATATTGAATAACCAGAAAAAATCACCGACAATGTAGCCTACCTGTACATTTAGTGAACAAAGTGTGGCTAAAGCAACTGTTTTGCTATTTTATTATTATTATTTTAGAAAATGCATTTCGTGAGATATAGTATCTAATTTGACTAACAACATGAATTCACATAATATCTGGAATAAATTCCACATTATTCAACCACGCACACGTACATTAATGAAGTGTGTATGTACAAATTATAATTATTTTAATTGGTACCTGTTCAGGTAGGCCTACAAGTGTTGAAATAGGTTTTGTTGGTAATATTCCACTATTTCCTACGTAAAATGACTTGCACAGGACGCATAAGCTATGTTTTTTAGGGCTACCCTTGTTTGGAATGAATCGATAGCAATAGACAGATACTAACATCAGACAATGTACTGTGTTGTCATTATATAACACATAGATAAAGATTCAAACACGTAAACGTACAATTTATCTCTGGTCATTTTGTATCATTTTTATTTTATTTTCTTTATTACAAAAAATATCATACGACGTGAGCATTGTATTATTTATAACAGAGTTGCCGACACAGCCATGATAAATTCACAGACCTAGAAACTTACAATTTACAAATAAAATAAAAAATCTTTATTCAGAGAAAAGGAAACACACAAAAGTGCGCGCGCGCACCAAAAGTCGTCGTGCGTAAAAGCAAGCACAGCATATTTCAATACTCTCGTGCCTGATCTCGAGACTCTATGTGCAAACTGTGACTACTAGCACCGTAGCACGCTCGAGACCTGTCGCTTTATGAAACGACGTGGCTCCTGACACGAAGGATCCTATATGAGTTTTATGTTTTAATCTGGGAGGAATCTACACATTCAGAAATCAGTAAGTACTACTTCTTTGTAACCGCACCACAACGAGCAAGAGTTTCAAAGTAGAATGTGAAACTGGTGTAAATTCGTTCTTTTTTCTTGGTTCTATGCATTGTTAACATTATTGACAGAATGACCGTGACACTCAATTTCCAACTCGGACAGCTTCACGAAGAAAAAAAAAACCAGTAGGATACAATCTGTGGTAGAGCCGTGTTTTACAACCTACGCAATGCACGTCCTAGTATTATTTATTTTTACAACATTACATTATTCATTAGAGCTGTTTGCCAAAATAACCACAGCCGTATACAAATTTGTTCTGCAGCTAGACGTTACACTTCACAGACAGGATTTAATTTGCATATGTTGCATTCAGAGCGCAGGGATAGGGGCGGAGACATGGTAATTTACTCAGTAGCCTACTGTACTTCCGTAGAAGTTTTTGTCAATGTAAGCAGGCACGAGTCACAAACTGCTGTATACTTTTCAGAAACAGAGATTAGTTGTTCACCTCGGGCAAGGAAGTCAACTTGACTGTTATTAACACAATTAATTTGTTTTGGAACAACTGCTAAATAATAATGAAAAGATACACTTCTTTAAATAAAATTTGCCTGAGTTTGTCCACCTGCAGCCTCCACTGGTTATACACAACTCAGACTGTAGATAAACTCATTGGAAAATGTCTGTGACATGGAAACTGTTGCTTGACCAAGTAATGTTGAATCCTCCAGAATAAGCACTGTGCTATTCACTTAGTTTTGTTTGATGGTCAAAATGAATGTTGGACATATTTATGTGTGCAATCTGATACATGATGGGTGAGAATGTGAACATTTTGGGTGTCTTCAGTCTCAGGTTTTTTTTTAAATGCAAATGTATTTGAAGTAACATACTGTATACTAGCAGTGTGTATCTATTGTATGGTAATTAAATAACTGAGATTACACAGCATACGAAACAAGTCCTTGTTAGATTTGGCTTTACTTCACACAATACCAGGACTGCCCTTCAGTGTCTCAACTTTTTTAGTTCAGTCATTAACAAACCATATATTTTTACATGGATTGATTTTGGGGTGAATTTTTGTATCAAAACTGTTTGTGGTCGCTGTTGAAACCAGTACTCTCCAATTCCATTCAGAGTGAAGGCCATTCTTTGGTTTGAAGGGAGAAAAAAAATGTAGTGAGTTATTTAAAAGCAATATGATCCAAAAGTCTTTCAGCTCAATAAAATGTCTTTTGTCCAAATTAGCCAAGCATGAATCCAACCAATGTTAGTTTGTGCTTTTAGGCTAAATTTGTAGCCTATTCTGCTGATTTTCCAAGGGGCATATGGAAAAACCCTCACAGGCATTTTAGTAAAATAACATCCTTAGCCAAATGGTAGCTCAGTGGATGTTATTAGAATTTGTCCTTTTCATCCTGTTCCAGCCTGCAATCATATTTCTTATTATTTCCCTTTTTATAATGCAGTTATGTAATTTGACAATGACAAATCACATGCTAGAAATTATATTTGTTCTCTATGAACATGTGACTTTTGTAGCATTTTAAAATGTAACTAAACAGAAACATGCATCCAAACCAAAATACAATGTCTCAGAAGGGATTTTTCTTGTGGGCTGTATTTAACATTGCCTTAATTGTTTGGCTTAATTGTATTTTCTGTTGTAGCCAATAATGGTATTTTGAAGTCATTACAATATCAAGATTTATTACAATGAAACATCAAGAAGAAAAGTACATTTACACTTTGTAACAGTTCTGAAAAAACTCCTTTCGTTCTCGCTCAGGTCAATTTGCTCTTCAGATAATCTATGTATTTTCATTGCAAATTTCAAACCGCAGAGTTTTCTTCAAGTGTAACAAGAGCCATACACTCATAGTCCCGCTACCATGGGCACCTACTGCATTTCTAAAGCCTACATGTTTTATGACGGTACACTGCGGTCGCGGTGTGTATACCACATGTATACATGATGCATGTATGCACTTTCAGTGGTATTCAGTTAGATGATGAGGGTGATGTGCCAGATCCACGGTCGCTCCTGTTCTGGTTGCTGTTGGTCCCATGGCTCATTCTGTTGTGTGTGACATCTCTCAGAAGCCTCTCCTGAGTGATTTTCAGAGCCCAAGATCTGTTGTTGGGGCTGAGGTTTCACAGCGCCTGTTCCATTCCTTGTACTTCTTTGTAATTTTTTTTCCCATTTGTATTTTTTATCTGAAGGACCCACATGGCTTCTCTAGAGGTCACTGCTGGAAGCAAGCCTCTGATTACACCTGTTTAAATCAGGATGTTGTCATGGGACCTTCGGATAACAAAAACTCTATGACAGTGTACTATAGCTGAAACAACCCATCCCTGACTTGAGTGCAAGTGCTCAGCCAGGTAAGTCCAAGGGCCAAAGTTTCTAGTGGGGAAGATAGTCAGAACTGATCTAATATGAGGACATCACTGTTTGTAATGACATTACTATACACAAGTACATCTCAAATTATTTTGGTTAGAGTTCTAGTCTGTGCTGTGTGAAATATGGTAATACACTTCCCTCTAAAATGATTCGAAGATGGGCAAAGAAAAGATGATGCTTGTGGAATTTTTTAAAAGTTAACTTTTGATTTGAACCGGTCCGTGTGTTATGGTGAGATGTGACCAAGCAGTGGGTCTGAAATCAAAAGAGTCTATGGTGAAATATGGTGGTGGATCTTTCATGTTATGGGATTATTTTGCAACTATAGGCCCTTGTGAAGGTAAATTGAATCATGAACACCAACAAGTACAAAGCCATTTTGGCCAGAAACCAGGCATCAGGAAGCTCAAACTTGGCGAGAAAATTATCTTTCAGGAAGACAGTGATCCCAATCAGACCTCAAAATCAAACAAAAAATGGTTTACTGACCACAAAATTACAGTTTTGTAAAGGTCATCTCTATCTGCTGATGTAAAGGATCTTAAAATATTCTGTATGGAGAAATGTTCAAAGCAGTCCCCCACCGCAGTGTGATTAAGTCAACAATTATGTGTCATTTCAAATTAGTTTTATTATATTTTTGGGAAATTGGATTAGTTTACTGAATAAAAGTGTTAGCTCCATATTTATTTTACCAGTCCCAGCTAACACACTGAATAATAATAATAATAATAATAATAATAATAATCACAGATCACAGATATTTAATAGTCTTCAAGGAGCTGGGAAACACAAGTTGACTTCTACAAGTGGCAAACGTTACCCATGCATAACCATTAGTGTATTAAAGCTTGACTTTTGAAGTTTAGTTTTTATATGATCACATGTGAATTTTTCTTCATTCTTTCCACTTCTTAATTGGCAGTTGAAAAATTCAGTATAGACGTCAGTCGTGAGGGAAGATGAAGATATTGGAAAGATAAGAAATGAATGACATAGTTTTTTCTAGAAAATACTTATGGTTAAATTAAAGCAATTTTGTTCTTCCATTTTTGGTTCATTGTGGTTAATACATTGTGGTTTAATGCTATCACTTTCCACACACTCAGATTGGGAACACTGAATCTGAGCCCACAATCCACCATTTTTACAACCATGTACCACATTACAGGTGATCAGAGGTGGTGCCTATTGTTTAGATAAGGGGCACTTCTGCACTAATAATGGGTAATATGCCCAATTTATCTCAGCATGATGAGGCCACTGTGGTCTGTGAGTCACAGCCAGCTAATGTAGTAATGCAGAGTACTGTTACTGAGACTCCAATGAATGGGGCTCTATTTTCTGGCAGTGGCGAGCCGTCACAATGGGAAAGTGCCATTTTTGTCATGGATTTTGATGCGCCTAAGCCCGTTTGGTCATTTAATTACTCGGCTTGCACGGGAGTGGGAGGGGAGGTGCTGTTGGAGGTGTTTTTGTGCAGATCAAGTAGTGTACTGCAATTTTGGTGCAGCGGATTGCAATTTTGGGGTCAGCTTAGTCTGCAATTTGCGATTCATGCCTACACCGCCCGCCTGATCAGACCATGTCTATGGCGCAAGTCGCAGCCTAGCATAGCTAATTGCTAATTTCAGGGCTTTCTCAAGCGATGTGTGGCATGATTTTAACCTATTCAAAAGCCAATCAACTCTTTTCGTGGATCATACGATGTCCAATTTGACTTTGACTTTGACTCTGCTGAAAAGGACTGTTACAAAAGTTGCGAATGTCAGCACATGAGATCCTCTTCCAAGTACATATTGAATTTATTAGTCTTCTCCTTCCAGATGATTGAGGTCATTATGCCATTATGTTACCATAGAATCTACTGTGTAGTTAATAACACTCGATCCAAGAGCCAGTTTTGCAGCACTGGTGCAACTAACATTTTTACAGTTAAATCAGTTAAATACAGAAAAAATTCACGAGTAGTATCCTTGGCAACCAGGACAAGTTGTTTCAGACACCTTTTTGATCCCATTTTTGAGTTTTTGCATACTGAATGAAAAATCACTGGGCATTGTTATTATTTGTTGACGTAAGAATGATGGGGAGATACCACAGAACTGTGGGAGATACAATGAAAGTTTCATTGAATTAAAGTTTCATTCAATGAAAGTGAATGCACACACACTGTAACTGTAATTGAAGTATAATAGAACTGAATAAAAATATCACCTGTGATAAATTCACAAATCAGGATATGCAGAACGCAATTAATTTACAAATATTTTGTCTTGGGAAAAAAGTTGTAAACGACAGAATTTGAATAGCGAACTCGAATGTCGAACGTCAAGCTATCTGTACAGTGATGTTGCAAACTGGGTTTCACCCACAATCTCCACTCCATATTGTTTGCAGTTCACAGTAGCCTACATTTTGCCTGCCCCATACACTACCATTCAAAAGTTTGGAATCAATGAGACATTTTTATGATTTTGAAAGAAGTTGATACTTTTATTCACCAAGGTAGCATTACATTGATAAAATAACATACAATCAAGACATTGATAATGCTACAGACTACTATTTCTATTTCAAATAACTGTTCTATTCTTCAAAATTTCTGTTCATCAAATAATTCTTGTTCAGCAATGACACCTTTTCAGCTGCGCTTAATATAATGGGAATGGTTTCTCTAGTACCAAATTAGCACATTAGCATGATTAAAAAAAGTCATTTGCAACATTATTAATGTACTTTTTGATCAATTATTGCCACCTTGGTGAATATCTCGATTTCTTTAAAAAACTTAGTGATTCCAAACTTTTGAAGGTTAGTGTACCTTAACCAGGATAATTATTTAGCCATTCTTGCAAAAGGTGTACAGCCTCCCTTGCTTTGCAGGTGGTTGGACATCACTATCAACTTCATTGGTCGAGGGGGGGTCACATTTTTGTGAATCACTAACAGCCTATCGATGTTCATTGTTTTTTGCGAAAAATTATGTCATGGTTTGTTTCATTTAATTATCCTTGAGTGAAAAAAGCTGGTTCAGTTAACTAATGTTAGTTCAGTTTAAGGAATGCTAGCTCACTTGGCAGCTGCCAGTGAAAGGACTACAGCGACCGATTTTAGCAAATCTAAGTGAAGTGATGCTAATGTTTGGTTGGTTAGAATGGTTACAGGGAAAATAAATTTGGTAATTTGTCTCATTGTGATAGGTTGCTTGCATTATTTAAAAAAAGTTGACACATGGACAATTGCTGTTGCACCAGAGAGCCCTGCGTGGTGTCAAGACCACGGTGTCTATGCTTGTGTGGAGTGGGCCACTTGGGAGGCCATTTACTAAAATTTGGATTAACTAAATCATTAGAAAATGCATGGTTTGTCTACTTGAGTAGGTATAGCCCCATTTTGTAGTCGTCACTTTCTATTATACAATGCACTTACTCATTCAGAACTCTGGGAGGTGGATGCATTTTCCCAGTTTGCTTATAGTACTAAAACATTCCCTGCTCGGATATACTTTGACAGCTTTTTGACTTTGAATTCTAGGCTATTAATCTCTGATTTTCTTTGTCTGTTTCATAATTTTTTGTTTTACTCTGAAGCCATATTTTTCCTTTGGAGGTAGGCTTCATTCTAGAATTTCAGTGTAGTTTCGTTTTGTGGTACTTCTTGATTGCTTTCTTGTTGATTTTGGTACACTATGTTTCCAAGATATGGTTCTGAAGTAACTTGTTTTAACTCAATTTAACTTGTTTGAGTTCCTCAGCTGGTGTTGCGCTTTACTGAACTTTAAAATGTGATAAATACAAAGTGTTACCTGTTTCTATGCCTTGTTTATAAAGTTATAAAACTAGGTGAGAGAAATTGGCACATTCAAAAAGGGGGGTTGTTTTAAAGGGAATTGGCTGTGGTTGGGTACGAGCAAAAACTGTAAATGTTCACAATACATATGGAAAGCTATAGATGAAATGTACTTGTGTGAGATTCTAAGTAGCAAATTCCCTCAGTTTTTCATAAATATTTATATTAAATGTTTTATCATAAAGACAACAGTTATGCAGTAACACAACTGCCAACAACAAACCACAAGGTTTTACATGGAGATATGGTATAATCCTTCATTAATCATTCTTAATTCCTGTGGTAAATGCAATTCAATTATTGCAATGGTCTTTGGCTACTCCTGCCTTGTGCCTTAATAGGCAGTGTGCCTATTGACAGGGGAAGGGGAGGATTTCCTTGCCACTGCTCACATTGTCCCCTCTTCTGCTTGACTGACTTTCATCCCAGGCTGGGATGCTATTACCCCCTCTCTGATATTTGTCTCTCATTCTGAATGTGCATTATACTAAATCAGAAACAACTAATAAGTTTACACATCATTTTGGATTGCCACAATCTAGATCTGCTAAAACCTAGGCTATTGTTTAAAAGTTAGGATGGCCATCTGCACTGCTCAGCCTGCTCTTATCAGGCGAAGACTAACATTACTTTTTAGACACTCGTTTTATTGATGCTATTAGTCTGTCCGTTTATTGTTATTAATGTGTTTGGTCACACTTTGAATGAAGTGTTTCGCATAAAGGCTTTATATAGCATATATAATGCCTTCATAAACATGACATAATGGCTTCATAAATCACTAGTGGGCCAAAGTAAACGGGGTTAATGACATAAAGTGACATCATGTGCTATGTCAGAGTTAGCCTAAAATCCTAGATAAGCATGTTTTATGTCACCCTTTATAATGTTTAGCCATTAGCCAGGTGACATTGTTGGTAGCACATTTGACATAACATGTTGCATAAGAAAGTGTTATGTCACCCTCTATGAAGCATGACATTTCCATATGTATGATTACTTAAGGCATTATGTTCATATTTATGCTATAGCCTTTATGAGAAACACTTCATTTAAAGTGTGATCATGTGTTTTTTATGAATTATATTCTAATTAAGTGCCCACAGTAGTCTAATTCCAGAATCAAACCTGCAGCAGCTAGCTAGTAGCCCAAGGTCAGAAATCTGTAGTAGCCTTCTAACTAGCTTTTTAGCCTACACATGTTTAGCAAACATATTCTATGCTATTCATAGCATCGGGACAACAACGTAAACCTAGCATGAGAAAATGAAAAGGGTATTAAGCTACTTGCATTTTATATATTTTGAAAGGATAATAGGTAGCACATGCTGATTCACTCTTCATAATTTTGTTTACATTGTTTGTTATTAAATTATATCATAGCCACATTCAGGAAAGCTGCATCTAAATGCTGTAGATCTAAATAAAGTGTCTGGTAAAGATGATTCCTCCACTTTATTCGATTTTATAGGCTAACTTTTGCATACAACTCTCAGAAATGCCTTGCAAATCGAGTCCTGCATAGTCAGGTGAAGACGAGACGTGTTCCTTGTATTTTTGTGTGTAAATTTCCACGTGCAAAAAGTTTTTTAAATGTACCCCCCCCCCCCCCCCCCCCCCGTTTTCTTCACAATTCGCACACTGCCTATAAGACACTTGCTGTAAGGCACCTGTTTTAAGTGTGGCATATAGGCTACATGAGTGGTAGATACATGAGCAAAAGTTATTTTTTGGCTTATCTACCATGTTATTTTCTTATTTACCTATCGATAAAGTAGTAAAACACTGGCAATAAATCATGATTTTGCAGGAAACCTTCACCTTCTACCTGAAAGACAGATTCGTATTAGCTGTAGTTAGAGAGATATTATATTCTAGTATGCTATTAAAGCAAAACTGTTTATCGATCGAAACATTTTATTGCAGTCCATTGGAGCCAATGAATGTAGCCCTGATTTCCTCGTAACTGGTAAAAGTTGTAAGATGTACTTGAGTAGCTATGAGTTCACACAAACACTGTACATGTAGCTTCTAAGCTTTACATTTAGCTATCGTACTGGAGCTTGTGTGTTTAGGTTAATCTAATGCATTCGTTAAGGCAACCGTTAAGGATTTTTCAGAAAATGTTGCACAGCCATGTCTGTTGCAAAAAATGGATTCTTTTTATAAATGGACTCAGGCAATCCTCTTTGCACCTCATTACTTGATCACCTCGGATGATTTTTTGCGGGTGGTAACAGTTTTACATGCGTTTTTTTACACACAGACCTTTAGTAAATCAACCCCTGAATGTCTAGATTCCGGATGCTCGCTGGGTTTAATCAGGAACTCAGACCCTGTAGATAGTTTGGATTTCTGTTTGTGAAGTGCCTTGAGCTACAAAATGGACTAATGACCCTACACAGTTTGTGCTGTCTTATAGGTGCTATTTTGGAGAAATTTGTGACCAATTCATATAGATTATATATTAACATCCTCTGAATTGTGTTCCGCCAGCCACTGCTTCTTATCAGTCCACCAGCCGAGCTGCTTAGCTGTGGTGTGTTAACAATACTGACGATAACTGACTGTAATATGAAATGACCTATTACCTCATCATGCCTCCTAGCTCAGTACAGTATAGCTCAGCTACAACAACTAGTTCACAGTAGATATATAAATTATATATGAACAGACATATGTGCTCATACACATACAGGTAGTCATTTCTCAATATCAAACATATATCATTTGCTTTCCAAATTATAATATCAAGGGATGTTTAAATGTGTACATTTACATCTTCTGAACACACATTTTTGCATCTGGTGATATTTCAAGAAAGTATCTTGCCCAAGGGTATCGCAGTAATGCCCCATTGGGCAGTCTACCATCAGGTCAGTCTGTTCAACTCCACATGTGGATTCCACAAATATGATTACCCTTGGTGCTAAATTATAAAGTAATATTGATGTCCTTCAAAATCATTGTATCTCAAGTTCAATCCCAATGGAGGAGTTGCCATCTCCCAAACTATGTTATTATTCATTTCTTTAAACCTCTTTTTCTTACGTTTTTGAGTGTCTTCAGTGAGACTAATTTGCTGTCAGACATGGAGGGCTTTTGCAAGCCAGGCAGACTCCAGAAATTAATTTATCCAAATAATCAAGCCCTCCTGGGCCAGCCAGGCAGGGACACCGAAATGGCCTAAGTAGGCAAAGCCCTCTTTTGAAGTCTGGAATGTTTTGACTGACTTAAAACAGGCGGCTGGAATGAAAGGATCATTTTCCTTGACCCATGGGATTTTTAACCATTTTCATATACGAGGAACAAAACAAAGAGAAAAAATGCTTTGGCTGATTTACATTGACTTAGCAATCAAAAATCAACCAGGCTGGAGTAAAGAAGTTTAAAGTGCAGATGCTGGAGTATTTATTTTTGCATATCAACATTTGGCTTAATGTAATGCATTTTGAGAGAGGCACCATTTATCACTGTGTATTAGCACACAAATCTAAATCTTTGTAGGTCTGAATATGGTACTAGCAGGGTTGTACTAGTGTTGTATTTAGAGTGAACTATTTAATCATATCATAGCAGCCAGATTATTTGATCCAGTTTAGTCATTTGTATCAGTTTTCTTGCAGTGTCATTTTACTTTCATTAATAGTCTGTTATTTTAAAGGTTTACCATTCACACACACACATATTGTGTGATTCAATAGAGGGCATGGAGATGATGTGCAGTGTACATTCTGAGTGTATTTTCTCACCTTAGAGTGTATCAGGGTTTCACTGAATGAGGCAGTTGAAAAGCAGAGCTTCTACAATACACATGGATGATTTAATATATTAACTTATATTATAGAGATGTTCACCTGTTATATCCTTCAACAAACTAGAGTTACACCTATTTGCCATCTTAAACACAGGTATTTTTCGTAGTCATACACCTACTCAAAAATACAATGATTAATGAGCGTCCAAGCTCTGAAATAACATAGATGTTAGATTATGCTATTGATCACCGGAGCACAAAAATGCTTTTGGAAGTCAGGTAGTATAGGGCTTGTGTTAGTATAACTCAGGCATGTGCAGGGGATGGGTGAATATTTTAATTGATAGCCCTGGCGCCCTTCCCATCTATCTAGCTGATTAACATTTACTGTCAGAACTGAACAAACCATCACAACAGCCAGACTTTGTAGTCATAACTATTACCTATGGCTTGCTGCAATCCTGAGTCTTTCAACGAAATGAGATTGCATATGCTCTCTAGCTACAGTTAACATTTTGGTAAATAGGTGCTTGATAGGTAGTTAGCTAGCAACTTTGGGCTTGATTTATTTTAGCATGTGCAAAACCTTTTTGCATGCAAAAACCAATAACATGACCAATGATTGGTTATGTTATTTGTTTTGCACCAATCATTGGTTGTGTTATTAGTTTTGCGTGTGCTGAAAGGTTTTGCACACACTAAAGGTCTTAGTTAATCTGGCCCTTAATGTTATAATTATAAAGATTGATAGCACCGAGATACTGTAGTTATCTCACAAGCTCACTATAGTGATGCATTTGCTCACTAAAGTGACCAATCAAATATTTGTAATTTTATATTATAATAACAAAGTCTGGACGAGGTGCAATTAAACTAATATTTTCTGTTGCATAACTTAACAGTTATGGAAAATTGGTCACATTATACCAAAGCTTTCATAAAATGCATGTAAACACCATTTTATAACAATTACATTTATAAAGTGTGTACAATAAGTTTATGAATGAAGGGTGTGACAGAGGGCGGCCTTTTTTTCCTTTCAGCCCAAGGCTAATCCTGCCCAATACTTCCATGGTCATGGATAGGCTCTAAGGGTTTTATAATCCCAATGACGATTGGCTGGGGATTTTGTATCTGCTGTAAAAATGTATGAGTTGCTACAAATATAAATTAATATAAATGTGAAATTTGGAGTCTGACATATTATAATATTTATAACATGAAATTAATAAAATTCTTAAATAATTTAGAATTACTTCAGTAATACTTTTTTTATTAGGTATGTAAAATAAAACACTATTTCAATAACTTTTCAGTAGCAAATATGGAAAACAAAAATATGATTACATCTTTATTATAGCATTTCCTATTGGGACTTATTATCCAATTAAGGTGGTTTGAATGAATGTGAATTCATTTAGTTGATATATTATAGGAAAGTATAAATAGAATAATACATCACAATAATGCTGTAACAGAACTAATCAAACCCACTTACCTAGCAATATACAGAGGGTTCGAAGATTTAATCTTCTATGCAAATTGCAACCAGGAAACTGCAATTATAAACAAGTGACAAATGAATTTCAATTTAAAATTTGAATGATGTTTAAATATATATTTTGGAAAAAGAAAATTACATCGAGGCCATATGACAGAACAACTTTGACCACCCATGCTGAAAAAAAAACTAATTCACAATATTGTGATGTAGGTTTATTTGTACAGGAAATTACAGTAGAAATCTTTGGGGATTTCTAATAAAATAAAGAAATATAATAGAAACAGCCATGCAATTAAAAAAGTTTTTAAAAAGTAGTTTTTTTTATGTTACATTGATGATAAATATATGTATGATTATATTTCCTAATATTTTTTTAAATGCTTAAAGCTGTGTTGCTTGTTGAATAAGTATATATAGATTCTATAGAATAAGAATTTTTGGAATGCATTTGTACATTTTCCACTGATAAGAAAACCAATTTAAAATAAAGGTGCAAGCAGCGATTCCCAGCAACTGAGCGGCATGAGCAGCATGTTTCAAACACAGAGACTGCAAAATGGTCGACAACTCTAGACAAGGTTGACCCAAAAAGCAAATATTTGTTTCTGATCTGGGCTTTTGCCATTGAGGATGGTATTTAAATCCGATCCCGTAAGGGCTTGCGTATTACATCTTTTAAGTGCAAGTGAAACAGTGAACAGTTAATACTATTTTTTAACCTCTTAACCTTTGCAATAAAAAGGTGTTTCTTAATGTGAAAACAACATTAAAAAAAGCAAAGCATTTGCACAATAGTTTTGTCAAACATTAACTTAGCCATTGGTACCAAGCAGGAATCAAACCACGGACTTCACGCATAGAAAGCCAAGATTGTAACCACAAGGCCAACACAGAAACGAACAGGCCAAATAAGACTTTTGTGTTGCGGTATCAGATTGTGTTGGCTTACTGACTTCAAACAGTTAACAGTTAATATTGTGAAATTGCTTAGCTTTTGCAATAAAAATGACTTGTTTTATGTTAAAAGGACATTATTAGCATGACAAGCACATTGTGTGCCTCAAAAAAAATGTCAAGAGCAGGCGGGGATCAAACCACCAACGTACTACACGGTAGTACAATGCCTTATTAGCATTATTAGCATTTTTGTGATAAGCAACGCCCACTGAAAATTTATTGGCTCGTCATTCGGCCATATTTTCAAATATCAAAATTTTGTATATAACTTTTGTGAAGCATGGTCTAAGGAGTGTGTGTACCAGGTTTCATGTAAATTGGTTAAATGTTGTAGGAGTAGTAGCATTAGTGTTTTACAAAAAATGCTAATTAACGGAAAATCGAAGATGGAAGACTTCATGGTTCTTTGAGGCAAATTTGTTCGGCATGAGCAGAGGGACCTGTATGCCAAATTCTCCATTCAGAAATTCACCCAAACCAGAAATGCATTACAGCTCTTTATTAGAGCTTAAACCCTTAAGGCCAGGTGTCTGACAGAGCAACACAAGATCATCAGTAAAAATGCCCAGGCAGGGATGGTCTTCATCAGCAGGATTTTCTCTGCCTCAATGTGCAAGAGGGACTATACTCGCTATGACCAGGTGCCTGGAGAAGGATACACTGACACAGTGACTGCACAGCTCAGCTGGTGGACTGCAGAATGAGATGAAGCGGTGGCTGGTAGCCTGTACTTTTAGAATAAATGCATGCTATGCATTGTCCCAAATGTATGCTGTAACAATGAGAAATACCTACACATACATTTGGGCCTTCCTTTTTTGCAGAAAAAAGGCATAATTGGGCTCTAAACCAGTTACGAAAGATAATCATTTAGGTATAGATAGACATGTGCTGTACTATGAAAGATTCCCTACACTCTCAGGTAAAAATAAATATTTTATTCTCTTAGGAACACATATCCCAATTGTACCCTGAAAGTATAACAATGTTCTATTTGGGTACCTTTTTCAAGAAAGAAAAGGTACAAATTAATTATGTATTGCTGGCTAGGGGTACAATGTTATGTACTTATAGGGTACCACTCCAGTGACAAGCGTTGGCACCTTTTTAGGTACTTTTTGTAAGTTTTTTTTATGAGTGTAGTTGGCCAGTGTGGTCACAGTTACGTTTGATAACTTCCATCAGCTTTTTAGTTCAGATTTGAGTTTCAAACAAAACAAAATAGAAGGTTAATTAATTTAATTTAGCACATATTTTAATCAGGCATACACTCAAGAGGAATTAATGCTCAGAAAGGTAAAAAGAAAAAGAAAAAAAGGTCCACTGATGGACGGGCTCTTAAGTTTCTACAACAATAAATAATTAACTGTTCCACTGGCCAGAGTTGCTGTGGGTTGAATCCCTAATGACAGCTTTTTATAACCTATGACTCAGCTTGCCATTATGTGCTTGACATCTCTACACTGTCTGACTGCCCTCAGCGGCATCATTTCTGTCACCCTGCTCTTACTTCACATGGGACACTGATGAATAACTCATGAGTATTTCTCTATTTTTCTCTACTAATAATGTAGTATTTTAGCAGAAACACTTTGATCTGTTGCCACACTTGCTTGTGTTACTTGTACAGTTGGCAGCAAATGTAAGTTATTGGTGTAAAGACTCAATTCTTTCTCTGATCAGTTTTATAAAGAACAATATTATCAATGAATCAGTGTGAGTTTTTTGCATTCTTGTCATACCATGAAGATTCTGAGTGGACGCCTCTGAAACATTAAGCAGATTCATTTGGACATCAACAGATTACAAAAACATGGTGTGACTTCTGTTTTAAAAGACTGCACAAGTATTTATCTTGGAGGTTTGTGACAGCAACTGTATGAGCTTTTCATTTGCTTCTTAATTCTTATCATATTCCCCAAATGGGAAACAGTCACATCTGAACGAATGAATCACACATGTAAGAGATCAATGATTCATGCCTTATGTGTAAATCTTATACTCTTCTGCCAAAACTCAAATATTGTGTTGGTAATATTCCAGGTCTATTTGCCAGCTGATATATTTTAATTTCTTCCACTTTGTGCAGGCTATAATTCCTTTTATAGGTGTGTGAAGCACTCATTGCTTTTCTGGAGTGATTCCCCAAGGATAGCCAAGGAAAATAAATCTGGTGACTGTGATTAAGTGCTTGACAATAGCGTTAGCGCAGTGCTGCTGCTTTATAGTAATATGCTGGACAAGGATAATTAGGCCTGCCAAATTATTTACTGTATGGCTTGCAGGTGGTGGTCTGGAATGAACTGGGATCACTGTGGTGAAAAAAATAAAGCAGTTTGGAATTCTGAAGGGTCTCACTTGTAATTTATGGCGAGATAAGTATTCAAAGCTACCTGTGCATGAAAACGATGTGTTACCGTGACAATATGAAGCGCATTTCAAATAAAAAACGTATCATTTGGAATTTATGAAAGGGATACTGCTTTTTTTCCAGGTCTTCTGAAAAGGGCATGGCTACTCTTAACCTCTCACGTCATCGGTGACCTTTTTCCTTCACTGCGCCCCATTAATTATGAAATACTGTAGGTCTGCCCAGTTTCACTTTATGGCTTCTTCCTGTTGAACTTGGTGTGAAGGCTGCTGGTTTTAACTGGCTGTATAAACTGAAAGCACAGCACTTCTGTTCCAACTTATTACATCATAAGCAACGGGTGCTGTTTGCATATAGCCTGATATTGAAGCAAAATAATTAGGGCTGAACATGCACACATTGGGAGGGAGTGAATTACTTACAGGGATTACAAGGTATCAACCTAAAGAGCTCAGAAATAGCTTTTATTTTAAGATGTGCTCTGGTGTCTGTATATTCTATTAGAGAATATGTTATTTAAGCACACTGCCATTAAATTGCATTATGTTATATTATGTCCCCCACTGTGTCTCATTAATAATGGACAATGAACTACTGTAGGCTCGTGTAGAAGTGAGTGTTTACGGAAGGCGGTACTGATCCATTTCAACCCTCATAGTGTTTTCATAAACCCTTAAATAAGTATGTTGTGTTTATGTGAAACTTAAAACGTTAATTTCGGTTTATCGATGCATTACCCAACAGTGATTATTCATTTTTTTGTTATTTTCATAGATGTTAAATTTAAATTTAGTTGTACTACATCAGATCAACTTTTTATGGCTGATGAATTATCTTGATTATCTCAAATAACTTAAATATGATGTTGCATTTTCAAGGTTCCTTATGTACTGTATACAGGCACAAATATAGACTTTTATAGTACAATATAGTCTTTTACTGGAGAACACAGTGCCCCTGCTGAAACACCTACTGGAGAAGTAAACCTATATGGTTTTCTGTGCAGTATGGATATATATCTTCAGTTGTTCCAGGCTTATTGACTTCTTGTATGGATGACATCATTTTTGTGCATGTCAGCGCCGTGTCGCTGTCACCCCTGCAGTAACTGACAATGTCCTTATCCCAACTGTCAGCGCCTCCACAATTGCTTGTTTATTTCTTCAAGCATTCTGCCCGACAGTCCACAGTGTCCACCCCCCCCCCCCTCCCCACTACTGTGTTTATGTGCATTGTCTCAGCTCAGTGTGAAAAAAAAACATTTACAACCAGGAAAAACGTGTGTCATTTTTATTCACAAATATTCAAGCAGTTTCAGCTACTCTTGAATAAATTCTAGTCTGGATATTTTTGCCAGAAAAAAATTGTTGGCTGTAGAGGTTGGTTCAAACAGTGTTCCTGCATGGTTGCAATGTATTTAATAATTGGCTCCAAAGATGATGTTTGGATGTATACTAAAGTATATGTTTGATTTGCTTTCAATAGGAAAGTGCTTCAGAAGTTTAAGAACAAGAAGAAGAAGTCCTTGAAATTGTTTAGACAACCTTGAGGGAAGGTAAACCTCCTCCAAATGATTATTTGAGCTAGTTAGTTGCACTCTAAAGAGTAATATTTTTTAGATCGGCCTACAAACGAAATTTAACTAAGCTCAAATCTGTGAAGGAACATGTAACACACATGTGATTGTACCTGTGGCTTCCAACGGGAGAATACACATTTTCTGCACCTGTAGCTTCCAACGGGAGAATACACATTTTCTGCACCTGTAGCTTCCAACGGGAGAATACACATTTTCTGCACCTGTGGCTTCCAATGGGAGAATACACATTTTCTGACTGCCTGCAGGAGATTGAAGTTATTTAAATTAATTTAAATGTACACATTTCCCATTTGCATGAAGTTACACAGTTACATCTATGTTAAATAGAAGAGTTCTTTTAGAGTATTTCTTTTAGTTATATTACAAAGCCTAATGTTCTCTGCCATGACAGCCCGCATGGTATACAACTCAAAAGCTGGCACTTTGCTTTCATGTATGCTGTACTGACAAAATTGATGTGTGTCAGCTCCAAATGTGACATTTACATGAACTGCTCCACACACATAAAGAATATAGCATTGTGTCAAACTCATACAGTACAGCACAACTGTATGTGGATACTTCCAACATGGATCGAAAAATCTATATGCAATAGAGATAGAGGTACAAAAACTGATTGTGTTGTTTACATTTTAAATGGTTTTACAGAAACCCCTTATCCAGTGTGAGTTAAATTGCCATTCCCATTTGTTTACATTTAATTAGTATCTATATAATAGATGCATTCCAATTCAGAATAAAGTTCAGGTTCATAATCACTATCCCATATCTGCAATGTGATTCAGATAACTAGTCTAAGTCTATGCTTACAGTATGTCGTATGTTCAGGGTTTAGAGTACAGCAATGCCCTATTTTATATTTATTTTTATTTTTATAATATCTTTGTCACTTGTAATCAGTGGAGTTAAGCAGTTAGGCCTGTTTTTTGTTGTATTTTGCCCTTTTAAATAATTGGGGCTTTCATGCTTCAGGAACCTGGGCACGTTTAGCCAGTGATCTCAATTAAAAAGACTTGATCCTACATAATGTCCCTGCAGACGAACATCAAACAGCAGCTCTATGTGGGCTTGATTAGATCTTGTCCAATGTCATTAAGGTATAAACAAACATTACTCAGTCAGAAGTGAAGAGTGTAATAACTTTTTGTTGTCACGCTTCCTAAAAATATCAGGGGTTTCTGCTGACAGATCACGCTCTACCCGAAATTAAATATGTTTAAACTCAATTGTTTATGCTTACAGAAGTGTAAAATACACGTTTTCTTATCCTCCTCATTAACACTACCCTCTCCACATCCATGCTTAGAGTGTGTGCTATTACATGTTGTATAATATGCAGTTCAGAAAGGTTCGTATTTTACAGGTTTTAAATGAAGCACAGGCGAAAGATTGTTTTGCAGGGTTTTTGCAGGACACCAGTGCCTCTAGATGAGGGGAGCTATTATAAGCACAGAGCTTATGAGTATTGTTAATGTAGACCGGTAAGGTGAGACACACTCGATAGTGGTAATCTGGTGAAGTATGTGCGATTGTGTGTGCTCAGTCATCCTCAGCTCCTGTTCTAACTCATGTAGATTTTCTGTTGAAATTATTTTATAGGAAATATATTTGTAGAACACGTGCAATTGATAATAGGAATTCTGCAGTAATAAGAATAGCATTTTGCATTTCCTCCTGACAGATGAGGGATTATTGTATTATTTTAGTGACCCGGAGTCAGTATTAATACATGACTCATTATAAATGTATTTCTTTTGAGTGGTGATTATATTTTCTATTTAAAGTGCTTACATAAGCTGGCAGTGCAACGTGCAAGTAAGTAAAAAAAGAGGAACAGAAGCTAATTTAAAGCAATAACTACATGTAGTATGTAGTTAAGCACATTCTTAGCATATGTGTACATTTCCAACAGCTTCAGTAATGGATTGTCATGGATCCCCTGCTTTTATGTCTTGAGATCAGCATCAGAATTTGGGATGTTTCTTTTCTTATATTTAGCATTAAAATTTGTGTTGAATAGGCATGTCAAATACTTACAACTTATGTATTGTGTATATTTGACATGTTTATCATGTACAATAATACACAGCATTATCCACAGCAACGTTTAAAGCAGGGAAACGACCATCATTGACAGTCCATGTCAGTGACGTGATATTGACTGACAAGCACAAGGCGGAATATCTTTGATATAACCCCTTGGGCTATTCTCACAATGTTAGAGTGACTGTTGCTATATGCTCACTTCCACTTAATCACAAATGAGAAAATAGGGCGAACGGTTCACAAGTTCACTTTCTGGAAACCTGCCGGAACTACTTAAGGGTGATGACGTTTTTAAGAACAGGTGGTCCAAGTGACATGATTTTGGCTCAGCAGTTAGACCCTGTGAAACCACAGTTTATTGCCTTGCCAGCAAGGTTCTTTGCCTGGCAATGCACAGAAATTCCATACGAATGCAAGGTTTAAGTGGTGCGCATAAAAAGAGGATGTTTGTTTCTTTGGCTAACGTATTTTGACCATATTTCTTCTCATACATTCAGACACATCAGCCTTGAAAATGCTCTGCTGAGAAAGCTATTTATTCTCACTGGTAACTACTGGCACGTATGCTTTGGACTGGAATGCCTTTCAGAATGCAGAAAATATATTTAGTTCTCACCAACAGACGCAAACGGCACCAGTGGGTCTAGCTCTGTAGGAGAACAGTTATTTTTGTCACGGTATGGACTTTCAATTAAGGTAATCTGTTGCTTAGCTCCTTCAAGACAACTTACCCCAAATGAATGCAATCCATATCTACATGAACCTTGAGCAAATAATGCAATCTAACAGAAAAGCAAGTGTTTCGTTGATTTTATCAGTTAGAGTTGTTGGAAATTCTATTTCATCATTATCTTAAGGAGAATTTACACCTTCTAGGAATAACAATCTATTATTACACGGAGAGTGGTATTACATTAAGCTGTGGTTGTTTTTTTCTTTCTGTAGTTCTTATGGTTGCCAATTACACTGTCATTGCACAGTTTCAATATCTCCAATATGTACAGCATTAAATGTATCTATATACAGTATGTACTCTAATATAGCCTGTCTGTCCATTTAGAATGATATCAAAATGATATTCACAGAGTGGAATAATAATAATAATAATAATAATAATAATAATAATAATAATAATAATAATAGCTATAGATAGTCATGTGTCAGAGTGGAAAGGTCTGGCATTAAGGCAGAAACCCTTACAAGACAGAGTGTGGAAATACACAACAGCTGTCAGGCTGGCAGAAGTAATATATGAGATGAGTATTTTGGACACTTCCAGGGTGAACATGATGGAGTTCACTACACTCACTGGGCTTAAATCCTAATTTACCAATGATGGACCTTTTATCATAAGGACTCACCGTTGTACAACGTGTACTATCAGATAACCATTGGAAAACTCAAACTAGTGCAGGTTTTTTTAATTCATTTTTTTCTGGCCTTAGAAGTTGGGTCCAATGCCATTTATGCAGCTTTTAATGTATGATTGCTTGGCAGGTCAAAGATTTGCATGAATTCCAGAAATCTATTACAATTTCCCTCTGGAAGTAGCATATGACACAATCTACATGCTGATAAAGTAAGTAAATAAAAACGGTGATTAATAAGTGAAAGTTGATGTTGCTATTTCTGATAGGTGTGGTAACAAGGAAAATAAAAAAGCAAAACACAATACAATTTCCTAGAATTTTATTCAGAAAAAAGAAACCCTTAACCCTTGGCAAAATGACCAACCAGAGAGTTCAATTGAGAAAGCAAACACTTCAAAAAAGGATCTTGTGTAAGAGCAACATTTCTTTGCAGATCACCATGCAGTTGGCCTTTAATTGTAAATGCACAGGAAAACAAAGACCTTAAAACTGGGTCTGACAGGTTAATGTGGGAGGCACCTGCATATTTTAAGTCCCTGCATATGTGAAAGGGTTATGCCCAGAGCTCAGAAAATCTAGGCGCAAATCCATGTGGTTAAACAGGGATGGAATGAGAACAATGCCCAGACAAGTGAATTACCTACATGGCACAAATACCGAAGAGTGGTTGCTTTGCAGCTAGGCAACTGGCATTGTATTGTTTGTATTTATCGACACAAAGGGGACATGGCAAACATCACTTATCCTGTTTAATGGCTGTGTAATTGTTGAGAAGTTGTCATATTTGCTTGTTTGCCTTGCCCTGTACAAAGGGCAGTTTGAATGTCCATGGGTTCGTTTTCCTCCCCCCTCCCCAGTATGGGGAATAACCGCAATAAGAAAGGACAGGTATACATCAGTTGGGCAGGTTGATTAAATTCTGATGTATTTGCCTACTTTTTTTTAGTGCTTCTGCTGTAGAGGAAAAAAATGAAATGGGAAACACCTGAGGACACGGGTCAGAGGCAGTGCAAAGAGTTAAAGCTGCTTCCCTCTGGTGGCCCTCAGAAGTGTGCGAACAGGGCTTTGCTCACTCTCTGCTAGCCCTGTGCTTATGCAGAGTATAACCCAGAAACAGTCTGAAACTAAGAACTATGCATGGCAATGGAGGCATGCTCAATATCAAGTGACATAATTAAGATAACGAATTAATGTTTAAGTTGAAAAATAATAATTATTACAATTTAATTAATAGAGATATTTTAACAGACAGAAACTTAGCGAATTGTTGACAGTTCCTGGAAATAACAGAAAAAAGTGTGGAGAAACCGCGCAGGAGACATTTACAGCCATGTGATATATCTTTATTACAGCTTGTGAAGTAATCTCAGCTAAGCTTCATACTGTAAACCTCTGATCTCCTTCTCTGACAACTGGAGATTAACTGATACTTAAAAATAAAATATCAAATAAAAAATGAGAATATATATACTGCCGAATATTTCACAGCAGCAAAGAAATAGGGATTTGAATGGGTACTCTCACCTTCACTATAACAACTTTGGACAGCCTGAATGCTACGGCCTCAGTCAGGAATTGTCCTGGACACATTCAACGATTTACACGGCAATGGTGGCGTCAGTATTTCATATTATGTTACAAAAGATAGGTGCGTATCCTTTTCCCAGTTGTATGGGAGAGATGCTGAAGTCGTAGACTCGTTTTTAATATCTCTGGGGATTAGTTTAGTTTTAGTTTTTTTTTTTTTGCATTCATCAGACACTAGAGAAAGAAAAGCATCATGGGAGATTGCACTTTCAGTAAACTGAGCAGAAAGTTAGAGAGAAATGTCTTTTCACTTGCAATAGCTTCAATAATTCTTATGTTTGAAAAAAGGCATGTACCTTTGCAGTCACACTACAGTAAGAACAAAAGGCAACATACCCAAATAAATTCATATTGGCAAATTCTTCCTCTAAAATATGAGAAGCATTAATTTGCGACAATAAAAGTGAGATCTTGATTATTTATCATGTGCTTCTCATCTCTCAGAAAATTCTGTTGGAAGTAGAAAGAAACGGGCAGGAAAATGAGAAGCATGTAGCACAATGACACAAAGAACAGCATCCATCGATGGAGTTTTTACATTTGGCCGTGATTTCAACAAACATAGCAAAAAGAGAGACCACTTGATCCACAAAATGACATTTCTTGGAAATCCATTTTTAGTTTTTGGACATTACAGTATGTTGTAACAGTAGAGATTATAATTTAAATTGTAAGAAAAATGCGAGCGTAAGAAACATATTGCTGTGAACATGGTAGTTGTTATTTCCAAGAGCGTTCATAGAGAATGAAAACATCAACTTTTAATTGCCTCAGAAGTGTCCTTGTTAAATCATCGTAATCCCATTGAGCTAATGACGACTTTACCTTCCAGGCAGACATCTTTTTCCTAATGACAGTAATTTGCATATGATTTATTTAGAGAACAAGAGGGTGAGCTAATTTTATTTGGAGATTTTCCTTTGTTTTAGGAGTCATTAGCAGCTTGGTCTAATCTGATTTTTACAATTTCATCAGGCCATTTTGAAAATGCTCTCTGAGCTCATCAGAAGTGGGTATTTATTCCTGAGTGTGCTCTATTGCATTAGCGCACAATAAAGCAGCCAGGGACTGCTACAGATGTTTATGCGCAATTCAGTTAACACTCTGCCAATTTAGTTTTTATTGAGACGCAATCAATTTTTATTCATTTTAAAACCAAAATGCTTTCTTTTATTGTGTGCTGTCTGTCCACTTATTATGAGGCTAAACTAATTATTCTGCTGTTTTCACTAAATGGTAATATTTAGGTAAAAGATTTGCTTATTTTAAATGGAGGGCCATGCCTGTGCCTACATGCTGTCAGACATCTAGCACTATGCTATTATGCTCTTGAGCATGTTCAGTGTATGTTTGATGCAGATCATGACTGAAAAAGAATACGTTGACAGTACATTTACTTTAAGTATTTGGCATGTATTGTTTCATCTGTATACCCCATGGGCATAAACAGGCTCTGGTCACCCACCACATGTACTGCTTGTAAATTGTATTTTATGAAATGCATTTACTGTTGTCATTTCCCTGAAAAAGCAAACATACTTCACTCTTATATTCTCATTAAATACCATTAAAAGAATAACAGTATTTGCACCGGGTATAAACGGACATGATTACACATTATATGTATCTCAGAACACAGATTGTGTGTGAAGTAATTACAAGAAATATGGTGATTATGAACAAAGGAAAAACAATATGTTGCTAAATTGTAAAGCTGACAGAAAAATGTACTGTATAAAGTTGCCAAGTGCTACAGTTAAGTTGCTTTAACAAAATAGAGCACACATTCAGAGTTCAAATTTGATGAAATACATTTCTAACTATGCATGTTTTCTCCAACATGTTTTGATCAAAATGATAAATTGCAGTAGCCACTAAAATCTATGACTAGTTGTACCATATTAGTATGACTCTAAGGCGTATCATTGAATGAATGCTCATTTGAAGATTTCTTCAGCAAATCAATTGCACATCAGCAACATGTAAATGACAAAAGCAGGGATTTATGTATATCTTTATTTATTTATGCTTTTAAAGATATCCATCTTCAGAAGAAGGAAAAGAAGGACGATGAAAAAGATGATCGTGATTTAATTCAGTCATAATGTTAAACATTGACATAATTCTGATCTATTACACATTCTAAATGTTACATGGCTTTCAAGGTAAATTATCATACTTATCATGAATCCAGCAACATTATGTGATCTCATATCAGAGATTCAGCAGAGGTGAATGTACTCTGTCCAGGACCTTGACTTTATCCAGGTTTTTCAGGTCATTTGCAGACCTGCTGTGGGAATGAAACATACTGCCACCAAAGGTGCTAATATTTACAACTCTCAGCTGGGCTCTGTGGTTTGGGCTCACTGCTGAAACCAGTAAGGGCCTCCTTGTTTCATTTCTGCTAATTTATTAGCATCCAGATCCATTGGAGACCCGGTGAATGACTGTTGAATGTTTAAATGGAAAATAAACACCCCTAGGAAGCAGTATAAGTGAGAACTGTATTAAGTTAGCTTGGAGAGAAGAGGGAGAGGCACAGAAAGAGAGAGAGAGGGGGGGGTGAAAGAGAGAGGGAGGGAGAGGGCAATTTGGATCTGTTTTGAGATTCACGCAAGGCTTCAGGAGAGAGGCACTTTGATCTCTCAAGTCCCATGCATGGCTTGTTGTTATATTGGAAAAGACAACCTATTGTTGAGCACAAATTAACAAAATGAGAAGTCAGGACTTTTTAATGAACAGTTGAATGCACTCAAAATGAAAACCAGATGTTTTTTGTTAACTTTACTAGCTAGAAAGTACCCACCCCCCCCACCCAAAATGTAGAGGAGGTAAATGGCCAATCTGCTACTCTAAGAATAGTCCAAGAAGAACCTTTCTTTCTGTAAGTGACAATATTATACAGACCGTAAACAGTTCATATGTTTTATTGTTGTTTATAGGCCATTTATGTTATAATGTAATATTTTAATGTATAATATTATGTTAAAGTTTAGATAAAACTGAAATAGACAGACAAGTAGCATTGCCTCATATTTCCTGGCATAGTTATCTTTCTGTATGTGTAAACCATTCTACAGAATTTTGAAAACTTTGTGGTCAATCATTTTGAAATTGAAACGGACGAATGCAAATGATTCAACCATAATATTGAAGCATAGTTTAAAACTGCATTCAAGGTTGAATCAAAATTTTTTTTAAATGTAAAAAAAATATTTACTATAATGATTTCGTTTTTTATAGAATTTTTTCAAAGTGATAAATCTGTGCTCTAGTCATGACAGTGTTCTGTCATTAGGTTACCTGTGATGAGCTGACCAGGACCTATCAGCACGTGGATAAGAGCTGCAATACTTCTCTGCTTAAGTGCTCCTGAAGACTAGCAGCATAAAAAGCTCCCTGCTAAGAAAGGTTGCTAATGGGTCCCAAATGACTGTGATATCACTTTTTTGGTATCAGATATACGTGCTGTACCCATTATACTTTTCACGGAGGCGCATTTGACCTAACTCTCACAGTTTGTGAGCTACAGGCTTTGCTCTTATTCATTTTTTAGCCTTTTTTTTGTACGGGGAAAGATTTTCTATGTAATGGGATTTCATCCGAAGATGTATTTGCGGATACAGAATAATGCAAGCTGCTCATATCATTCCGAAACGACTGTCAGTGACATTGCAGTGTTTGTGAAAATGATTTCGGATCTATTTTGGTACGGGTCCGGAATGCTTTCAACGAATTGACGAGATGACAAGTTATCATTGATCTGCCCTTTCATCTTACTTAGAAGGATCCATTAAATAATGTATGGACCCATGTGCATTACTGCACTCCACTGTCCTCAGACCATTAGCTAGAGGTACAAGCACCAGCATCTCCCAGACCTCAGAGGCCCTTTGGCTTCCATTTAATTAAATTATCCCATAATGAAATCTCCTATAATGAGATTAATTTTAATTATTTATCAGGAGCTGATTTGCGCTAGAGACCGTATCAATTATGTATGGTCTAGCTAAACATTTTTCAATTCATCACCTTTTCCTTTTGTAAAAGGTGCAATTTATTAAGTGCAGTGCAGCTGCCAAAGATGGTTCCAAAGATATAACCAGGCAACCAGAGGTCATAGCAGTGTAAAGGTGCTTGAGCTCCATCATGTTACCTTGTTTTTTTTTAAAGTGATTTGTGACACATTTGATCCAAATGTGCATGTAATAGGTGGATCAATGTAGCCTTTCTTGCGCATTTTTACCCCCCAACAGCTTCACGTTATAAATTATAATATAGGGTATAAATGGTTATTCTGAGATATTTTGTGAAATCTACTAGTAGTAGGAAGTCTTGATCACGTCACTTATTTCATTTTGATGTTTATATACCAGTGTCTCTGCCAGGTTTATATGGAAAATGCCCAAGTGTGAACAAATGAACACATTTGGTGCCAGGCCAAACCAATAAAAAGAAATTGCCCACTGTCACACTGTGTGAATCTGTAATTAGTTGGCGTGAGTGCTTGCATTATGTTTTTCTTGGCACCACTGATAGGTTAATATAGTCTTATTAGAAATTCTAGTTTTTAAACAATGAGAAAAAATAATGCGCTTGTTCTTAATCAGCGATTGCGTACATATCTAAGAAATATGCCTGTGGTGCCCTAGGCAGGAGACATGAATGTCAGTAGGGCACTGAGCAGTGTTCTTTTATTAGACTTCATCAATATGTAATTAATTATTCAGGTTTCGGGGTTCTTCGGGACAGGATTTCAGCTGGCCTGTCCTTCCCTAAATTGCATAGTCATCATGCGAAGGGTCATTCCTTACCATTACAAATGTTGGGTACATTCAGGAGTTCAGGTAGGAACACCTGCCTGCGGAGAATATCTTTGCCATTTTGGCAGCCATTATTTAGTGAATTCCATGCCTGTATTTTTTCATTTTTCCAAATCAATATAGTATAATTAATGCTGTACTTACAGTGCAAACTGTTAGATAAATTATGCAGTTTATATGTCACAAGTTGTATATTTTAGTTGAGATAATGCTCCTCATCAGCGAAAAGACTGTTAGTTATCCATCCAAGTTTATTCATTTGAACAAAGAGTATGTGGCAGTTCATTATCAGTAATCTTTTTTCCGCTTATATAAAAATGTGAAAAATCTTTGTGCCAATTAAAACAACATTACAAAAGTATGCTAAATTAAAAAATATTTTTAGACCAGAAAAGAGAGCAGTATCTCTTTAAAACAGTTGCAATTGTGTTTCTTTGGCCTCATGCTAAAGCATTGCTTGGTGATTTTTTGATACATGGCACGTGGGCCCCTACCTTGTATTGACCCTTCAGAACAGTAAACTAACTGAGTATGGTTTGTGTTGTATATCAAATGGATTCAATTAAGATCCTAGCCTGTTCAGTGAAGTGCACGATATGAAGGGGTCACAAAGGACACTTGGATATTGTGACTCCATTTGTATTTTCATTCTGTCTACATTATTTGCTAATTTAATAAGTGACCAGATGTTTAAGACCATTTCAGTTAGTATATACAATTGTATATACTTTTTTTCTTTCTGAATTAATTGTAGCTTTACATTGTATGACATTTAATTTCAATATGCTGTCCTATATGTTATTATGCTATGTAAACAAAACACAATTAAACTAAAATGGCAGTGTGTGATCATGTTTATAATACATTTACATAATTTGGGTTCTTATTCAGGGTAAGACATTAAGAATCTGTATAATATACTTGTAACATTGAAATCACTGTAGCAACTGGCTATGGTAATGGAAATCAATTGCTTTGTTCAATAAAATAGCTAGATGTTTCCATAAAACAGGTTTTTTTATTGACCTAAAACCAAATTATCTTCAATTTGGAGAACAACATTTACTTGTAAATGTTTTTCCCTGCATGCTAAGATGTTATTGGTGGGCTGTGAATTTATTACAACTAAACCTCTCACATTTCTTAAAACATGCCCTTTTCATATTGAGGAAATTACCAACCTTTGGTTTTTCAAATATTGAACTGTTGACTGTGACTTCAAACTTGGTTACGCAATCAAGCCCAAATGTGAGGTGTTCTAGATGATGGATAATAACACAATCCAGCCCAAATGTGAGGTGTTCTAGATGATGGATAATAACACAATCCAGCCCAAATGTGAGGTGTTTTAGATGATGGATAATAACACAATCCAGCCCAAATGCGAGGTGTTCTAGATGATGGATAATAACACAATCCAGCCCAAATGCGAGGTGTTCTAGATGATTGATAATAACACAATCCAGCCCAAATGTGAGGTGTTCTAGATGATGGATAATAACACAATCCAGCCCAAATGCGAGGTGTTCTAGATTATTGATAATAACACAATTCAACACAAACTGATAGGATATGAAGTGCAATGCTCTGAATGTTAGCCTGAAAGGTGAGTGTTGTGTAAAAGGATGTTATATATAAAGGATGTTCATACTTCCTATTTCAGTAAAGCTGAATGCTCCTCTCATTGTGTTCAATGAGCTCTTTACCAGGTGCAGCCAATAGGCAGAACTGTCCATCACTGTGACTGAATAAACCCACAATGACTTGCACTACCCCTCTGATAGCACTCATTCCAGTGAATGGGCCTACTAATTGCTCAGACCAGTCTTACCTGCTTTGCCTCCAGGATCTGTCTACTATCCTGCCCTGTATCCACGGCAACAGGAACCTTTGCAACTGCTTGAACAGGCCGGGCCTAAAAAAAGACGTAAGTAATTGAAACTTGGTTGGTAGAGTTACCACGCTGGAGATGTGCTCTATTTATAGATCTACCTTTTTCAGGTACTGTTAGATAATGAACTAATTTATTATGCTTTGACTACATGACTACAAGTATAACGATTATGCTGAATAAGCTTGGGGGCACAAATTAATTCATGTCAAGATAGTAGTGGAAAGGAATGTACAGGCAAGCATTCAAATAGGAAAATGGTGATGATTGAGTTTTATTTTATCTCTTCATTTGCTCCACTGCTATGCTTTTAAATAATCTATGCGGTACAGGAATTAACCGGAATGTTTTTGTTGCGGTATGGTGGCGCAGGGCTGTGCACTATGGTGGTGGTGTTGAATTAGTCACTCGCATTAGTCACTAATGCCCACAGAAGTTCAGCTTCTGATCTTTGAGCCTTTGTGTTTAAGTTGATATTTTATACAGTAGGCTATTTACGGTATCTATGGGATTTAGTGGCCAAACTAATTGTAATTTAATTCAAAGGATTTTTATTTTGTATATTGTGTACATATGTACATTGTATCTGGATCATATTTTCATTATAAATGTCCTGATTTATAATTCAACCACTAATATTAATAAGTGTTTGAATTTGCCACCTGTTGAGTAATAAATACAAACAACAGCACCATTTCTTTGTTATAGTGTTTATTGCATTCAAGCGTTTTGTGAGCCTAGTTCTAGCCATATGTATGAGCAGTACTTTAGGAATGCCATGCTTCTGAAAGATCTGTCGGAAGCCGCTGTGATCAGTTGGCATACTGGAAACATCAGGCAATGAGGGACGCATCGTTGGTGTTTTTCTTTCTTTTTTCCAAAATAGTTGCTTTATTCCGTTTTCAGGAATTCACCGGACACATCCTGTTTAGATCTCCTGCCATTCCCTGCATAACGTTATGCATTAAACTAGGCTGTTGAGGACAAATGTACATTCAAAAGTGCTGGATTTCAGTGCTGAACAGAGAATTTAGAAACACAGTTTTTAAAATTACAGGCATGGTTGCTTTTCCTCTGCTATAAAAATGTAACACAGCTGTAAGCAATAGACAGGTCTGATCTCTTTATAGTGATTGGACATATTTTAACCAGTCGGGTCTCGGCCTGTAGCACAGTGTCTACAGTGTGATTTCTATTTCCTCTTGGCGGAAGTCACCTTCTGTGAAAGGACGCAGCAGCGCAGAGCACATCAGAGGAAATAAACATGGAAATTCGGAAGGTCGTTGTGCGCTCAAATATCAGAATAATTTCACTCACAGCACATTACCAAGAGTTGCATAGAAAGGACAGCGGTGGTTGTTTATGGCTTTATTTTACATTTCTTGTTACTTTTCCTCTTCAAAAAAAGTTGCTGGATGTTGTTAATGAAAAAAAGTTAATGAAAGTTAAGAAAAAAAATCTACAGTATAAGAAAATCAGAAATGAGTCCCAGCCACCCCGCAACAACAGTGGGATTGTACTGGAACCTTCCGGTGGGATTTACACCAGAAACAGAGCATGTCAGATAGATGTGCAGACATGGCTAGGAAGCACTACAGAGTCTATTAGTATTCACTTCAGCAGTCTCATGCATAGTCTTAAGCGGTTATTAACCTTTGGTTATTTTTGAACTTCTTGTCATGCCTCCAGTCATTTTATGTGATGGCTGCATGATGGGAGGCAAGCTGCTAATAGTTCGCACACTCTCCAAGACTGTGAAAAACTGCGAGACTCAGCATCTTCCCCAGTCCTATAAAATGAATGGCATTCCCTGTTCGGATAATCCAAGTGTCTCTTTTTATATGCACATACACCAGGAGACAGTGGCAGAAAATCTCAGCTGTTAAATGTCGAACCGAGAGTTAAAAATGAACTGAGATCTGGCACCGGTTAGCAACACACCACTGACACCAAATACAGTGCGCAAGAAAACAGCTTTAGCTTGCGTTGAACTCAGTTTCTGTAACAGTTTTGCAAGTACAAGTGTGGAAGATTTTTTTATGTAACTTAAATATGGGTCGTTTTTTCAGTTGAATTTAGAGGGAAAAAAGAGTGAATTGCCTTGTATAGTTTAAGAAGTAAACGTATGTATTATGGTCATTCAGTTTTCCAGTGACACAAAAACATTTGAACAAAGTACATAATGACAATGTATGCTGTTCTTACCCACATTCTTGTACTACATTAGTTCCAGCAGTTCCCTGTCTCAGGGCCTACATGTACCATTGCAGTGTTGTATCCTTCGCATTATATGACTTAGTTGAACATGCAGTTAGCAACATATTTCCCATTACTGAACTGGAATTAAGTCACAGAGCAAAGTGTTATACACACTGTGCGTGGTAATTAAGCAAAATGGCACTGCCCCAGTGTAAGTCGAGTTTACTGAACAGTTTGAGTACCAACATTTGGCTAACGCATTTTCATTATTGGGAAGCAGCGCAGCACAAATGTCAGGGGGGAGACGTGTCTCTAACCTCTGCGGTTTGTACTCTTCCCCTGCTGGGATGGTGCTGGGGTGAAACTAATCCTAACGCCGGACTGTCCTATCAACAAGGGGGGCGGCCCATCTCCCCCTCCTCTCCTGCTGTGCACTGGTGTTCAGCAGTCTGGCTGGCGGTGCAGCACTGACCTGGGCCTGGCTGGGGGAGGCAGCTGTGGGGGCCGGGGATGCCAGGTTTGTGGATACGCAGGGGCCTGCGAGTGAGCGGCCCAGACAGTCGGGGTTCCTCTGACAAATGTCTCCGCGGACGTTCGGCACGCCGAGGTCAAGTCATTAGGAGGCTCCAAATTTATTGCCAAACATATCTGTATTTTAGGGTGCAGCTGATTTAAATTTAGTGCTTGGGCACTTTACCTTTTTCAGGAATTGCTGATTGTCGGGCATACTTCTTATGGCCTGGAATAGTTGAAAACATGTGAGGACTCAGGGACAGTATTTATCAAGGTTTGACTTTGACATATTAGTTGATAGTCAATTAACACCTTTTTTTCCGTATTTTGTGCAGGCGGGTCACATTCTATTTATGGTAAACTTTTTTTGTTTTTATGGCTTTTTAAAATAAAAACTGTCAGTCCAACATTGTCGTGTTTATTCTGAAAGCAATTTTATGGCCATAAGAACATTCATGCGGTTACTTGTAGCAAACAAACTGCTATGAAAAGTGGAAAACATTCCTTTTGATTTTGCAATATTAACCATAACTTCATAAAACATAGATTTGTGTAGTGTTTATATGTCTTCATGTTATAGTGAAGTAATGTCATCACTGCCAGTGGTCAAATCAGAACAAACCTGCTTGACTATATCTGATAACTCAATGCACATTGTACTTTTCCAGCCGTAAGCTTTCTCATGCATTGGTGGAATTCATTCAGAACACAAGGTTTTGATGACTTTGTATGTATGTATATATATGCAGCATAGCTCACTTGCTAGGGTGGACCTCCCTGCAAGGGTCATAATGTCGGAGTTTTTGTTCCCGCTGGATGTCAGTCTGTCAGCCTCCTTCTTCAAGGGATTGAGTAACCATTTTAATCAAAAGTCCAGTATTCAAAACTAAGCTCCCATGCATTATTACACGTGACGTGACACTTCCCCTTTTCAAAAAATTGAATTCTAAATCTGTAATTATATACATTACAAAACTGAGGTCACCAAGCCACCCACTAACATTTATATAATACTCATAATGCATGTGATCGACTGACCTACCAACACCATTTCCATCAGCCACCTGCTTGACATGGTTCCCCTAAAGCTACACATGTGTCAACCTGTGTGAGATTTGTCAGTAGATTCCACAAAAATATTCAACTTTCCTCAAGTAAAATGTTTGATAGCCTAGTTTTGAATTGGCAAATACTACGTATGTATTTTTTCCCCATGCATACAAACCAGATGACAAGTGTGTAGTGTTAGGGGATTTCTTCCTTTTTATTGATATTGCTAGTCATATCATATTCCATTGTTTGATCTTGGCACCGCTATTGCGCCCTTGTCCCCCTAAAATCATAAATGATCCACTATAAATCAATGCATTGGGCCTAAATTACCTCCTACCAGATTGATTGGGGGGAAAACAAAGTATAATGGTAGCCTACCATTTTTCATTGTTTGTATAACTTATCGTAATGTTGGAACTTATCACATCACCAGCCAAAGCAGTAACTTTACTAAATGCTGCAAGTTAGTCAATATAGCGATCATCTATTTAGCTTAGGTTATGTCTTGTGTCTTATAATGTATTAGTAACTGCACTAATTAGCAGAGTGAGCTTGCTAGCTCTCTAGCTAGCTTCATAAAAGTGTAACACTATTACGTTGTTAGCAATCTAGCTCGTTGGCCATTTAGCCATTAGCTGTGAATCTTTTTAGCTAATGTTATATCGGTAAAATTAGTTAGCCAGTGAGCTTATTAGCTGGCTAAACTACCTAGCTAGTTACCAAAACACATTAGCAAATTTGTTGCAGCAAACTCAGTAAAAATGGTGTAACGGTAATGTTAGCTAAGTAACTTAATTCTTACATTGCTCAATCTTGCAGTGATAAATGTTAGTCACAGTTGGTAAATGTACTTGTGGCATTGCGTTTAATTAGCCTAGAATAGGGCGCTGCTAAAATTGTCCCAGCAGTTGGTAAAGGCACGTATTTGTTCTACTGGACTGGTATTCTGCCGTAAGCAGAGCACAATGTTAAGTGAATTGGAGCCATTTTTATAAGCTTTATAATGCGGCAGTATGTGGCTTTAGCAGCGTCCTAGGCAAAAAAAAGCCTGTTCTGCTAATAAATTATATTGCATAACAAAGAGGAAGCAGCCGTATAGGTGTGTGGAAGTTTGATTGCCAAGTTTGGTACGTTTAGCTTAAAAACTGTATGAGGAGTTCTGTCCAGAAGAAAGGAAATAATAATTATAATTATAATAATAATTATTATAATTATTATTATGATTATTATTATAACACAACACAAAAGTTATTGAGAAATTAATTTATTTAAATGTATACCTTAATTCATCTTTTATTGTAGAAACACACAGTGAACAATACAATAAATTCATGTATTAACTGTGTTTTCTACAATAAAATTTAAATTTACTTCCCTTTATTTTTTCCATTGGCACCCTGACATATGACAATGACTCCCTAAAAATGTAGGGGGCCAATTTGGCCTCCCTCTAAATGAATCCTGGATCAAACAATGATATTCATTTCTGAAGTTTGAAGCTAACATAAAGTAATTGTTGCTAACCAGAATTCAGTTTTTTCCCCTGGCTACCCTCTCCTATTTATCTTGAATTAACCACTGTGCCACCTCTGTGACAAATAATCTCAAAAACCACAGCACAGCCTAACCCACCTTTAAAGCCAAGAATCATGCTTGTAATAGAGCTAGCTAAATATGTATTTGTGGGATCTAGCATCAATGACTGAATCCATGTATTCGCTATACCTCCCTGTAACTTTATAATTAGCCTTTCTTGTTTTCTAGCTTACACGCTGTAAATTACTGGCTTCACTGTCTAAAAATAATGGAGATTTCATTCAATAATCTATGTTTTAGTGACCATAAGTGTTGGCAAAGCTGAAACTATCGGGAAGTTGAAGTAAGAGCACACAGGCAGCAGGCAGTATGTGGCTTATTTTCATACAAAAGGAGCTCGCCACTCAGCAGGTCAGGGGTTACATCAGATCATTTCTCAGACACTGGCAGCTTGCGAGGTCGGGTTGTACACATTAATAAAAACGCAAATTATACAGCTGAGGGGGGGAAAAAACAGCTCATTTCATGGATAAAATGTAGTGGAATTTACCCATGCTTTTTCACAGAAAAATGAAGCGAGTCTACAGGCCTACAGAGCATGTGGTTTTTATGACTTCTCAAGCTTCTGTCACTATGGCACAATAGGTCTCAGACTGGTGCTGGCCTACGGCTCCCAGCAGAGTGCTGAACCGTCTGCCTGAGCATTACTGGGGCTCGCAGGCTGGCCCCAGGTGTGCTCTAGTCCTTGTAAAACCAAGACACTTTGAACCGCATTGCATATAAGTAGAATTCCTCCTCTGTGTCTGATGAATTTCCCCCTAATGGAAGACAGTTGTGTTTGCTTCATGATCAGTTTCACAACCTCACCTTTCGCTTGACTGACATTTTTAAATGTTGCATCATTCTTTTTATTTGTCTTTCTTTTTACTCACACTTTTACTTGGCCGTTTTTTGTCTTCACAATTTGGATCCAAATATGAGAGCACAAATTATTTATTTATTTATGAGTAAAATGACATGATTTAGTGGAATCATCTGATAAACGCCCCATAGCCTGTGATATTTATCATGGATATGATTTGCCCTTGCTTAGAACATTTCAGGATTATACACCCTTGTTTCTGGGAGTTGCTGCAGTTAGATGTGTGTTTGAACATTTTCACATCCATCACATAATTTGCTTGAGACAAATCAGCAGTTTGTTTATGAAGAAGTCAGGTTTCGCTGGAACTTTCATTCACCACATGAAAGTGCCTTGGCTCCTACTAATTCTTTCTGTGGACTTATAATGTTGCTGTCTGTACTGTCAAATGCTTTATTGTGGTGCCACCTTGTCATCAACAAAGATTATCTTTAGAGCAAAGTTAAAATAGTATTTAGTTTGATCAGTTGCCTTCTGTTCTGTTGTGGTTGTACTTCTGGGTCAGTAAAAACAAAACGAGGTATATCTACAACTTGAAATTTATCAAAATAGCCATGTATCTGCCAAAACATTTTTAACATAATTTGCATTAATATATTTTGTGAATGTTTAAATGCAGAACATTGATATAAAATGTTCCTTTCATTTGTATTATAAATTGTATTATTCTTCATCATGTAGATTTTGTGGGTAGAATCCTCACTGGCCACACTGGGTACTGACAAAACAACAGTTTATTTTTTTTTAAATTGACCAATGTCACTGAAAATAACAGCAGGTAATAATAAAAAGCACTAAAGATAGCAATACAGTCGGTAAATATCCAATACATCGAGACCAGCTAATTACAGGGTTCTGCCATTTATACAGTTTTGAGATATTGAGTTTTAAAGTGCTTGTCAGCTGGTTTTATCACGATATAACTTCCTAAAAACGTCCTAAATACAGCCACATTTTAAACGTATTGCATTTATTAATGCCCCACACGTTGTAAAGAATGATAAATGCAGCATTTATTTGTATTAAACTCATTTTCAACAACAACAAACAACGCCTGTATTTCTTATGACACAAAACGCTGATATGTACAGAATTTCTGTGCCAGCTGTGAAGATAGTTCTCAAACTTATTAGTTCTCTGTATCTGTTCAATTTCTGGCTAAATTCGCCTTCTGAAAGCATATTGTACACTGTAAGTGATGTGGCTTTTTCTCAGCTTAAGTATCGCATTCTCTTAATGTTTATAACATGCATCTAAAGCTCTGGTTGCCCTTGAAAACCTGAGAGTTTTTATCGATAAGCAATGTTTTTAAACTTGTTTAAGTGCAAGCCAACCACAAATGAATAAAAAGTGAAATGCTGAATAACTGCATATTATTATTGTCTGCCATATGAAGGTTTTAAAAACCAATATTGATGTACAAGAGTACGTTGTCCAAATGTGCACTGCGGCTTAGGTTTTAGGCCTCTTCTGTGTCTGTTATTGACAATGAACAGCCAACTAAAACATTTACTTGACGTGCTGAACAAAAAAAATGTTTTTTACACACACAGAGCATGTGTGTTTGTTTGTGTGTGTGTGTGTGTGTGTGCGCATGCGTGTGTATGTGTTGGGGGAGGTGGAATTAGTGCACTCAGTGATTTATATAACAATATATATAATTTTTATATATTTTAACATTTGTTTCGAGGGAATTCTGAAACTGCTAATGAAATCACCGTGTAGCCCTAAACCAAGTGCATATTTCTGACCAGAGGTGGCCAGAGGTCAGTTTGTATGGAAGGCATGACGCTTGGTCATGGTGAGCAGCCTAAAACAATAAGGGAAAATCCACACCACAGGATATGGGCAGAGCTGTTGACCCTCTATTAATGCTACAGTGAGGTGAAAACAAGCTGCGGGGAGCCGGGCCTCACTGCTCCGCTCCATAACATGTGTCTAGGGCCAGGAAAATTATGTGTGTGTGTGTGTGTTTGTGTGTGTGGAGATATTCACCACTGCGTCTTCACTTCTCTGGTTCAGGCCACCAACTCAGGCTGGAATGATCAGACGTATTAAAAACAATACTAGGGTTTTTTTTTTTTTTTAAATCAGTTAGGTTTGACGTAGTAGTGTCTGGAGGAGGACAAACAGTAGCCTTATTGTGCATTAGTGTTGCTAAAGGTGTCATTTAAAAGGCAATGATGTTGAGTTGTGTCTCAGGAGCGCTCCCACACACCAGTGCTCCTTCAGCAGTAATCACAGGACATGCTTAGTGAGCTGCCAGGGGTCTCCTTTCTTGGCTCGTATTATAGTGGACGTCTATTTGTAAGTGTTAAAAAGTTTCTCACGATGTAGGAAAAAAGCTATGTACCGTAGCATGGCTGATGCCGTGTCACAGTGTAACATGGGAAAGTATTACTCCATATTTTCAGGATCACAAATAGTGCTTTTTTCCCTTTCTCTCCTGCACGAGCTATTGTATTACGCAAGGGCCGGCTATTTGGAAAGAGAAATAGGTGGGAGAGAGAGTGAGAGAGAGAGAGCGAGAGAGAGAGCGAGAGAGAGAGAGAGAGAGACTATCCAATGCCAGCTGCATGGTCACTTGACAAATGACCATTCAGCAACCTTTAGGTTCCCAGTGCGTCAGGGGACCGGGGAGAGCTGTGAGGTTTACAAACTTTATTTTCCTCATAGTTAATAGAAAAACACTTTGCTGGTTAAGTGTCTAGATAAATATATGAAAGGTGTTGTTTTCATTAGGGTAAGGGCCAGAGTTCAGATTTCTCATCTCTGGGGTAGGTTTGGAGAGTAATGCTCACAGACTTGTGGCAGGAAAGCAATTTGATCCTCCAAAAGTGTGACATTGTGTAAATGTTGTAGTCATTCTACCAAAACAAACCTGCAAAAAGCGCGCATAAAAATCGCACAAGTGTGGTGTGGAGGCATTACCGAGCAGTTTGGCCTGAATCAGGCATTCTGTCAGGTAGCTGTGTGCTTATAATGGGTTTTACCTTTGTGGTCCCCTGGGCAGTTGTATAAATAATTGAGTGAACTAATTCCCCCCAATACACACACACACATACATGCACATACACACACACACACGTGCACATACACACACAAACACATGCACACACACATGTACACATACACACATACACACACACACACAGACACACATACACACATGCATGCACATACACACACACACACACATGCACATACACACACTCACACACACACACACATACACCCACATGCACATACACACACACACACACGTGCACATACACACACACACACACACACACACACATACACACACACACACATACACACACACACACTTCTATTTTAATTGTTAGCAGAGAACTCCACCACCCTGCGCTAAGGCCAATGGAGTCCCGGCAAGATAATCTTTAATAAAGAATGGCTTCGCATTTAATCTCGGCCCAGCTCTCATGTTTCTTACTTGATATAGTTTTTGGCATGTACCGTTTTAGCGCAGATGTCAGTCCCGCTGCACCACCGCAGCTTTGTTAAGTCCAGATTAGGCAAGCTGCGAGGCTGCCGAGCCGGTTTCATTTTCCTTCGCTCACAGCGGAAGGGAAGGCGGAAAGTGCTGCCTGCTTTAAGCTCTCAAGCGTCACCTATTTTATACTTTCACAAAATTCATTACGGTGCCTCTAATTTAACTTTTGCAAGTTACGATTTAAATGTATGGCCATGCCTTTGGATTATAAAGCACCACTAGAACATGTTTGGAAATAGATCAGAGTCATTTAGCTTTGATGTATTAATGTTTTGAGGATCTTAACCCATGTTGTGCATGAATCAGATTCTTGGGAGATGTAGTGTAAGAACAAGTTGTTGCAAGTCTTCAGGACTGCCTCAGTGGCAGGTTTCGCTTTGGGGGAGACTGGAGTTTTAATTTTTACTGCAGCGCCTGAGAAACATTCATTTTGCATTTGAAGTATTGCAATTATACCAAACAAAAACTGCCAACTCCTCCGGCTCTAGCAACATCTAAATCTGATTCAAAACATATACCGTGGCTTACTGTAGATGACTGAGCACGCAAAAAAAATACGAGAGAGTTTAGCGCGAGACATAAACAATTCAGTGTAATTATACTGTGCAATTTCAAAATAACTCACTTGCAAAATTACATTGAGAGTTAATTTTATACAGCTGGTCAATGAGTGAGAGTAAATTGCAATAACCCAATAGGCATTTATACCCCTCAGCTATTGCAAATAGTTACTTGAGAATCCCAGAGCATTTATTAGTCAATCGAGTTATCAAGGACCTCTTCAAAATGTAATATACTTCATTTTGAGAATGGGAAATGTGAAACTTGTGATTTACCTGCAGGTACAGGCGTAGCAAGGGAGGCTTGATTATTTCCACAGTGCTGTTGCCTCAATATCACAGAGCACTTAGATTAGGAAAAGTGCAGCACGGTCTATTTATGTCAGCTTCTCATACAGGCTCAACAGCGCTTTGCTCATGTTGACCCGGTCTCCCATATATGGCTTGTGACTATACCACCGTTTCACAGCGGCACACGAGCAAAATGAAATCTTAGGTGCGCTTGCCTTTTACCCCCCGTGTCGTCTACTGGCAAAACATTCTCCTTTTCGCAGAATTTCTCAGTTTACTCAGGGCACTACAAAGACAGGGTATACACCAGCATACACACATGGGGCAATTGGATACCTAATATTACAGTACCTGCTTTTACAAGTTGTGATTCTTTCTGAATTGTTGAAAAGGTAAGATGACTGCAACATAAAAATACATAGAGAGGCACTGCTTCCCTTTCTGAATTTTATATTACCTGTGTGTGCTGCTTGTGGGTTGTTGTACCCCATTTTATATTTCAGTGCAAGCTCTTTTTTTCTATTTTCTTATTTTATTCTTTTAAAATAATGTTTGAAAGCATTGTAAGAGACACTACATTGTATACTTATTCATTTTACTCAATAATGGCAATTCATTTATATATTAAATACATTTGTCACACAAAAATCTACACATAATCATTTACATAAAAATGTATGAAAAGTTATAAAAATACTATGCATTTATTTTTGGATTTTAGTCTCAGTTACTCATATTATACACTCATTTTTCTACTGATTTATGTTTAACTTTTGAATTTAAGAATTCACAGACCTACAATGATTAAAAGGTTGTAAAAGTCTTTATGAAAACTGAATTAGTCTTCATGATATTATGCTATTATTCCTCTAAAAGAAAATGTTTTTTTTAAAGCAATCAGAATTAGGAAATGTCACCTACAGCAGACAGAATGCACTCATTACCTTGCAAACAGCAGTGGTGGCTACTTGTTGATGGAGGGCTTCCACTAGTCTGCTGGTAAGACACGCCAGTCTGCTCCGATTATAAGAGGCTCGATCATTTACCTAATGACTTTATGTGAGAGTGTGCCTGAGATCTGCTGGGGTCCTTTTTTTCTAATTGAAAGCAGTATAGGCCAAATGAAGAGAAAAACTACCGTTTGTGCTGTAAAAACTAAAAACAACAGTAAGAGGGAGAAGGGGGAGAAAGAGAGAGCGAGAGAGGGAGGGAGAGAGAGAGAGAGAGAGAGAAAGAGAGAGAGAGGGGGGGAAATTGTGTACCCTCAGGGTGTGTGAGCAGAAGCGCAGGATTGTGCAGACAAGCATTGATGGTTGAAGGATCTGCCTTTTCATTGTCTTAGGATCACTGATACAATCAGGAAAAGGCTGCGTTGCTTTAAGCCGAGTGAATGACATACGGAGGGCCGGAGAGGACTATACTCCCCAGTGCCTCCTCCAGCCTGAAGTCCTCCAGTGAAACAGAGCGGGGCAGCGTTCTGCTCTTTCAAATAGCAGCTTCCCCCTCTCTCTCTTTCTCTCTGCCCCCCTCTTCCTTAGACACTCGCCAGTCACAGCCTGCAGCAGTGATCGGACAGCTCTCCCGCTCGCTCCGCGACAGCCCTTTCAGACACTGCACGGGGCGCTCTGTGGGTTTTCACACCTAAAATGAAAAAGAAAAAAGTTGGCTTATCCGTAATTTATATTTGAGCCCACCACAAACAAAGACTCTGAACAGTCTGCGATATTTCTGAACTGGAGAGAGAGAGACTTGTAGAAGACAACTAGAACAGGGTGGAGAGAAGGAAAAGTAAAGAGGATCCAGCCGTAATAATAATTGTGAGTATTATTTTGGATTTGAATCATATTTTCAATGGTATTCTGTGGGTGTCACTTGTAGTTCCTTTTTTGTAACTGGAGTCTGTAATGCGTCAATTTCCTGTCTAACTGCATTTTTAAGTTTTTTAAAAGAGCGTATTGAATGAAGGGGATTTTATTTTCCAGACTAAGCTGCAGTGTTTTTAGCTGATGGGAAAGAGTGATTCGTTTGTGTATGCGTCAATCAACATCAATAAATGATCATGTCATTAGCCAAGTCAACTGTGTAAGAATTGACAGTTAAAACATATTTCTAACTATTGTAAAATGTTCAGATATTTACATTGAGTTTGAAATTAAAATCTCAAAGGTATTTAAAATTTGAAATTGGGACTTGTCCATGTTCATGTTGTACCCGCTGTAAGGAAAATTTAAAACAGGGCTTATTTTTTGAGACATGGAAAGTAATTCAGAATTTGTATTTAATTAGCCAAATAAAGTAAATTGTATAGGCCCAGTATCAAAGTAAGAGATTCATAAGGAAAATACTACCTGGTATATAGATACATTCAAATAGTACTTTAAGCAAGAATAAATAATTGTACTCTTGGGACTTACTCTGTAAGTGTACATTTTCAGTCAGTGCAGTAGGCTATGTAGGTTCATTGAGTGTGATTTTAAAATGTTTGCCATGATAGGAGAATTAATTTATTAATTGTGAATGATCGCACCTAGTTTACTTTGCACTAAGATCAGCACATTGTTTAAGTAAAATTCTGAAGTGTGTCAACAGCACAAGACATATACCCGGGTCTATCACTCTGTCGGTTTGTTTTGTTAACCGTAACCTTTTGTTTTTCTTACAATAGAACAATTGGCACAGGCCTAGAAGCAAACTATTTCCTAGTAACCTGGCTTCCCAGGTTCCTTGGTTTCCACACATACTTACATATAAATGAGGTCATTTAAAAAACAATTAAACCACCCTATTGTGATCTACAAAGAAAAAAAATGGCCAAAACAGGTGTACCAAGTTGGTCCTGTGGAAAATAAATATACATTCGGAAATATTTTGTAGTGAATGTCAGGATATCCCCACACCGAATAAGTTTATATTTTCCACGCAGCAAGCAAAACACAGTGGTCCCCATTGGAGACCCTTTTCGGCAGTCAGAATAAACAAAACCAACACAGTGAAAGCGGTTGACATCTAATGACATCTGCTACAGAGTGGAATGCACCGGAAAGTCACAGAGCACAGACGCTCTGTAAATCCCAGGCCGACACATATGAAATAATAGCCTTGCGTCCCACAAGATGTTCTATTTAACAAAAATATTGTTCTAAATAAATAAAATTGATTTATATAACATTTTAAAGGTTGCAATAGGATTAACTGAGAAACACATTTGTTTTTTTGCTGAGAGCGCAGTGTACCTATTATAAATTATGACAATTATCATTGCTAACTGAATATAATATAAACATTTTCCAAAAATTACACAAAACACAAGGTGTTTCTCTGTGCTTTAATCTGGAATCTAGTAGTCTACAGTGGAAGTAGAGTCCTTTTCATTAGAATTTGTTAGATCGAATTATATCATAACAAAGCATAATGTACAATGCCACTGTAACTCCTCAGCAATAAAAGGGAGTATGTTCAAAGTTTGGAATAAAAAAGAATAAAAGAAGAGAAGCGCTGTTTACAGGGTTCATCTTCTGTTGCGTGCTAACAAAAGCACAGAGCCTCAGCCAGGCTGCATCCATTCTTTCTCACAATAAGCCTGTTTATCTAATTAACTGATAATGAGTTGCCTGGTTTAGATTGTTTACTCACTGTATTTGTTTTAATAAGGCCTTCATTTGAGTGAATTAAGCTCTCCTTGATAAGCTGCCATGCAGGCAGGCCCCTCTGGTTTCTGCCTTGTTTGCAGAAGGCCCAATGCTTCCCGTATGTGTGTGCGGCCGAGGTCTTTCAAAGCTGCAAATTGTGTGCGGTGAAAGACACAGAGGACTAATTGATACTGCCCAGCTCTGCTGTTTATTAGAAAGAGACATAGGAAATGGAAGCCCAAAAGCCCATTCTGAGTGATTAGCGAGGTGAGCTATTTACTAAATACAGAGGGGTGTTATTCTGTTAACACGCCGCTGTTTGTCTCTGGAATATGTTGCAGAAAGAGGAGGAAATGAAGGCTGAGCTTTTTTCACATGATCTTTGCAGTCCCCTCTCAGGGATACTTATTTACCTGTTTGTGGGTAATTGATTATTTGTTTGACTTTTAAATAGGCTAATGAGGAATCAGTTGATCTGAAACCACCGGACTGAATTGCATTTGACCTTAAATTTAACATGACGTCTCAGTTTCATAATAGTAATGTCTGCTGTGTTTGTGAATAATACTATGATTAATTAAATTATATACCAGCATGGAATTTTCCGGAAAACTGTTTTTATGATGGCTTTTAGTTAACCAATATTTAAATATTTTTATGTGCAAATTGTTTTCCAAAATTAATGATGTGATATTGTTATGTTTCAATGAACATATTACAACAATTTAGTGTTATTTTGTGATTTTTGATGTTATTTTATATACACTATAAAATGTTATGTTTGATCAGCATCTTGATAAGCCTTGTTAAGTTATTTTCTGACAATCGCATTAAACGTTCTTGTTGGAAAAGCATGTTTCTAGGAAAGGCAGGCCAGTTGTTTTTTGGTTGTTGAATTTGTTGTTTTGTTTGCTAATTTCTACCTCTTTCAATGAGTGGCTCTGCGGTAGGGGGAATGTGATAAAATGTGTACCTTAAATCTTGTTTGATGGGCCCTCAAAGTGAGCTTACCTTCTGGAAATAATTTTGAGGGTTGAAGAGCACAGTATTAACAGATTTAATGTAGCTATTCAGTGGATTGCTGGAGCACCATGTCAGATTTAACAAAATGAGAGAGACAAATTGCACATCAACAAACCGCTCATCTGTGAAGAATTACACTTTTAATTAAAGAAAAGTGAGAATGTAAAATTGCCGTTATTCTTTGCTCTCTTAGGTTCGTATCATTTTCAGTAAAATTATATGTTAGATGAGCCTTTTTTTTTACTCAGTGCTGTTTGGAATTTCAAAATAAATGAAAGCAAAGTCAAGATCTTTGTGTGTCATAGTGAAGTTTATGATATATTGATAGTTTTATACCAAACTAAAAAAGGAGGCAAGGATGATGCATGTTGGATATTGTTTTCACACCAAGTAATTTTATCTATTTCTAATGGATGTGGCTGATTTACATTTTTTCTGCGCAAACGGAGTGGTCGTAATGTAACACGACCCATGTGAGAAGCCAGCAACACCGCGAGGCCAGCGTTCGTATTTTTGTCATACTGCCATTGTTGTATGAAGAAAGAGGAGTCCTCGGCACGGCGTTTGCTGTTCGTTTGGATGTCCACGTAACAGAGACACGAGTGGAGTAGCGTTTTGTAAACTGCGACTGAATCCTCTCACATCTGTGTCCAATTGTTGTCTGCGTTCACATTCTTTGCAAGTAGATTTATTTTTTCTGGGCCACCATGTGGACTCAGCTGACCAGCTTAAGTGGGGATTAGTTGTTTTAAAGTTATTTTGATTAAAGCGTTGTTTTTTAAACCTAGTAACACACAGCACATGGCTTGCATGATCTATAAAACGCAAAGGAATATGTGCTGTTTGCCCTATTAAATTAAAATCCCATAAAACATTGGTGAAGGAGACTGGTAGAGAATGGTAGAAACTGAGCTAGTAAGAATCTCTCAGAGATATAGACTTGATATAAGTCTTACTTGAGTCTGGTGAGGTTTTATTTTTTATTTATCTTTTACAGCCTGCAAAAGATTGTATTTTTTAAAAAACATAGTGCTTTAAAGCAAATCAAACTATTTTAATAAATCAATTTTATATCTTTATATCAAAGATAAAGAAAGGGATATGTACATTAAAATATGCAGCTTTGTTGGAAGAAAAATAGTTCTCCATTAACTGATATACCTCAAACATGCATTTGAGGGTCATGTTGGGTCTTTTTTATTTTGAAATAAAATTAAACAGACAGATAAATAAATGCTCTCGTCAGTCTGCCTGAAGGCCTGCAGACTACCAGCATACTGCGCTCATAAACGCTAAAAGCCTGACGGAGATGTGCGCTTCTCAGAACAAGTAAAGCCAAACAGTGAACAAGCAGGAGCGAGTGAAGGGTGTTTTGCTCTTTTCCTGAAGACACTTTGAATGCTCCACCTCACCTGGCTTTGTTCTGCGCCCATCAAAGGGCCGAGAGGTTCAGCTCCGATGGAGATGCACATCAAAGATGTTGCCCAATGTTGATTTTTTTTAAAACAATAAATATTTAGCGGCGCAGAAGAAAGGTTATTTTTTTTTTTTAAAGTCCCATCTTCAGCAGGGTGTGTGTCACCTGCTGGCAGTTTGTGGAAAGGCCAGCACGTTTGTCAGTTTGTGGCAAGGCCGGCGCGTTTGTCAGTTTGTGGCAAGGCCGGCGCGTTTGCCATTTTCAACTCACAGGCTCTCCCTGCTGAACACAGCCCATGCTAAGTAGCAGCATCACACTCACACTTTCCTTTGTCATGTGACATTGCTAAATACATATCCACTCTCTTCAATGCACTTTATGTGTGTTTATGTCACTTTCAGTCTGTCACAAATGTGGAACGTATACTTTTTTAAAATTAATAACAGGGACCGTACAGAAAATAAGCGAGGTGAATTATGTGTAAAGCTAGCTATTGACAGGGGAGGAAATAAGAATGAGGGAATCATTTTTGAAGCTTTAACCATATTCATGAAGGCTTTACCATGGTGCAAAGTACAGAACCTTCAACAACAAAAAAAAACCCACATAAGACCAAACGGCTCATGTTACCTAGGAGCCAGAAACAATTAAAAATTCATGCAGGGATTTGCAGACTTTTTCAAATGTGTGGTGTGCGGGACTCTTTCCATTTAGTGTTTATTTAGTGCGTTTGCATGTTTGAAGGTGTATTTTTTTGTACAGATCTAATGCATTGTTGTAATGATTTCCCTGAGCGATTGAGATATTTTTAATAAAATTCATGGGCAGATCAGGGATGGACAGCCAAACGGTAACTGTCAGGTGAGAAGAGCAATAGCTGTATTTGCGCCATCACAGGAACCATATGTGCTTCCATATGTTCACTGTGTTCTCATTTCCATCCTGTCTAATAGTGGAGAGATGCTCTGTCGCTGGCTGGGTCTGTAAGCCAACCCGGCCGGCCGTCTCCAGATGCGCCCCCTCTCCCCGTTCCCAGTGGTCTCAGACCTCACCGGGGTCCTTTAAGCAGCCCCCCCCCCTATATCCCCGGGCTAACACGGGCCTGCGGGGCACAGCTCCCACCATCATTTAGAGACTGTCAGTACTCCAGGGTGGGGAGAAGGAGGGAGCGGAGATATATTTCAGATAGCGTCAACCCGCGGATGAAAGATCCGCCCGAAGACGCTAGGGGTGTCACGCTCCGCTCGCTTCTGTTCAACAAGTTCATTTTCCAGCGCCTAGCTACCTCCACCGCCCCCCCCCCCCCTCCTCCCTTTCCTGCTTACCTTGGCTAAGCCGCTTTGCATGTTGATTGGGGGAGGGCTAATCCAGTTTGCAGCTGTCGTAGGCCAATGATGAATCACCTTCCCGTCATTTGGCTGCTCGCCCCTCACTCTGGGAGGAGGGAGGACCTGAAGAAGGAAACAACAGCGGCGGGTTTAACCCTGAGACAATGCGCCTCTCTGTTCCCTGGGTCTCCCCTCTCCTCACTGTGCTATAGGAACAACAATAATGTTTTCTCAGACAATGTCTATTGTGTCACGGATGGGCCTGGACAGTGACACCGAGCTGAAATAACAAGGAGTAATATTGTTTTCTGCTTGGCAGGTGAAAAAAAGCCCAGAGATTCAGATGATTCTGGTCCACCCAGTTCCAGGTAAGAGAGCTCTTCTGGTGCGCTGCCAGCAGCATCGCTCAGATACGAACGTCGCTCACTAATGTCAACTCTGACTGCTAAATACTGATCAGCTACACTCCGCACACAAGAGTAACCAAAAGGGGAAAGAACAAAAGCGTTATCTTCTAACCGTCACGGATAAATAAGCAACGTCGCATCATCACGTTACGTGTAACCTTGTGTTAAAGCTAACTGCTCTAATTTTGAATTCTATTTCAGTTTCAGATGTAGTACTAGGTGTAACAATGAGTGTGTAAAAACAATACGTTGAAGTTCTTTTGGGAAAAGTAAGAAAACACCTCATTTTCTGAGAATGAGGAGAGTTGAAAATGTGGCAGAGCTCTCAAAATCTATAGTTTGGTTTAGTGGTCATATGTGAGATTTCAATCTCAGTCTACAAAAGTCAATAGTGTGAGAGTATGATGACTTTTAGACAGAGCTTAAGTCCAACTCGAGCTAATGTAAAAGCAATGTTTTGATATTTGATATCCCAGATTAACTTTTGAACATTTAGTTGACTTTTCCATCAGAGTACGGCAAAATAAAATTGCTTGGCCATTATATTTAAATATTTTTTTATCATATCAGAATATGTTTATTGATGGAGCAAAATATAATTTTTTTTCTGCGATACATTTTAGAAACACTTTACGTAATTGATAACAGAAACAGTTTGAGCTTTCGGTCTAATTGAAATAGTCAGTATGACAAAGCAAGGAGCTAAATTCCCCCTTTATTTCATTAGCACAATAATGCACAGAGAGCCGTAACAAAGACAAATGTGTGTTTGAGTTTGTGGGTCTGCCCTCAGTATACATTGGCCTGATCTCTTTTCCATTTGCTATGCATAATAAAACCCAGAAAGCACGCGGATGAGAAGATAAAATAATGTTTTCAATGGAGTGGCCTTCAGTATAAACAGAAAAACAATTAAGGAGGTTGCCAGAGCAAACAAATGCCTCGTGAATTCCTCATTCCTCGTTACTGAGGCATGAGCTCTCACAATTACTTGAGGCACTGTGCTTTTAACTAGCGCTTTACCAGCCTGATTACAATACAACCGGGCAAGGGTTTCAATGTAACACAAAGGTTTTAATAAAGAAAAGCAAGTGGTGTGAGCAAGTCATTTGACACACTTTGTGTTCATTTAAAACCGTGAATGTGTAACTGTAGCAATGATTTAAAATGCGCTTCTAGTTTCGATGTGTTAAATGTAAAACCAAATTTCCTAAATAAACCAGTGGAAATCTTATCAAACTCGGATGTGCAGTACTTACTCTGAATTTTATTACATCTGGAAAATGATCAAGCACTAAGGGTTTTGTGATTAATTTATTGTGTTGATTTCACCCTGTTTGGAATTGTAAAAATGTCTACAGATGCTTCATAGCTAATATTTTTTCTTTTAGCATTACATGTCTTAGTTTATTTGTTTTAACTTTACAATTTGAGTAATTTATTTGACTGTGTCTACACTGCACGCTGTTTCTTTATCCAACCAAAGGTGCTATTTACATGTCACAAATACAAGTGTTGTCTCTTACTTGTCTGTGTAACTTTGATATCAAAGTGCTGGCAATGTACCCCCTTTCCCTTAATAGTTTTGAAGAGAAGTGTGAAATTGTCTGTACTCTACACCAGGTCTATGGAAATGCAGGATCTAGCCAGCCCGCACAGTCGAGTAAGTGGAAGCAGCGAATCCCCGAATGGTCCAAACCTTGACAACTCACATATCAATAACAATTCCATCACCCCAAATGGCACTGAAGGTACGTTTTTCTGGGGTTTCTTATTAGTTTCTCGTCGCTTCAAATTTATACACGGCGATATAAATTAGATTTATTTTATTTTCTTTTTTAAATTTATCTTACGTTGAAGTGTAGTGTTTATTTGTTTGTAAAAGTTGTGAAATGTTGATTTATTATGAAAGTGCCACATTGATGTCTGTGTCTTCAATTCTTTTAAGAAAGTAGATAAAACTAGCTGTTTGGAAATTAATTAAGATTCTGCTTATACGTTGGGCCCTGTTTCTTTCCACATTTATCTTCCATGAAAAGATTAGACCAAACGCCATAGTAAAAAGCAATGGTCAGTTTTGTAACAGTAACTAATTAAAGTAAAGTAGGCATATCGGATGAAGCACGTCAGATTTTTTCATTTTGTTTTTGTTTGTTTACACATGGAAACGGGGAGATCTGAGGTCCTTGTCGTCTGTTGTCCTTAAAGTTTAATTCCTCTCCGGAATGTGTTTTTCTCCTCCGTGTGCTTGTGGCATGTAATGTTAAACTGAGTAGTCTTCTGTAGTGTAGTTAATCTAGTGTAGATTAAAACAAAACTGAAACAGTAAACTAATGGAGCAGATTGTCATTCTCTTTTTGCCATTCTTTTTTTCCCATAGGTGATAACATCACTATGCTTACCACAGCTGACTGGTTGTTAAGTTCTAGTTCACAGACCGCTGCAGGTTTGTGCAGTTCTGGTGATACAATGAAAGGACAATACTTGGTGTTTTCACTTTTTTATTTTATTATTATTATTATTATTATTATTATTATTATTATTAAAGTTATTGTAAATATGAAATCTTAAAATAAAGGGTTTCAACCAGAGTAAATTTACTTGAAGCAATTCATAAGCATATTAATTATTTGGCAAAACCACTATTACCTTCTTTATTGAAATAATAATCACAGGCAATTACAGTTGATTTAGCCTGTTTACATTTAAATAATGACAATTATTATTATTATAATGTTTTAACAGTGATAAAGATGTACTTCAATTATTGTGCCTTTCATTATGAGGATATATATTTTTGGCATTAATTGTTGTGTGATGTTGAATATGTCAAAAGCATGGTTTGAGATTGGTTGGCAGCGACACTATGGTTAATGAATGATTCAGATGTGGGCACGAGCAATGTGCTTTGAGATTTGATGTATTGCTGTGTTTTGAAGGCACAGTGGGTATTTGTGGAATGTAGACTGGAGAGCTCTAGTTTGTGCATGCTCTGTCCCACTGTGTTCCTGATCTACTCAAAGAGAAATGTTGCTGTGTATTCCAAAGTTTGACTCGCTTTTTTTACATCAACATGTGTTTCTCAGCACTGTGAGCATAGTAGAAACATGTTAAACATGACAGCGAGTGGCTTCTTCTACCATGAGGGATTTCGATGGGCATGACTCCATACCCACATTGTGAATTTGTTCTTAGAGAAATCCCTCTCCTGAGGTGAAATGGATTTATTTCAAAGACCCTGAGTTGTCAGACAGCTGTAAACATGTCTCTGCTCTTTCATCCTTTTTAGTTCAGCAACCATGATTTATTGTAAAATCTGAAGTGTGGTGTACACTGTTGTAGCAGTCTAACTGCGTTGCACATTAATGGACACATTGGCACATTCTTTTAATTGACTCTGACCTTTTTGCCTATTTTTTTTCCTGATGCTACCTATAAACTTGCGGTAAGCACCCAAATAATAACACTTATATCAGTTATAATGAAATGTCATTGAAAAATAATGAGGTAATGTCAGAATTAAGATGAGTCACATGCCTTCAGGAAATGGAATTAGCCAGCTTGTTATTTCTGTTGTTTAATTTGTCGATTGAAACATTGGTCACACCTTGGATTAAAACCTGCCAAAAAAGGTTTTATCATGTAATCCCTGTTTGTAATGGTTATTATGTAGAGGCACAGTGACATCAGTCAGACTCACAAGCCGGGGGAGGGTTTTCAGCCCTTTTTCTTTTTCAATAGAGACAAATACAATGCTAATGGACGGCTTCACTGTTTATGTATAAATAGACAGAGAGAATACTTCCATATATGTTCCTACCTAATTAATCTGTCCTTTTATCTGCTGAAGTACTTTTAATACCTTTGCCTACTTTCCACTGATTTACCTAAATGAGCAGTTTGAGAATAATCCTATATTAACTTGTCATTCATATAGAAATTAAAATGATTTTCGGAGTACTAATTGAAGTAAATTCAGGATGTCGCAGCATCCCTATGTTATTTTGATATATGCATTTTATAAGGTGTATGAGTAACTCCCATAACAAAGTAAAACTTTGAGGAGCTTTTAAAAAAAAAAAATTTTCATAAAGCACACAAGAGCCCAGGGTGCACTGTGATGACGGGCGAGTGTTTGGGTGTGTGTTGGTGACAATGTGGCCTCTTTCTGTTTGTAGTTAAAACAGAGCCAATGAGCAGCAGTGAGATAGCCACCTCGGCAGCCGACGGGTCTCTAGACAGCTTCTCAGGATCAGGTGAGAGGGGGAGGGGCCCCACACCGCTTCTCACAGCTGCAGAATTGATTAGCAGGAGATGGGCTCAGAGATCCTGCTCTGATAAGCAGGGGCCCAGGAAGTGTCCCTGCAGCTAAAGCACAGAGAGAGGGGTAGAGAAAGAGAGAGAGAGAGACAGAGACAGACAGAGAGAGAGAGAGACTCTGTTCCCATGCCAACTCGGTTGAATTATGATCTGAAATAATATGAGACAGGTCTCACCGGTCCAGTGACATGGCATCCCCCTAGCCTTCACACTCTCTTTTTCTGTGATCCTTTCAGAGTAATTACCCTTCATGCAAACCGTGCCTCTCAGATACAAACACAAGACCTAAAAGCAAATCACGGGGTTTTTCAGGATAATGCATCTTTTGGAAATTATTTCATAATCAACAGTGGATATACATTTATGTGTAGAAAAAAACCTTGTGTGACCTTTTACTCAATAATTTTATATTGTACCATATACAGTGTCAAAGTGAAATCAAATATGCCTCGAATATATATGTTTTATATCCATTTAACAACTCTTCGCAAGCAAAGTTGAAATTAGAGTGTAACATACTGCTAATTTGCTTAATTTCCATTCATATTTAACTATGGACCTGATCTGTGAATGTTAGACTCACATAAATCAGGACTGTGCCTTCTCTCTTTCACAGTATTAATGAGAATTAGTAATTTTAAACCACTTTTATACTTTGGGGAAAGAAAAGGTTCGCTCCAACCAGAAGGCCAAACGTCTGTTCTAGACACAGGTGCTGATGTGTTGGGGAAAGTGTTCAATATCAATAATGTCTTAGGGCTAACGGCATACTGTGTTCCTCAAAGAGAACTAAATCCTTACTTTACATGTCATGACCAATTTAACATATACTGAGGAACTGACTCGCTCTCCCTCAGTGAGCCTGAACCCGAAATATACTTACCTTTTCACATTTTACAGGATTGCTTTTCTTCGCCCATATCCTTTTAGACACTCCTCATTGTGACAAAAAGGTTCTTGCTGCTCTCTGCAATGTATTTATTGTTTCATTATTGAACACATTTGTGTATTTACTTGAGTGAGAAGTAAATCAACTAATGAATAGTCTCAGTATTCTTTTTCTTCTTTTTTTTGCGCACTACAGTGATGTTATACAGTATCCCATTGTTCTTTTAAACAATTCATTTGCACATTAACATTATTTGGGCATTTCAGTACATGACTTAATGTTACACACATACATGTTAAACACAGTTTCTTAAAATTGTCTTATAACCCAAATATATACATTTACAAGCTTTAGGGGAATGTGAGAACACTTTGTCCTCAAAATAATGAATTCCATTAAGAAGTAGACCTGACTAAAATAAACTGACACACAGATATCTATTTGTTTTCGGGTTTTCTACTTATGTAGGCTATGAGATGCCATTTTGCACATTGATTATTATTGATCAAAAACAGATGGGTCTTTTCTGTCAAATGTGACAATGGATTTTTATTGTCACAACTAAATATTTTTGAGTTCTATTGACTGCTTAATCGCAATATTGAATTTGAATAGGAAAAAATTTTAAATAAATAGCACTACAGTTGTAGTGAAAGTAAGTAAGAGTGACTGAATACCTGCTAAGCTAACGGTCTTCAAAGGTTTCATCTGTCCTACATTTTACTTTGCGTTTTTCATGAAAAGAAATCATCATGATTATCGGTGTGGTTGTTCTTCTTTTCTTCTCAGTGCAAAGATGTGAATGTTCACAGAAACCTTGTCATTCTTTCTATGCTTCCAAACACAAGGTTGCATTTGCACAGTAGTAGATGTGTTTTCAAATGAAAGTGGCTATCTAACGTGTTATTAGAAGCGGGAACCGCAATGATGGCACTCTGTGTTTTATAATGTAGAAATAGTTACCTGTAATCAGTGCTGTCACTTCCATAGGATTGCTGCTTTTGGGGCTTAGATAGAACAGGGCCACAGGCGCACTGATGAATCATGTTTCCCTCTGTGCATTTTCACCAGTGGTTTCCATGGCACATTTAAGTATTAGAAGAGATACAAAGTCAGCAGAAAAATGAATGTTTTTACCTGATTATTTTACATCATTATTGCTCTTCATTTGTTAACCTAAAGTAAGGTTACAGAAATAAACAGAGTAATGCAATGTAATTGCTGTTTCCTTGGAATCCAGAAGTTCTGTTGGCAAAAAATAATATTTACCTTATTTTTTAATGTTTAAATATGTGCTTGCTTTTTTTTCTTCTTTTTACTCTCCTCAGCTATTGGAACTAGTGGCTTCAGCCCAAGACAAACTCACCAGTTCTCTCCACAGATTTATCCTTCCAAGTAAGACTTCTTTTATTTTTCTTTAAGAAAATAAGCATCATCCGAATTCATTTGGAGCTCTAATTAGATCCTTCTGTAGGATCTGGATATTTTGACCAGCTTTGTTTGTGTGGACGTCTGCAGTTTGCATATTCAAAATCTGTTGTAATTATTACCTTGCAAAAATGTATTTTGTGATTTATTATTCTTTTGCAATGGATATCACCCGTTTGATTACTGTCTTTTTCACTTCTTTATGGAGCTTGGTCCTGTACTTTTTTGATCAAGTAGCAGAATCACAATGAATTTGTCGGCGAGCAAACTCGAGAATCATTTTTTAATGCTGAGACGTGTGTGGGTTTTATTTTTAAATTCTCTTTCTCTCACTTTCTATTTTTAAAACAGCAGACCTTATCCGCATATTCTTCCTACTCCTTCATCCCAAAATATGGCTGCGTACGGGCAGACGCAGTACACCGCAGGCATGCAGCAAGCTGCAGCGTATGCCACTTACCCTCAACCAGGGCAGCCCTATGGAATTCCAGCCTATGGTAATTACACAAGGGCCAGAAGATAGCCCTCGTCTTTATGCTATTAGTAATGATGTATATACAGGGTCTGGGCGCGTTTGCAGTGCTGATTTATATGGCCAGAGGCTCAATGCACGTGTCAGGATAGCTTCAGCTTCAGAACCTCTTTAGCGAATCATGGTTTTCATGTCAGATGTTCATATAAATATATTATATGTTATTGTATTGTTCACAGTTTCCCTTGTTTAGAAAACATTGCTGACTTGTTCTTCCTCAGAAACCTTTAAGAATGTAAATATGATATTAGCGCGGTTAGCACTGGGACTATACTGTATTTTGGTGGTTGTTAAGACTGTGTAGCTGAAGATTTATGGTCATGGCAACTCGGCGAAATGCTTGTGCCATTTCTTTATTTTATGTTCAAGAGACAGTGCTTCAGCATGGACCCCCCAGACCTCCCCAGGCTTGTATGAGCTCTTTAGCTGCAGTGATGGTAACACTCATTGCCCAATAACTCATTCTCTTCCACCAAGGCAGCAGTGCTCTGGGGTTATGACCTGGAATGGCATGAATCTAATGACATTTTAGAGGCCAGCCATACTGCTGACCAGTGCTGGACCTAAAAGCCGTCCGATTTTCCATTCACAAGTGCTCAAATATCAGGGTCTGTAAGAAGCAATCAGTGGGATTTTAAATTGCATTATTTAGTGCCTTTCTTAAAAATATCCCTGAAGTGATTTTTTTTTTAGCTTGGAACATAGTGTTCTTTTCTCCCACCTGAGTTTCAGTTGACTTTGGTATAACAGTAAAAGAGTATAGAAACCCAACACTACCCTGAACTACCCTGAACTACCCTGAACTACCCTCTGTGTTCCACCTGCATTGTTTAACTTCACAAATGAATATGCTACACAGACAGATTTTGAAGATTCATCAAAATGGCACATATTACAGTAGTGTAAAAGCAGAGCACATATGCAGAATATGTGCCTAAGTTATGTATTTAATACTAGCAATGAAGGTCAGTCATCTATTAAAACACATTTTACTACAACTCTAGGGCCTTCAGGGACATGAATGTACAGTCAGATTTAGGAAAGCTCTATTACTGAGAAAAACATTTTAAGTAACATTTGAATATGTTTTAAACAATATTTTTTTTTTATGTATACATTTGAGGTCAAAGGTTGAAAACTGTGCATCATACAGATCTGTCACTAACTGATTTAGGTCCATTGTGGGCAGGCATCAAGACAGAGGGTGGGCTCGCCCAATCGCAGTCCCCCGGACAGGCGGGCTTTCTGAGCTACAGTTCCAGCTTCTCCACGCCCCAGACAGGACAGGCTCCCTACAGCTACCAGATGCAAGGTCAGGATCACTCCTCTCTGTAGCAAGTGGCGAAACAGAAACACGTTTTCTCTCGGTCTCCTTCAAAGAAAAACAATTAATGGCATGCACGGACCGCTCCATAACATCCTCAACCAGATGGCTGCAGCGAGCGCCGGTTATACACAGTCTATATAGTGTTACCGTTTCACAGGAATCAACACAGACTAGGGGGAGAGAGAAAAAATGGCGGGCTTTTACAAATGAATGGCCATCCCCTCTGCTGCTTTCCTGTTTTCTCTGGCCGTGTACCCTGCGGCTTAGTTTTTCACGCGTGTGCACATTTTTAGAAATATGGAGAAAACTAGGAAATCAATATTTCACTCCAAATCTACGTTATGCCGGGTTTTTTTTTGCGAGCGAGCACAACAGACCGGCTGCTATGTTTCATGTCAGGCTTCCTCATGTTTGGCAGCGGCAACAGAACAAGTAGCATTGGGCGCTAACTTCTGCCGCTCCCTCACACTCGCGCGGCTTTGTGTTCGCTTTACAGAGAACGATGTGTGACAGTAGAAACATCCCCAGATGTTTTTTGAAAATCCCCCGGAGCATCTCGCAGTAAATAGCGTAGTGGAGCAGCAGATGTACATGTGCAAACAACTTCTCCATGGCCCTTTCGCGAAGCAGCAGCTGCTGCCGCTGTGGCTTTCCTATTGTGCAGCGCCGACGTTCAAGCGCTGCTCCTCCCGTACCGCGATGCCTTAAGTCACGATGACAGCATTATGCGCCCATTTGTCTTCCGAGGGCCGTGTATTCCCCCACCGTCAGCTCCCCCGTCCGCCATGACAGTCGCCGCTCCGGGAGCGGCCTTTTAATGCCCCCTGCCGCGATTAACACGTTAGCGATCGACCGACGCGTCAAGTGACAGATGACCGCCAGTGCATTAACCAGGTCAGACCAGGTTCCCATTATGTACCCCTTGCTCTGTATTGATTGGCCGTTCCTCGAGATTGCCAGGGCGGAATGGCACAAGGCTGAGCACTGGGGCCTCACCAGACTCCCCCCTCACTATTCGATACTCCCCCAGTCCAAGGCACTGCTATTACTGCCAGTCTGTTCCCAGCTGTCAAAGGAAATACAATTAGATTAATGTTTTTACACTTTGCCTCCATGTCTAATGACATGGAGCTTTGCTTGGGTGCTCAACCAATGATACAAAAATGCATGGGACAAGGGGATTTTGGTCACTTTTACTCATGTGTGCATACATTGTTTCTTCAAACATGTGTATTTTAGTAATAACTGAAAGAAAAAGGAGACTTTAAAACAGGTGGTGTTATCAGATACTGCTGGTTTTATTTGTGATGTGATGATGACAATTCCAGTTCAATGCATTTATACTGTGCATGATATGTTTAGGTGGTCATAATAAAAACAGTAACACTTAACGAGAAATTAATTTTTTTATAAGTTTTACATTCAGTTACATTTATGAAAAAGCTTGAAAAGAGGACATAATTAAAAATGTAGAGTTCAGTCTCTTAACATGCAGTGATTGGGGAAATAATTGGGGTTTCCCCCTCTTCACACTGGAGAAGGCAAGAAAGGCTGAAGTCTGGACTCTTTAAAACAAGCCCATCTGGACTTCATAGCGTATTCCCAGGAGGGGCAGACTAACTTCTGCTACAAATATTGTGCACTGATGATAGACATAGCCCATGGCAAGAAGACTGATCATGCAAAGCAAATGGACCCCCAATTGGACAGCCATAAGGCAGGCCAGTGTCTGGTCTTGAGTGTACACACTAGAGCTACAAAAGAGAGAGAGAGAGAGAGAAAGAAAAGTGCCCCTGGGAGCCACAAAGTGTCCCTCAGCATGTGTTCATTCTTCAAATGTTAGCAGAGGTCTCTTCTCTTTCATGTGGATCCTGGCTTTCCACCGAGAGGACCTTTGCCCTGCAAGTTAGAGCTTTTATCACTTTTTTTGAACTGTGCATTAAGCTAATTTGTTGTACAATGGGGGTTTATACATTTACTTGGCGTGAAAGAGAAAACCTCGTTGATTCACAGTTTTGGCATCTGAATTCCTCAACAAAGAAAAAGCAGGCGAGCATTTAAATAAACCGCCGCGTGGAGGAGAATCGCTTAAATAAATAAGAGAGCCCTTTAATCTCCCGGCATCTCATTTGATAAAAGTGTTTAGCTGAAACCGCCGCAGCCCAGCTAGGCCACACAACTGGCTCACAATGAAGCTGGTTCACGTTGGTTACGGTTTGGGGGGCCTGCCCTAATGAAAGTGATGACCAGAGGATAAAAGGCTCTCGTTCTGTTTGCTTCCCTGAACAAAGGTGTAATTACGCTCTTCTGTAAGCGCAGTAAATTAATCTCTGGTGCATTTCCATAGGAGGTTCAGCGCTAACTGAAGAAGAACCTTTAGATAACAACACAGCTTTTGGTGCGCCTGAAATTTTATTTATTTATTTATTTTTTAATTTTGAAATGTGTAACTTGATGTAGTACTGGTGGGAAATTTTCACGACGGAAAAGTATAACTAGTTTTGATCACCAAGTTTCTCATTTTTAATTGTAAAAAATGAATCAATACAATTGATGAGAAATAAGCAGTGTGTCAAATTTACCATATGTTTTGGGGCTGCTTGTGGGCTCTTAAGAAACTGTTCTTGTATCTTAAGTTAAATGGTTCATATTGTTTCCAGGTCATTGAACAGGGACTTTTATAAGACAATACGCAAACCCTTAGAAATTTCAACATGTACCTCAGGTGCACTCTAAGCATGGTGCTAATGTACCTTTTTGAAATTGTGAGGTGCTGATCTGCACAGGTTTACTGCATGTCATTTCTGGAATACCCCCATTGACCACCACTGATGTCATATGCAGTGCCCTCCACAGTTATTGGCACCCCTGGTAAAGATTAGTAAAAAGGGGTTATAACAAATTCACCTCAGTCTTGTGTTATCTCACACTGGAAAAATTTGAAAAATCAAACCTTTAATTGAAGTAAATTTATTCGGAGAAAAAAGAATCCCTCATCAAGAAATAATTATTTTTAGCAAAACCACGTGTACAACAATTATTGGCACCCCTAGAAATTTGAAGAAAATGTAACTGAAGAATTTTTTCCATTTATATTTTACTTTTTAAAGTTGATCAGTGTTTAGGAACTTTCCAGCAGTAATCCATGACTTCCTGTTTCACTGGGGTATAAATATGAGGTGACACAGAGGCCATATTCTCTTATTCATACATCAACATGGGAGCGATAAGAGAACACACAAATCAAATGAGGGAAAAGTGTGTTGAGCTTCATAAGTCAGGGAATGGCTATAAAAAAAATAGCTACTCACCTGGAAATGCAGATATCTAACGTTAGGGAAATACTTAAAAAGTTCAAAGCAACTGGAACTGTTACAAACTTGCCTGGAAGAGGACCCAAGTTTATTTTTCCCCCACGCACAGTGAGGGGGATGGTAAGAGAGGCAAAAAAATCTCCAAGGATCACTGTTGGAGAATTACAAAGGAAACTAGCATCTTGGGGTCATCAAGTCTCCAAAAATACCATTAGACGTCACCTCCATGCCAACAAATTATTTGGAAGGCATGCCAGAAAAAAGCCTTTTCTGTCATTTCACCAGAAACGTAAGCGCCTGGAGTTTGTTAAACGCTACTGGAACTTTGACTGGTAGCGTGTTCTATGGTCGGATGAAAGCTTTTAGCTTTTTTTTAGCTTTTCGGCAACCAACACTCAAGGTGGGTTTGGCGTAAAAAGAAGGATGGCTATACCAAAAATAACCTGATCCTCACTGTTAAGCATAGTGGAGGTTCAGTGATGTTGTGGGGCTGTTTTACCTCTAAAGGCCCTGGGAATCTTGTTAGGGTACATGGCATCATGAACTCCATGAAATATCAGGAAAGGTTTTATCTGAATCTGGCTACCTCTGCCAGGAAACTAAAACTGGGTCGTCTCTGGATCTTCCAGCAGGACAATGATCCAAAACATACATCCAAATAAACACAAAAATGGTTAACTGAACATAAAATTAAGCTTCTGCCATGGCCATCTCAGTCCCCTGACTTAAACCCCATTGAAAACCTGTGGGCTGAGCTGATGAGCAGAGTGCACAAAAGAGGACCTAGGACTCTGGATGATCTGGAGAGATTTTGTATAGAAGAATAGTCTCAGATTCCTTGCTCTGTTTTCTCCAACCTTATTCGATGTTACGGGAGAAGACTCAGTGCTGTTTTATTGGCAAAGGGAGGTTGTACAAAGTATTAAATGCAGGGGTGCCAATAATTGTGGCACATGTGGTTTTGTTAAGAATAATTATTTCTTGATGAAGGATTTTTTTTCTCAGAATAAATTTACTTCAATTAAAGGTTGAATTTATCTCATTTTTTTAGTGTGAGATTAAGCTAATTCACCAAACGGTTAATTTTTTTATAACCCTTTTTACTAATCTTTACCAGGGGGTGCCAATAATTGTGGAGGGCACTGTATTTGATATCGTCAAGAAGAACTCAAGAAAAGTATAAGACAGCCTAGCTAAGTGCTTGGTTATTTCTTGAAACAGGCAGATAAGAATAATGAAATATTCTAGGTTTTCTTTTCATGAGACAGCCAGGCAGTGTTTGTGAAGCGCTCAGCTGTCAGTCGTGTTCACTGATGTGAGAGTGCAGGTGGAGGGTTAAAGATCTCTGAAAGAAGCGGAACTCATTTCAGCTCTCAGGGATAGCATGGCCTCCAGGCAATGCTCTCCTCTCTCTCTCTTTCTCTCTCTCTCTCTCTCTCTCAGACCTTATAATTCATGTCATGTATATTATTAAGTCATTAGATTTTATCACCGTTTGATTGATTTAATGACCCAAAGGTGCCTCTTTTGAGCCACCCAGCTCAATGAAGAGTAGACAGACATGCATATTCATTGCACAGAATGTCAGGAAGAGGGACTGCCCCCCCACTAATACAACAGCACCACTGTTCCCATTATTGTGAGGACAGCAATGGCAGTGAGCCCAGGCCCCACCCCTCCCTCTCAGGACCCAATCACTACAGGGAAGGAAGTGGAAGGAGATAAGGCTTGTGATCCACAGACTCTTTCATGCCAAACTTTTAAGGGGAAAAAATGTTCCACTGAAATTTGCAATTTGTTTGTTTTGCTGGTTTTTAACCGCGTTGTTCCAATTCCATTGCATTCCATCGCAAGTCCAGATGAATGTTAGAATGGAACTTTTTGGTGTATCATAATTCTAATTCAGTGGCCAACTTTGAGACACTCGCTTATTAAACGCCGCATTTTATTTTTGCCAGTCTACGTAAACACAATGAAAAGATGATTATATGTTGGCTCTTCCAGGAGGCAGTTTCACAACAACGCCAGGGCTGTATGCAGGAAGCAATTCTCTGACCAATTCGTCTGGATTTAACAGCACACAGCAGGTAATCATTGTCTACTTTCATTTCCCCGAGTGTGACATTTGTTAGCCGTATTTACAAACACTGACGTGAAACTATCTGCGTGCTGATACCGCATTTTTAAACGGACAGATACATTACAGGTCACCTCTTTATCTGGAAACGTTTACGTCTCCGCGTGGCCATTTACATATTACCCACATTTCATGAATCTCATAACATGTTTTGACTAATGGAGACATGGATTATCTCGTTCTCCCTGCACATCTGTAATCATGCCACAGGGGGGGAAAGTGAAGGGGTCGCAGTCCAGATGCAAGAGAGAGGAGACATGTGTTTGCATTTATGTTTTGGATTCTGTACTGTAAAGTAGCAACATTTGGAAGCGGGGTAATCTCATGTTACCCTCCCTCTGCAGGACTATGCCTCTTACCCAGCCTTCGGCCAAGGTCAATACGCGCAGTATTACAACAGCTCGCCGTACACGTCCCCGTACATGACGAGCAACAACACCAGCCCCTCCACCCCTTCCACGACGGCCACCTACACCCTGCAGGAGCCCCCCTCCACCATCACCAGCCAAGCGCTCACCGAACCCCCTGCAGGTGAGGCTCCGGCACCTTCCGGCTGCTTCCGCTGCTCCTTCCTCTTTGATGGTGATGAAGGTGTGCAGGACATCTGGCCTGTCTTGCCCTATCACTGAAGGTGGCTTTGCGTGTAGCAGTACACAGCTTACCGAGACTCCTCTTGTTGTAATACAGAGTAAAAGGTGTGTGCGTGTGTTTGTACGTGCATGTGTGTGTGCGTATGCATGAATATGTGTGTGTGTGCTTATTCACGAGTATGTGTGTGTGTGTGTGTTGATGTCATACAGATTAATTTATGCTGCTAGTGTTGGGTCTCTGTTGACTTGCGGGTTCTCTCGTTCTCCAGTAAAGCTTTTTCGCATGTCCAGATTATGCGGCTGCCATCAGCTAATGGAACAGCTGCAGAAGTGCGTCTGATATTGGAATACAAGTCCGTTCAAGCACCAATAAAAGTGTTTTTGAAATAGGACAGCCGAGTATGATCCTGTAATTGTACGTTGCCGCTTCTGAAGGCAGTGACGGACTGATGTTTGTTGATTGGTGTGTTTTCATCGTGAGCCAGATTAAAAGTTGTTGGCTTCAGTGTAAAACCACTTTAGTGTTATAAAGGCTGTGGTGCCTGCTTGCTCTTGAATTCAAAGGCCAAGGATGGTAAATACGAGCCAGCTACAGAAATGTATTTCATCTTCCGCTGAATCATTGGATGCCTAACGTAATTATAATGTATTTACAATAATTGTATTACAACCACTTATCAGAATAACATTGAACAAGCTGTGTGGTTTTTATATGAAAATACACAGATTTCCGGCAATACAGAATGGCTGTTTATCATATCTTTTAATGCAATGAAGTCCTATTTTGTACACGGCTCTGCTGAGAGGAAAGTGAAAGCAACTGACTAACTTGGCTTGCAGTGCAAGACATACCAACACGATCACTGGCTTAGACACTGACCGTGTAAACTTTTTTTCTTCATAAAAAAAAGTTATTCACTTTTTTCATGTAAGGAGGGTTTTCACCCTGTCAGTCAGATATGTTTTCTTTATCTCTCTTGAGTACCCGCGTGATATGAAAGCGGTAAGTCACATAAGCAAAACGTGCCTAAAATGGAGGCTTTTGTTCCTTGGTCTTTTAACACTTCCCTCTGATACCCTTGTTCCAACCACATTGAAAATAAATGACTTATTCAGCTGTCAAATACCTTTCATCGCCAAACATGTTTCAACATTGCTGTAAATGTATTCTTAACAACGAGTGTCAGCAGTCGAGGCACAAGTACTGAACGCTTAAGTCGCTGTGAATCTTGTGCATTATTTACAGTTGTGTATTTCACATTTTGATGACATGCTATTAATAAGCCAATATTATATTTAGAAAGGAGCGTTACCTTGACCTGTCTGTTGATGGATTCCCACGTTAACATTTGTGGAGATTACTCTAATTATGGGGTCTTCAAAATATATATTTTGAAGTGCCCAGTTGATTCGAGGTCATTCACATTTGTACATTCATCTAATAACTTATGCTGTGCTATAGTAATATTCAGTTAGCTAATAGCACTTTAATGTGTATTGTGTCTTTGTGGCTTTTACTATAGATTGTGCTAGAAGCTACGCCTGCATTTTGTTTTGATATATCATTTCTAGTATGTGTTTCTCTTTCTGTGTGTTATGCTTGGGCATGACTCTTTGACTCTGCAGGGAAAACAGTGCATGTTGATGGGAAGACTTAAGTGTCCCCCATTGCTCTCCATACATTTGCCAAAACAGCAAGCACAAGCCCATGACATCATTTCTAATGAATTTTATTGAGTCATGAGGCTAGATGTTATCAGGGAAGACAGCTTTAGACCTCCAGCAGCCCCGCAGGCACGACCTGGTCAGGGTTTACTGTCGCTTACAATATGCTATCCTTCAGTTGTCATATTTTTAGTGATTACAGACTCTTTACCTGGCAACCAGCAGTTCTTCCTTACTCTCTGAGATCAAACCGCATGCTTTTATGCACTTTTATGCACTGTTATTTAGGTCTACTGTATCATTTCTGCAATCCCTTTATAGCCTTGGTGGATGGATTATTAATTGTATCTTACAGTATTGGGTGTCAAGATATTGGAGCGTGATTTCCCAGCCTCTGCTTACCATTTATAAGTACTGTAGTCAGCATGTGGCTGTTTGACCCAGATGGAATATATATTTCCCAATGTTACAATGATTTTATCGGAGTTTCAGTAACAGTAACATCTAAGCATCGTGCGATCTTAAATGCTGGTAAAAACCTTGACTTCTCTGTTACAAATAGACTGACAAAGAGCACCAAGGTGAGGTAATCAAGATGTGTTGTACAAGAAAGAGTACAAAGCTGTGCATTAGCTGTGGTTAACTGCTGTAAAGGGTATCGCGAGTGTTAGTATTAAATTAATGGCATATCCGACAATGTGGGCAGTAGCTTCCCTCCCATCCATCCACGAGGTAAAAAGATCTCACCACACAGACCAGGCTTGAAGGTGAAAGTCTTTTTTTTATAGTTGTTTTTTTTTTTTCTGGTACAGGAGAGTACAGTACAATCCACAGTCCATCAACTCCCATTAAAGATTCAGATTCGGATCGATTGCGTCGAGCTTCGGACGGAAAGTCACGTGGCCGGGGAAGAAGAAACAACAACCCGTCACCGCCTCCGGACTCTGACCTTGAGGTACAGCCCCTCTCCTGTTCTTTGTCTCTTTGAGATACACACCCACACACATGCACACACACACGCACAAACGCACACACACACACACACATACTTCCATCAGACTAACAAATAACAGAAACTGTGAAAGGCGTTTATCTTTTCCAACATTACAATGACCATACTTCTGTCATTCCTGTTGGCTGTTTCAATGGTTTCTGGAAATTTTCAGTCAGAGAGAGTGGGAATAGATGTTGAACCAGTTGTCAGAACCATAATTTGAGGATGGCACGTATCAGCTGAAACAAAATACTCTTCCAGGCGTAAATGACCCATACATCAATGTCGTTCCACTGCATGACATTTTACTGAAAGTGACAACCCTGTAGCAATCTGCATCACGCATAGTATCTTGCCATGTGCTTTCACTCATACAATATACAGTACAACTCAAAGAAGCCCAATGCCCTTGCAGTTCTTGGGTGTTAATATTAATTCTTTGAAAAATAATAGTTGATCTGACCCATAATAGCTCTGACATCATAGCATGTTAACATATCCAGTTAATTAGTCTGTTGTTATTGATTGCTTTAATGTAGAGGGCAGAAATGGATTGCGTGTATCGGTGGTGGAGTCCTGCGGTGACCAGTAGTAGCAAATGGAGCAGTATCCCAATGGCACACTGCTTTATTGACAAGAGGATCGCCTTGCAGGGTACAGAGTGCACCATCGATCTTTTTCTATCTTTCACAGCGCGTTTTCATCTGGGATTTGGATGAAACAATCATCGTTTTCCATTCCTTGCTCACCGGGTCTTACGCCAACAGATATGGAAGGGTAAGTGACATCAGACTGCAGCAGCATCTTCTATCTGCACTTCTATCGTACAAAAATATTAAAAGGCGCAGTTAGATGAACATACAGAAACCGTTTGGACGGAGAGTTTGTCTGGGTCGATCTGATCTCAGTGTGCAGATAATTGTTTCTTTTTTAAATAGGTCCAATGAGCCTTCTCAAGTATTTTAATTATTTTCACAGCTGTGTGGCTGGACGTGATTGGGGAGACAAAACAGTTGTGCTCTATAAAGATCTATTGCCAGGTCACAACACTTCACAACACAAATTCAGAAATGCTATAGATTTTCTTTGGTGCTTTTCCAACTTTGGATTAAGTTCAAAGTTCAGACTAGGATACTAAGCAGTCAAATGGAGCCCAAGCAATATTTCATCTAGTGAATTATAATTTTTAATTGAACATTTCTAAATTTTCACCATATAGTGCTTTTTATTAGTATTGCTGCTGCAAGGAATGGCAGGGATAATTCTCTGAAGTAGTCTATCAAATGCTGCAGTTTATAAGGGGTATGTCCATATCATTGAGAATTAGGCTTTGGGATTTTTGGGACATCATATTTGTTATTCTGTTGAAACAAGTGCATCTAACTTTTAAAACAAGCATTTTGGGAAATATGGTAATCTTCCATTTTCTCATGATTCACAGTGACCTTGTATTCTTTAAATAACACTGATTATGTGCATTAAAAGTGCGGTTAAAATGAGCTGTATTTACTCATTTAAAGATGTGTGTGTTTGTGTATGTGTGCGCAAGCAAGACTGTCTTTTTGCATATGTAACATTTGTGCTTAATATCATTATGTGGTTAAGAGAATTTAGAAGAATGTTTGAAGGAAGAAGCGTAATATGTGAGGGAGATGTTTTTGTTCGTCCTCTTCCTCCGTAAAGCATATCCATTCGGATGAATAAAGTGTGCTTTCACCCTGGGTTCCCCTTTGCACTCAAATGAGGGCATAATATGGGGGCTGTGTTTTATCTTATGGGGTGAGTGGCCTTCCTCTGACCCTGTGCTGTGACTGCTATACACTGGTAAAGTGCTTTGGTAACTTTCCCAGAAGAAGGCAATGCTAAAGCTTCTTTTGCTTTTCATGAGCAAAAGAAGTAAAATGGCACCTTCTGTTCATTTCCTGTGGGAGAGAAGCTGTACTGTTCACCAATAAACTTGAATTTAAAGTTAAAAGTGAGTCTTTAGATAAAATAGTTTGTTGAGGTACTCCTGCGGTTATTTGATTTTGATACTGGTACAATGGACAGAAAATCAAGAACATTTATGGAAATATGAACGCATTCATATAGGCAGACATGTTTGTAAATAAGGAGATGTTGTAATGTGTGCAAATTCATACGTTTTGTTGTACATATAAATGTAAATGAAAACGTTAGCGGTTAGATGATCTGTCAAATTGTAATGTGACCGTGGAACTACAACAGACAGTAATTTCTTTCCCACCCAATCAGAATGCTGACTCTCGGTTTCTGTGCCGTGCTGGTACTTCAAACACAGCGCATTCCCAGATCGCCTAAAGAGATTACGAACTGACAAATAACAATTTGCATGCTTGCATAAACAGTTTCACTGTACACATTTTGTTGAGGGAAAAAAAAAATTGTACTACTCTCTGTAGCGTGGTGTCGCCTGTTAATTGCTTTATACATTTGTAACTTATTCCGACAAGACAAAAAGCAAAAAGTTTAAAAACTGTGTTTTTTCCTCCTTAGCTGCCAAGCAGGGCCTATAAATAGAGTATCCCAGCGCACTGCTGTGGTTATCAGTTATCCTAATTGGCATCAAGGCAGCTCGCTCCCATAAAGCTGATGGGTGAGGCCAGCTGTATAGCCATTGGGCGGGAGGAGGTGGGGGGTGGGGACGAGGGTGGGGGTAGGGAGGCGGGAGGGGGGGGTTGCTGGGGGGGGTGGAGTTGGCTAGATGACACTGACGTCTGGAGACAGGTGGAGCTGTACAAGTGACAGCAGCCGCCTTTAGCCTTCTGGCCCGCTTGTATTCTTAACTCTCTCCCTGAATGATTGTTTAGATTTGATTGGAAAGGATTTGCCTACCCAGCAGTACTTTGCTTGTAGATTTTTGTCTGCATTTTGACTCCTGCTCTTTTTTAAAAATAAAATTATTATCAGTATCGGGGATTTGGCTTCTTAATTTTCTTTTTATTTTAAGCGCCAAAACAGAAGACTAAAGTTTTTCTTTTTTTTTCTTGGAATTTAATTAAATTTGATGGCGGAGAGAGAGAGAGTGGAAAGCATGTAATTACCTGTAATCTGGAGAAAGGTGTTGCAGGTGTTTTGGGTGGGATTCAGGTCTTTTTGTGTGGTTCCCCCCTCTGTTTTCAGGCAATCAGTAAAAAGCTCAGGCTTGTTAGGCCCTGGACTTTACTCATAATCCTCCCTAAGAGTACCACCTAAAAACAGCAGGGCACACGGGGACGCTGATAATCTCATTATTATTTTATTATGTGTGTGTGTGTGTGTGTGTGTCATGTGTATATTACATCACATTGATGAGTAACCATGTCATTAGTGACATAATGCAAAATACAAGATGAAGCACGATGCCCTGGAATACTCATTCGATTAATTACCCCAATGCAACTCCAATGATGAGCATTGGCTGCTTAAAATTATACAAACAATATTTATTTACTTTAATTATAACCCAGATTGTTTTTCTCCAGTCCAACTAAAGTCAAGGCAAATGCTCCCTTTTATTCCTGTGGTTATTTATTTTTCAGTGGCTGGTTGCCAAGACGGTCTGCCGTAATCTGCAATCTGTTTACCTCGTTGTGGAGCGTTTATGATATAAAAGTTGACGGAGACTCGTGTTCTGCTCAACTGAAGAGATAAGACGGTCGTACTGCTTACTCGCATGTCACGCTTCATGAAGCGCACGAAAGTCAAAAAGGTGAAGAGGAAAACTCACAGAAAACTCACAGAGTTCTCACAGAAACGTGCACACACTGTGCGCGAGGTGTTGCCCTGTCATATACCGCAACATTCATTGTCGTCTGATTGAAAGAAGGAAAAAAACTGTCAGGGAGCCACTACCTATTCATTAACTATTTAGTTAGTTAACTCTTCTCTTTGTATTATCTTACAGTCTTCCAAAACATATCAACTTTACCTTTAGTATACCAAATTTTGTAAAAGAACATGAATAATATTTTGTACAGAGCTTCAGAGTTCAGACAGAAATGTGTTATTATTATACCGAGATTCACTTCATAGCAGTGTATCGTGCAGTACTTTCCCTGACCTTTACTTTACCCATGTGAACCAAATCAGGAGGCCACCAAACGCACTGTTGTGTGTTGTGACCTTTCTCTTGCAGAGTATTCAATGAAATATTGATACCATTGACTCATTTATTTTATCCCATATAATTAAGTCACTAGGGAGGGTAATTCAGAGGGAATGGAATGCAGCTCTGCATAGATTTATTTGACCTAATGTAGGAAAGCAGTAAACCATTAAATTCGTATTTGTGCAGGTCAAAAGTTGACTTTTCCTACCATTAGAATTAAAGGCCAACACGTTATTTGTGCGAAAAAAAATTATTCAGTCCTCCGTTATAACTGTAAATGTCAGAATCAAACTGGCTTGATTTGTGTGAAAAGGACTGTTGGGGAGTATGAGGGGATTTGGTGGAGGATTATGTGTTAAATCACTGAAGGCATACAGAGGATGGAGTATTTCTTTTCGAGACTGGGAGACCAACTCATTTCAGATGCATCCGCTACATCGAGATAACTCATACCTTTCGCATAACGCATTCACTAAAGAGAATGTTCCATTTTTCATAAATGTGTGTAGTCTATTGGCGTTGTACAGCTTTTGCACATCAGTGACTAGACCTAAAATGAACAAGTAAGGTTTTCTCTTGTTATATGTTGTTTATAATTGGACCAGTAATTTAGCTGACAAGGGGACAGTGACCCTGAAGAAACAGAAAGTCGCTCAGCTCACTGAGAAAGACAAAATGGTGGTTAATTGTGTGAATGGACTATAATTTGTGTAACAATGGCTCCAATTATGCAGTTTTAAGCTCAATTAAAGGTTAATTAACTTAAGTGCTTCTTCTAAATGTGGCTACAATGCAGGCTTTGTTGTTATTGTTATAAAAAGGCTATCTGAGTAAAGTCTGTTCTGTACTCTTAACTGTGTCCCTGTTTACCAGTGTCCAGTACATAGAGACCAACTCAGAGGAAAGCAGTACAAGAACTAAACTCTCAATTTTGTGCTTTTGCTACATTATCATCACTCCTGATTGAGTGTATTTGAATTAATTTACTTTTTATTTTCCCTTTTGATAATCGCTATGGTTTCTGCTTTTTTCAGGATCCACCTACATCTGTGTCGTTGGGACTGAGGATGGAAGAAATGATCTTCAACTTGGCAGACACACATCTATTCTTCAACGACTTGGAGGTGAGTCTTTCTGCCACTGTGCCGCCGAGCATTCTGTTCTTCTGTCCTTTCACCGGGCCCAGCGTCGAGCCGTGCGCCCAGCTTATCGCCAATGAGCTACGGCCGTTAAAATGCGCATGCTGTTGCCCACCGAGCAAATTTCTTCCAATGCCATAATTACTTTAGCAGCATGTTTACTTTGCAATAATATTTAAGGCCCAGGTTGAGATGTAGATAAGTCACAACAGAGTGTGTGCATTACATTACGAGCAAGAGCAGCCCATTAAAGATTTAGCTTAAGCATCAACAACCATTTAATAGCAGGGTGCCTATTTCTCAGTTACGTCCCACTGTGGTGAAGTATTACCTTGGAGCCCATGGGACACCATGAATTTTACATGCGCTATCAGTCTCCGAAGCCCATGACCAGACTCTGCCTCTCTCCCCTAGCGGCTGGTGCAATTTGTCAGCTTCTAGGGTTTCTGCGCGGGTTCTGTCTGTCTGTGTGTCATGCTGTGTGCTCGGTGTCACTGCTCGCAAAAAGCCACGGTTCAGTCACGGCATGAAACGGGCCTCCGTCCCGATGATTCATGTGAGATAGTGTAAAATCTGTCCCCGGGGCAATAGGCCATTTTGTGTCTGGGTGTCTGCCACGCCTGGTGAGGTTCGAACCCCAGGCGCCCGGGTCACAGCGCCACGAGCAAGCCATCTGATGCTGCTAGTGCGCTGCGCTAGCCTCACCTAACGGACGTGAAACTGTGGACCCAGGGGCATCCATTATGGCTCTGCTCAGTCCGCCCCCGTAGCATTGGAAATGGTTTATTTTCTACCAGAGTGTGAAGAGGGCTGCATCGAGTCAGTATTCCCTGTGATGCGCCTTCTTCTGTAGGGGAAAGACAAAGAAAGTTAACGTCTGTGCCGCTTCAGACTGAAAGATTCCAATCTCGAGCCACGCTGATCAAAGTTCATTGGTAGAAATTGGCTTTTAAATATTTCCTTATGCTTCTCAATTTGCGATGGAGCAAAACTGCACCTTATTTAGTAGATGTGCACCAGTCATCTGCAGAATGGCACTTTGTGACAAAGCTTAAATGTGGTTTAAACATCTGTCCTGTATTTTGATTACTTTTCATCTGTGATGAAACTGCTTCTCGGATGAATTGGCAGTTTGGGCTGTTATAAAATTATTTAAATGTGTGATGCATAGTTTTTTGTCTGCTCTATCTCAGTAACAGAATTATTACATTTTGCTCTGTCACTTAAAAGCCAAGTGTTTTTTCCCCCCCTGGTAAAACTAGAATATCATGGAGACTGAAATAACAATGCGTAGTGTTGAACAAAAAATTTTCAGTTACGTTTCCCGTTACGCCCGAAAGAAAACATATCAAGCGTTTCTCATAATTGTCTTTGTTGTAAGAATGATAATGAATTTGGTGATTGGCATGTTTTTGGACCGTTCCCGCACTTCTTTCCACATACAAACTTTATATTATAATGTGTTAGCCATTAGCGCCGATGATCTAAAACCGAGGGCATTGGCCCTATTGAAAGAGAGTGCTTCCTCTCTTTCAGATTTACAGGCCCCATGTTAACTGAACTAAATACAGTACAAACAGCCCCGGGGCTTTAAAGTTAAGCATGCATATATTTAAAGGTCCTGCATTGTCCAAGCTGTTAAGGCAGGCCTGTTGGCTTTGCAGCTAACACAAATGGGCCGGTCTCTCCGTTCTTTTTTTTCTTTTTTGGGTGCCGTTAGCCCTCTGAACAGTGGCTCAGTAGCGTGCTGCCGTTTCCGCGAGCCTCGCGTGGCGACCGGTGAAGGGGAGCGGGGTTCAGCCGCGGCCGTTATTGCTGCTGATAAGTGATCATGCACAGGAAGTAAAAAAAGAAGGGGGCATGCCGTGGGGGTCGGCGGGGATCAGTTTCACTCTCAGTCGAGCGTTAGCGGCCCGGCGCAGGAGAATCTAAGAAATGGTGCCGTTGTAAATAAGGTGTGTTTGGGGGTGACCTTTGGACAGTGCATGGCAAAGCAGAAACGTCTCCATAAATCAGACCAAACTCCCTATTGACATTTCTAAATAATGATTTATTGAAATGGATGATTAAACTATTTTTATAATTTCCCACTGTCTTTTTTTAAACCCCAATGTGCAGTGATAGCATGTATTAATTACACCTTTAAGCTATTTGAAGCAATTGTTCCAGTACTGCACATGCAGAATAGAACTTGAAACTCTGAACTTTAACACTATAATAGCATAACCACAATTGTCTTAAAACTGAGCTTTAATTAATTTAGGAAGTTGCAAATATATCTATATATCATAGACTGAATTCAATCTAAAGATTCATAGAATATATCAACAATACTGCTCTCCTAAAATTATTAATATTGGATCTAGGTGATTCATGTAAATAGGTCAATGAAGATATTAAGATTGTAAACATGGTATCATGAATAGTTTTTGAGAAATATAAAAATGTCTAAGCTTTAATTTATTTTCGTTCATAATTTGTAATTAGTGCTTAAAATAAAGTGATGCTGCATAGGGGCAGTGTTTGCTTTCATGTTGCAGGTTAGTGTGAATATTGAGTACTTCTATGTTTTTTATCTCACACTCTTGAAAACCTGAATTGTACTAATGATATTATTTAACTTTATAAATATGTTTATCTGATCTACACGATCGCTCCCAAGTGTTGGGGTGAAAAAGCAGTCGTCTTATGGCATCTGATACAGGGTCACTTGCTGTTCTTTTTATTGCTCTGGAGGTGTCAGAATTAGCCCCGGTTAATGAGCTACACAGACATTTAGTCTCTTTGAAATGTCTATTACCTTCCAGTGATGGGAAGCTTTTCCGTCACCAGCTGTGATCTCTGTGGGGGGAGCGGTCTGATGTTCTGTGCATGTGTACTGATGCACAGTTCAGATACAAAAGGTTGCCAGATTTATGCTCTAACCTCCGCCTGCATTTGTAATAACAGCACCCTTCGACAAAACCTTAACGGGGCCCTGACAGAGACGCACACTGTAACATAATACCGGTTTTAGACGCGCCCCTCTCGTCGGCCCCTCCCACACGTCGACATTAGAGCCCGTTTTACACCACAGACATGAAAAAAGAGAGGAAAATAGAGGCCCGGTACCTGAATGCAAGCTTTTAAAATAGAGGGGGGGCGAGGATGAAAGCATTCCTGTCCATTCCATCAGCGCAGTAAAAGCAGCGGCCGTGTGTGGGAACCGGGGCCTCGCTCTGCACGCAGTAAAAGCAGCGGCCGTGTGTGGGAACCAGGGCCTCGCTCGGCACGGCAGCGCTCCCTCACAGCGGGGAAGGGGCTCGGCTCCCCAGGAGAGAAAACAACGCTCCGCGTCCGGAGGACAAAGGGCGGTGGCGGAGGGACGTAGCGCAAAGAGGTGGGAACGCTTTAAATTAGAGCGGCGCTACCTCTCAGCACGCATACCTGCGGGCAGCCTCTCTCCCCTTTCTCCATCGCGCCTCAGCCTCCCGACGCGAGAGAGGCTCGGCGAGCTTCAGGGCTGACGTTTGCAGCGAGTTTAAATTCGACAGTGCTCCGACGGGCTCTGTTTAATGCCGCGCGTTTGACTGGATTTTTGGTTGTGATTCTACGCTATCTGCTTTTTGTTGTTTGCTAAGTAAATTGTGTGACGGGTTTCACCCCCCAAGAGGTTCTGATTGACACCATTGTTCACACGTGGGTGTTATTTCGACACATGGAGCGTGTTCTTTCACCTGCATGACGTGGGTTCCACACAGAAATTTACAGCAATTATCTAGTAATTTCTCTGCATTTGAGTGATTCACAGGAACAGTGGAAACACAAAGACTTAGTCATGTGAAACCCAGTGTCTCGGGTAGAATGTATTTTCTTCCTTGTGTGCTTCATCTCTTCCTTCTCTCGTGGGTGGTTTCGAAAGTTAGTGCTTTGGGCTTAATGGCCTTTATAGAGCCTGCTAGCTGATTGCTCCATACGAGGAACAGTGATGTGTGTTGGTAATAATAGAGAGGGTAATGGTTCAGAAGTGTGCCAGTCACCTTTGACCCCACACTACCCCCTTCCCCCCTCTCTCCTGCCACACACAAACTCAGTCACACACACACACACTCACACACGCATGCACACACACACACAAATATGCATGCGCACGCACCCACGCCCACAGGACACACACACACAAATACACACAGGCAAGCAAGCACCCACCAAACACACACACGCGCACGGACACACACACACTCACACACACACACACGCACACACACACACACACACATATGCACACCTCTACCACCACCTCCCCTACCTGAGGCACATTTTGTGACTCAACATCGGAATAGGGGTAGTGGGTTTGCAGAAAACCAAAACATCACCAACATGCCGATGACAAATGAGATTATTTTAAATGTATTACCTGCCTTGTGTTAAATACAGATATGTGCTTCCTGCTTGCCAGACCCCTCACTGGAATACCTGAAGCACAGTTGTCTAGACATATCTCAAACTGTCTGCGGCTGTTGACACATTTGTCATTTGGCGTGTAAAATTCATAAATTATAAGATGTTTAATAACTCATCAATATCTCATTTCCTTGTGAAGTTAACCAGTACAAGTTTAGGCAGAGTCAGAGCAGTTAAAGGAATGCATGTGTTTTTAAAGACTCTAATGAAAGAAGTTGATATCTACAAGGTACAAATAACATAATTTGCGGTTATAAAACAGCATGATTGAATCACTGAATCACTCTGTTTACTTGATGTGACAGATTTCTGGAGGTGGACCAATTGAAAACATTGATTAAGGTGCAAATTTAAACATGTACTATACTGTAAAGACTATCAGCATGAGTTTTCAACTATCAACTCTGAGTCCCTGTGTTTATTTTTCATATTAAATTATACACAACATTTTTATGTCAGAGCAGATGTTACATTGGTTATAAATACAGTATTTTTACATCTATTTCTGAAGAGTATCTTAAACGTGATCAGTGTCTGTTGCTTCAAATGCTTCACTGAAATGCAATAGTTAATTACCACAATCACTCTTTCTCTCAGGCACATTCTCAATGAGCTATTTTAACCTTGTTTTCAGTTGCTGCCATTTCTAAAGTGAAAACATTTAAAACATTTAAATTTCAACCACAATGTGCCTCATTGGTCGCTTTTTTTAAATGACATTTTATAACAGTGTCACCAATTCAAATCTCTATGAAGGAAAGGTGCTCCTACTTAATTTGCGGGAAGACACGTAGGCCTTCGGCATTAGGCTAAATTCAGACTAGCCTGGACTTTTTAGCCCCGTGCAAACAGTGGTTCCTTTTTGTGCTTTGCTTTTTGTCTGTGCATATGTGGGTTGGGGGCGGGGCGAAAAGAACAGTACAAGGATACATGCGTGTATTTCTAGAAGGCTGTGTTTGCGGGTACTGTTTTAATTCCTTCGCTGTTCAAGCACAAATTGTAGATTGGAATGAAGTAGGCTTGAAGAAGTCCCTTTGTTCCCCATATCCTGTGCCTGACCCACAGGTAATGTGCACCCCTTTCTTCTGCGCGGGGTAATTGTGGTGGGAAAGCGGGGGAAATGCGAGGGTCACGAACCGCCGACCAGACGGGGATGACAGCTACTGCCAATTGAGTGGCAGCATTGAGAACCTGCGAACCATAGATTGGGCTTTTTCACATGGAATTAGCTTGTACGCTGCGAGGAATGCTGTGATGATGGCTGTAATCGCTCACACTGTGGCTTTGTCACTGGGCTGCTCACCTGCCCGGGGAGTGAGAGAGAGAGAGGGAGGTAGAGAAATATTAAGAGAGAGAGGGAAGTAGAGAGAGAGAGAGGTAGAGAGATATTGAGAGAGAGAGAGAGAGAGAGAGAGAGAGAGAGAGAGAGAGAGAGAGAGAGAAAGAGAGACGTACGTACCTCCTGCTCAAAGAGGAAGAGGGGGAGTGTAATGCAATGCGGATGTTTTCTGATCCAGCAGCATGACAAGGGGAGGAAGGTTTATAGTTTTAAAGAATCATTTTCTTTTTGACATTCTGCAGCTCTCTGCAGAGCAGTCGCCACTAACCTTTCCCTCAGCTCAACAGGAAGAATCAGCCGGTCTGTGCTGATTGCTCACTGACAGATGCCCAGCGAACAAAGGAGGCTCTGATAACTTCCTTTAAGACTAAAAAAAAAGGCTTGAATATCCCAGAATGGAAAAGGGAAGTGTAGAGAAAAGAAGAAAAAGACAGAAATCAGGTTGATTTGAAGGTGTTTATTATTTAAGTGTGCGATTCCATCCTTCCTCTGTATACTGCATGCATCAGCTGCCCCGATCTGCTACAGTTGTGTAAAATTGTCCTTATTTTCCATTTCTGGAAAAAAGGAGCAACTGACAGCTTATTTAAGGAGAAAAAAAAAACTTTGATGAATCCAACGGAAAGACAAAGTGTTTGCATTAGCAGTGATTAAGTCTGAGCTACAGTGGTGGATCTTAGCACGGTATACAGTAGTAACATCTGGCATGAGTTAGCGGTGATTTTCAGGTTTGTAAGGCCCACTGCTTGGTGAGGAAGAACACAAGCCTGCTATAAAGTAGGCAGACTTGTGAGCTGGATAAGAAACAAACAAACACACACACACACACACACACACACACACACACACTTGCATACACTCACACACACACACACACACACACACACACTTACACTCGCAGCGCAGCACTAAGATCACTGTGTGGCTCTTCATACCGGGCCACACCTTTGCTGTCTCTTACCATTCACCTCCCTGCTTACCTCACAGAGACACTGAAACACCTCTTAATGGTGACCAGCGCAATATTTTCTGATTTTCAGCCCTTGTTGTGTTCTTCGGGGATGAGTATGACTCAGCCTTAGCCAATGTTTTTGGGAGCTTAAGGAGCGCGCTCCTGTAATACAGTCAGTCCAGTCATTTCCATTAGAGCACCACTGGTGCTACCAGAATGGCAGTCGAGTGGTTTATGTGAACCCCAGCTGGGCTCTGTAATTGTCGGAGGTTGCGCATTCTTTCACTGCTCTAACCTTCGTCCTGGAGGTCCGGCGTCCCACAAATCTCGAGCGCCGTGTTAATTGCACGTTGTAATAACTGCCGAATTAAAAAGAGCTTTTGAAGGCTGTGTAAACACTCTGTGCTTCACAGCAGATTGGGTTCGGAGAATGCAGAAACTAACTGGAGGGGGTGCAGTGGTCGGACGATCTGTTCCAAGGTCATGTTTCCAAGTTCATTATAGATGCGGAGTGTTCCCAGTGCGTGGAGTCGCATTGGTTTAATCAGTTCCACTGCGCAAAGTCGCATAGTTGAAATTATCCTTCACTAATATGAAGCACAAGTGATATGAGTCAGATGTATCTTAATTTGTTTTTGTTCATGAATGGTGTTTGAACCATGCAGGATTTATTCATTTCTGCTGCATTCATATTCCAGGCTTTAGACCAGGCCAACATAGAATAAATTATTATTATAATATATTTTTTAAATGATTGATAAATACTCGTTCCGGTGAAATGAATATCAATGAAGAAATTCCATGACAGTTCTGGCTTAGAGGTCTGTCAGTTATGTTTGTGAGCGATACAGCAAAGACTGCTCACATCAATGTGTTGAACAAAGTTCTTTATCAGACATCAGTTTTGGGAACTCTGTTGTAAGGTTGTCCCCCCGGTCCCAGATGAGGTGAGGTGAGGTGCTTCGGGGAGATAAAGAGGTGTGGAAAAGCAGACCACAATGAGCCGCTCCTCCATCAAACCTCAGTCAATGCCTCTCCTTCAGCTACCCATCTCTGATACAGCTAATGGCACAAAGAAGTGCTAAGGGCCTTTCAGCTGTGTGATTGCATTAGGTTCATTACCAGTCAATTAGTAGGTAATTGGGCCATTCCAGTGATTTACAGCTGAATGGTATCTGAATGGCATTCTGCTCCTCTCTCTCTCTCTCTCTCTCTCTCTCTCTCTGCAGAATGTGTAATTTTAGGTTTTGGCTGGCCTATACATACAAACACGCCCCTACCGATTCCAGGGATTAAGGTTCTTTGTTGAAGTTCGGTAAAGAATCCCACCCCTAGAAATTGCATGTTTTCTTCAGAATGAAAAGTGTTAAAGGGAGGGGGGGGGGGGGGGGGCGGTCATTAACAGGACTCAGCTTAATGATTTCAGCCTGTCAGAGGCCCTGCTTATGACAAATTGGTGCCCCGCACACATTAAAGAAACATTGGTGACTTTGTCCAAAACAGATAATGCAAACAACTCGAGGAGTTCCTGACCCATGTCTTCAATTGGCAGTCCATCTTTTTCAAACGGCCTGCTAGCAGCACTACATGTGAGGCCACATTGACTTTCTCCGCCCCCCCTCCTCCTCCCTCCCACCCCTTATCTGAGGCTGTTGACCCCTGGAGAGGAGGAGAAGGTTACAGGGTCAAAGTCTTTTCCTCTTTGGATCTTGGGGCTTGCTGGGAGAGGCTTGGCGAGAGAATGGCTGCATTAGAACAGGGGTTGGGGGTCAAGATTTTAATTCTGTTAAAGAACAGCTGGTTTGAGTTTCTCCTCACGTCTCTCTCTCCTCCCTTCCCCACAAATCCAGGGAGATGAAAAATTTGTTCAGAGGGGAACCAGTAAAATAAAAAAGGTTTACGGTCTAAAGCCCTTACTCTTACCCTGCTGTTGCATTAGACAGGAATGCAATAACGTCAGCATTTGGCCAGGTTCAGATGGAGTTAAAACAAGGAAGTCATTTTTGTGTTTTGGTGTCTTAACTGTCGGTTGAAACTTAATTACAGGCTTAATACGAAAGTAGGGAAAAGAACATTTTAAAATGAAAGGAATTCACTCTTCAAGGTTTCAGCTTTCAAAGAAATGGTTTCATAAAACTTAAAACAGGTGATGATTTCTGCGTCTTTTTTTGACCAGTGACTTGACAACGCCAAACGCATTTTCATTGCCTGAATCCTCCAAATCAGCTGTAGCTGTGACACAATTGTTCATATCATTATTCAATTCGTGAAAAATAGGGGGACTTACTTGCTGGGAAAATTGAATCAAATAGCTTTTCTTCCTCTCTTAAAAATTGTGCAAACATTTACCCTAAAGTATCTAGCTATAACCTCACTTTCGCACATCCAGACTCATTGTTGGCAGCGGCTTGTGTACGGCTGAATTTGAAAAAGATTTCCATCTCCCTCCCCATGTGAAATTTGTTGATGTGAATGGTCGAGCAAAGCTCTCTAACATTCTGTGCTCCTGAGAGGGGGGGTGGAACTCCTATAAATGGTAAACTAATAACAGATTTTCAGTCTGCTCTCTGCAGAAAGCTGGCCCCGGGCTGTGTTGGTGTGTGGCTCAGCAGCAATCAGAGGTCATAATTTCATTGGCGGTTAGCATCAGGTTCAATTTTTCTAGTACGTTACATTTACCAGAAAGTCTGGTTTGTGTTACTGTGTACACTGGCTGAATCGGCTCCAAGCTGCAGAACCATTCAGGCTCTCCAAGAAGAGAGAGACCCTGGATGGAGAGTGTATACACACACACACACACACACACACACACACACACACACATGCACACACACACTCTTTTCGTGTAGCTATCTCTTTGTTCCTGTGAAAGTCTGTGTCTTCATGTATTTTACCAATAGAAAATGGCAGTTACCCGCCAGATGGCTATTAAAGCCTGCTGATAATATCTCAATCGATTGTACTTGCAGGAAGGCATATCAAGACAGCCACCTAGTGGTTGAAGGGTAATGGGCAGGGGCTGGTGGGTCCAGAGCCTATTCTTGTGTGAAGTGTAGGTGTGTGGACCAGCTGAAGATGGTCAGATTCACATAGGTTTGTGTGTGTGTGTAAACTCACAGTGATATGTCACATAGGATCTTGCCGCTCAGATAAAAGCACGGCTTTTGTTTGCATAGCATTAGCTTGAATCAAGCGGGACACAGTATGGCGTACGGATGCCACCCGTCTCACTGCACTCCCTGTTTGTTTTTCTGTTGATTTAGGAGTGCGACCAGGTCCACATCGATGACGTTTCCTCAGACGACAACGGTCAGGATCTGAGGTACGGCCGATTTCCCGCGCCCGTTTCCGCACGCGATCTTTCCAGCGTAAGCAGCGCCACGATTGACTCTCACAGCAGCCTGAAACGTGCCTCCTTTTCCCGCTCAGCACGTACAACTTTGCGACGGACGGCTTCCACGCGGCGGCGACCAGCGCCAACCTGTGCCTGGCCACCGGCGTGCGGGGCGGAGTGGACTGGATGAGAAAGCTGGCCTTCCGCTACCGACGAGTAAAAGAAATCTACACCACGTACAAGAATAACGTCGGAGGTAATCCCCCAATAAACTGCTCGCTCCGTACGCAGAGAGGGAAGTGTGTCTAAAAAGGACTGCGTGTATTTTTAAAAATCCATTTGGAACACTGCTAGGTTAGGGCCACATTTTGAAATAGAAGAGTATTTGGGAGGTGGTTCCAACTCAAACAATGTCTCCCTGCTTTTCAGGTCTACTTGGACCAGCCAAAAGGGAAGCCTGGTTGCAATTGCGAGCAGAAATTGAAGCCTTGACAGACTCCTGGTTAACACTGGCACTGAAAGCACTAACATTAATCCACTCAAGGTAGAGCTTTGCGCATGAAAATTACACGCATGCATACCCCACACATATGGAAAAAGCACATGCCATAAACATTGCTTTTATGTGAAGGCAAAGCCTCAGAAACTCACAGAGAAATGATGTTCCCTTTTTACAGAAGGTCCTCATTTGCTTGTGTTGATGTACAGAAAAGGCACTTAAGAAGACTGAGTGAAGCTTTAATTTAGTGTAACACACTGTGTTCAATCAGTCATGTGTTCAATCAGTCACACACCGTGTTCAATCAGTCATGTGTTCAATCAGTCACACACCGTGTTCAATCAGTCATGTGTGCTCCTATTTCTCTTTCAGGTCAAACTGTGTGAATATATTAGTGACAACAACGCAGCTCATACCCGCTCTGGCAAAGGTCTTGCTTTACGGACTGGGAATAGTGTTTCCAATTGAAAATATTTATAGCGCAACAAAAATTGGTAAATACTTTTTCATTTTGTTTGTTTGCATTTTGTGGGTGTGGCTGTAGTGGATGTGATACGATGTGTAAACATATGTGATCTGTGGGCGTGAACGGTTACTGTGTGAATGGTGTAGGTGTGGCTGATATGATGTGTAAACAGAGTGAGACACATGGCGTGTGATTGTGTGTGATGGCGTGTGATTGTGTGTGATGTTGTGTGATGGCGTGTGATTGTGTGTGATTGTGTGTGATGTTGTGTGATGGCGTGTGATTGCGTGTGATTGCGTGTGATTGTGTGTGATTGTTGTGTGATGGCGTGTGATTGCGTGTGATTGTGTGTGATGGCGTGTGATGGTGTGTGATTTTGTGATTGTGTGTGATGACATGTGATGGTGTGTGATTGTGTGTGATGGTGTGTTGTTGTGTGTGATGGCATGTGTTGGTGTGTGATTGTTTGTGATGGTGTGTGATGGCGAATGATTGTGTGTGATGGCATGTGATTGTGTGTGATTGTGTATAATGGCATGTGATTGCGTGATGGCGTGTGATTATGTGTAATTGTGTGTGATTGTATGTGTTGTTGTATGATTGCTTGTGATTTTGTGTGATTGTGTGTGATTGCATGTGATGGCATGTGACTGTGTGTGATGGCATGTGATTGTGTGTGATGGTGCGTGATTGCGTGTGATTGTGTGTGATTGTGTGATGTGTGTGATGCCGTGTGATTGTGTGTGATGCCGTGTGATTTTGTGTGATTGCATGTGATTGTGTGTGATGGCATGTGATGGTGTGTGATAGCATGTGATTGCGTGTGATTGTGCGTGATTGTGTGATGGTGTGTGATAGCGTGTGATAGCGTGTGATTGTGTGTGATAGCGTGTGATAGCGTGTGATTGTGTGTGATTGTGTGATGGTGTGTGATGGCGTGTGATTGCATGTGATTGCACGTGATTGTGTGTGATTGTGTTGTGCTGCAGACAGGCAGGGGGACACTGGAGAGGGTTGATGTGCGGTTCTGAGGAAGAGGTCTAATCAGGGCGGGATTATTTTCCTGGAGCTCCGCCTGATCCTGGGCCTCTGCTTCTCAGTCCTGCATATGAAACCACTTCTGCAAATTTATGTCATTCCACACCGACATCTTTTTCCCCCTCCTGTGTTTTAAATGCAAAATAAACATCAACCTTCACATTAGTGCTGTTTCTGGTGCTAGCCTAGATCACTCCTAGTGGAGAGATGGGCCCGGCCACAAGTCCTCTGCTCCTGCATTAGCATGTGAGCCTGATTGAGGCTGTTATACTCAATTTGTCCCCCGTTCTGAGAAAACAAGGGCACGCTTAATGCCTTTTGGATTAAACATTTTTATCAAGGGCATTGATCTCATCGTATCCCTGAGTGAAAGGCTAAATGTTCCCGCTGTATAATCCATCGTAACATATTGCGCATAATAGTATGTTTTTTTTAAGGAGACATTCCTCATTAAACTGAAATAATTTGCGAGGCACTAAAGCCTAAAGTTTGTGCTCTCTCTAGGAAAAGAAAGCTGTTTTGAACGAGTAATCCAGCGGTTTGGGAGGAAAGTGGTTTATGTTGTTGTGGGAGACGGAGTGGAAGAGGAGCAAGGCTCTAAAAAGGTAAAGCTATGCGCCCGCTCACAAGTCACAACACATACACGCTTCAATAATGCGAGAACTCTCACCTCTATTCTGCCCTTAGTTTGATCATTTTTTTTCTATCATGCAAGAAGCTTATTGAAATGGTATCTGCGCCTGAAAATCTTTCCCCACTGGATCAGTGCCATTCTTCAGACAGTCATAGGACAGAGTGGACGACATGGCATAATTATATAGAATTTCTACCCAGAGCCTGAGCAGCGTAAATATGTGTAATGCTATACAAGCCCTTTCAGGCATGCTGGAGGGGACTTGCCCATAAATAGAACATGCATTTAAGAGGCTTAAATCATTGTTGATGAAATGAGGCTATTTGCTGCAACGGCAAGCGCATTAGAATAGGAACAAGGAGGCTCTGCAGCCGTGCTCGTTTGATGTGCACTAAGACATGGCAGCGTATCAGCTCAGGTGTTTCACCGTCCCGCTGTGTTTTTCCCTTTTGTTTCTCAAACAAGGAGATTTATGTTACCCACCACCCGCTGCCAAGAATTGTGCATTCAGATTTTTCCACAAAGACTTTGATGTACAGTAAAGCAAATTCCCTCACAATGAGCCCGCCCGTTCAAAAATGTTCATTAATTAGAGGTAGCGCTGGCTGCTTTACCTGACACTGCCGAGGTGACCCCCTCCTCCAAAGTACGAAGCACGGTTATTATTCCCGCTGTCAAAACAGCATTTCTCAGGAGACAGCCAGCAGAATTTGTCCAAACAGGCTCTGTTTTCGCTCGGCTACTTCGGCAGGATGACGGACCCTTATGGTGAAAGAGAAAGAGAGCGGGCCTAGCGAAGCCTGCTGCAGGCTGCCTGGTGCGACTGAAGACTGCGATCGGGGTCCGTGACACAATGTGTGACAAGTGTGCACACAGAAAGCCGCTCGTGATTGATGAAAGCAAAAGTGATCCGTTCGCGTCTGTGGAGTTTAAGTGCCCCTGCAACGTGGCGGCGTAATGACTTTCTATTTTAGCGCTAGAGAAGAAATCAAAGGCCCGTCCCTCGGCCTACCTGTAACAGTGCTGCAATATGGCCACCGCAGTTTAGGGGTGACTTTGTGGGGAACTCTAGACCAGTCTGCCGTAAGTGCAAATTGGTGGTGCGGAGAAAATGGGGGGGGGGGGGGGCAGGGGGTGTCAGGGCTGCTTCTCAAAGGGCCCCAGAAAAACAGGTCTTTCAAGGCCCCCCCACACACACACACACACACACACACAATCCCCCCAAGTTATTAAATCTGTGAATGAGGATTGAGATAACATCTCAAGCTTTTAAACTTAAAAGCAAAAGGCAATTTACAAAACAAAAGGGAAAGAGCATTTTTAGGGTCAGTGCGAGCTTTACTAAGCGGAACGCATGCCTGGGAGGACATTTAGCTTTGATAAGAGCAGGTAATGGTCCGCGCAGAGAGGCAGAGGACTGTCTCTGACAAGCGCCTTTCAAAGCCTCACACTCACATTTCCATACATATTCCACAGCCTCACACTCACATTTCCACACAGATTCCACAGCCTCACACTCACATTTCCACACAGATACCACAGCCTCACACTCACATTTCCACACAGATTCCACAGCCTCACACTCACATTTCCACACAGATTCCACACCTCACACTTCCACACATATTCCACAGCCTCACACTCACATTTCCACACATATTCCACAGCCTCACACTCACATTTCCACACATATTCCACAGCCTCACACTCACATTTCCACACAGATTCCACACCTCACACTTCCACACATATTCCACAGCCTCACACTCACATTTCCACACAGATTCCAATGAACCGCCTCTCATTGCACTGCTAACTATTGCTACACACTCTGCAATGCCTTTCCAACATACATACATGTGTGTGTCACTGTGTGTGATGTGTGTATATACACAGTATGTATATACTGTATAAGGTAAACCCCTTCATTCACTATGGTTTATTATCCAAAAAGCAATGGATAATCAGATTTTAGCCCGAGAACCCAAATCCCGGAAATGGAATTGTGAGTAAAAGCTGGAACTGTTTGAATTTTACAGAAACTCAGGCCCCATCCAATAAATAAATAAAATCCGGCTCAGTGCTCATTCTGTTTGGACGATATCAAACACGTATGCATATGTTACCATGTTTTCATGATTTTGCGTGTATCTGGCATTTTTACTTGAAACTGGAGCTCTGAATTGAGAATTCCCCCCAGACAGACCATAGCTGCCCTCAGGCATTTGGCTTTAAAACGTTGCGGTGTTTCAGGTGTTTCACCAGCAGTGAGGAGGGCTGAAGCTCGTCCTCTCTCCTGCCCCTGTGTTTCTGGCTCTGAGGGGTTTTAGGACAGAGCCCCAACAGAGGTGCTTGTGTTGTTCTCACCGTGCGTTTGCTCTGCTCCTCACAGCACAACATGCCGTTCTGGAGGATCTCCAGTCACTCGGACCTGATGGCCCTCCACCACGCCCTGGAGCTGGAGTACTTGTAGCGCCACGGCGGTGGCCCGCTGCGACCTCCGGAGGCCCCCCCCCCATCCCTACGCCTGCCGCAGACCTCGCGGCGCACACCTCCCGCGTCCGAAGCATCCCGCCGGAGACCGCGAGCGACACGCCCCGACGTGTTGACACGCAGCCACAATTCGTCTTAACCCCTAACCTTTTTCTAAACGGAGGAGAGTGAATTTATGGCAGTGCAGCTGCTGGCCCCGGTTACTGTGAATTGGCTGCTTTCAAAAAGCCATCAAAATGTTTTACAGCCCTGTCTGTGCCGTGCCTCTACAAGGGTTCACACCTGTGAAGAAACCAGAGCTACCGATGTCTCAGAGCCTCAGAGGACCTGAACTCCGCTCCGCCTCCCTCCTCTCCAGCCTCTCATGGTACAAGGACAGTGGGATTCGCCCGTCTGCCCATAGAGAAGGCCCTCTTTTGATCACCATTGTCTCTGTGGTATCCTGTGTTCTTATTTATGGATTGTCGGTGTGAGAGCAAAGAAAAGCCCCCCCCCACCACCCCAAACCTCCAAGGTACTTCTGTGTAAGACTATGTGCCTTTTCACAAGGCAAAGTACTTTTTATTCCAATCCCACCGAGAAGAAGTTGTTTATGGAAAAAGGTTTTCTAATAATTTAAGAAAATAAACTTTATTTACATTGCTGAGACAATCGTGTACAGAAGAGATCTTTTTTTTTTTTTGTGTGTGTAAATTTATAATCACTGGACTATCCCTTCACTATTTGTTTAGGTACATGCTGTTGGAAGGTGGCAATGCATTTTAATTGAAGTATAAAGGCATGGTTGCACATCGGCTGGTGCTGTGCCTTAAAAGTGTTGATGTGTTCAAGTTTTTTTTTGTTCATTATATAAATATGTAGATAATGGGATTTTTGTGATAATTTGTTTTGTCAAGACCAAAAGCATGGATGTCAAGTGTCAATAACTATTTTTATCAAGCCCATCCTTTTCTCTACCTGCTATCCTGTCCCAGTTTTGCAGTTAGCGACAGCCTCGAGTCTCAAATCTAATCACAAATGAGAGGTTATTCTGGAAGAAAATAAATCACCCTTTGAATTGTTTTTTAGAGGCGTCTTATTTTAGTGCTCACGTCTTTTGGAACTAACTTTTAAACTAAGTACTTGAGATAAGTCATTAGGTTACAAATCCCACATCCAGGCATCCATGAAAATTATAACAATGAGCATGTTTAAAAGAAATTATTAAAGTTGGGGAAGGGTTTGATCATGCTGAAGTAGGGCTTCTAACAGAGGTCTTAGAAATGGCCTCCTGGCACACACTATAACCAATGTAACTACTATCTGAACAAAGCAAGGTGTAACCTCAGCCTCCCTAGAAGAAACATTGAAAGCTTAGAATGTGTTTTATTACTTTATTTTTTACAAGCGCTAAAACAAAAAATCTTGTACACCGAGCATTATTTTGTATGAAGTAGTCTTTTTAACAAGTCATGATACTTTGATTTTTGAAGCGTATTCCGTGTCCTCTATGATCGCTGTAGTTTGAATTCATAACGCCCATTTCGTGACGCTAACTTGGAATATGGACTGGCATTGTCGTAGGTCCTGGACCTTCAGAAAGCCATGACTCGAGAGAGAGCTGAGAACATGTGTGTGCTTTCAACTGTGAATTTCCTACCCAGGAACTTACTCTAGCTGTTTCTGATTCTCCCTGCCCACACATACTCACTGTAGCTCTGTTTCTGCTGGTAAGGGACTCCTTTCCAAAGCCCATATGTTAAACCATATTTTTCACCACATATGCAATTTTTATTTTGTTCATTTTTTTTTGCTCTTTTGAAAGCAACGTTTCCCCCGGTATCGGGGGGGGGACTACATATTTGCTGCTAGATCAAGGTAACAGTAGGCAATGAAATGTTTTATAGATACAGTACAGCAAGCTTTTTTATGTTGCAGTCATAATGCACATTACCTGGGCCTCATTGTTAAACACACAGTTTGTTGTGTCTGCAAAAGATGTGTACAGATTATTTGACATTATTATTTGTTTGTGTTTAAATTAATAAAATTGATTTGTGAACTGTTAAAGTACATTTTCTTTTTTTGAGTTATTTAAATAGCATTTATAAATGCTCAGATTCTGATTTGAGTACAAACAATATAGAAAAAAACTAAATCTGAATAATTAATATGTGAATATTGTTTTATAAATGGTTTATTTTTGAGTCAGAAGAATGGTTATGTATTAATGCATCAAATGGATATGCCTTGGTTTTATAATTGTTTAATTTGTAATTAGTTGCTCATTTATTCAACTATTTTTACAAATCATAAATAACCCACACAACAAAAGGATCTAGGACATGCTATCATATTGTAAATTAAAATAGATTTATAATATATCAATGCCTACATTCATAAGCATTTTCATATTCGGTTCACTCCCCTATGTGCATAGAAAATATTTAATTGTGAGTTTTGCAAGTCTGTGTACAATTCAATACAATTTCATGGTATGCAAATGCTGATTAAAATGGGAAATTCTGTTATCACAAAAAATGTTTACTTTTGGGTTACTACAGTGAAACATATATGCCCTCATGAGAATAAGGAGAAGGAAAGGTTCTGCAATTGAATCATGTACTTCGAGAAAAATGTCTCTCAGTCATGGCCGTCTGCGTTTCATGCATATTTGCATCATATCATATTTTGACATTCGACTTCTTGTATCATAGTAATATTGTAATTAATATCAAGTGCATTTTGCATGAGAATAGCTTTATGGCATATAATACAATGCAACCTCTCGATATACTTCCTTCATGTCAAATGTCAGTTATTGTGCTTTTGTTTCAAGTTTTACTCACAAGAACAATAACACATCCTCTAATTTATTTTATATTGTGCCAGAGCTGTTTTAACCAGGAGGACAGCGGGCTTCTCTGGGCTCTTTAACATCCGTCCCTCCGTCCCCCGCTTGTTTCTGGTGAAGGATTGAACGAGCTGCTTGAAGGATTTGTGACAGTGTAAACGTAACATGTCCGTAATCACGGAAAGCCCCTGGTCTCCTGTGTGGAGGGATATCCGGAGTATTGCTTGCTTGCTTTTCTGTCAAATCTTGTGGAAAAAAAACACCGTCTCCTGGTAGTAGTGAGGTTCAATCAGGAGCCACGATGGTGTTGCCAGTCTCAGAAACTAATTTGGGGGTCAGGAAACAAACAGAAACTAGATCTACTGGAGGTCTAGACCAAATAAAAACACTGACCCATACACTAATCACTGGCTACAAATCCCTTCTCAACAGCTTCCTCTTTCCTGTATGTAAAAATCACCAAGTACATGATAACATTTGACATTTTTATACTGCAGTTGCTTCATTTGATTTAGGCTGAAACAACACTGAAATGGCATCATATTTAACCAAATTTAAATAATGCTTCTGCTCATAGTGTATAATGGGCAAACGGCCTTACATTGGCATGGCATGGCATTGTGCCGGATTTCACATTCTACTCACTACAGAAGCCTCAAAATGATAAATAAAACCACTGATGGGCTAGATCATCAGATGGTAGGGCAAACACAATAAGGGTTTTAGTATATTATTGATTTTATGGCGCTTCACTTTCTATGCATTACCTGGAGATAGTTTGAGGTATTCTGACTGTTGACATACTTCAAATATAGACTTAACACATTTGGAGACACATCAGACACATTTTCTGATTCCAACATTTTTAATATGCATTTGGGGATCCAATAGTGTGATAAAATTATTATGGAACAGTCGTGGTGTTATTAGAGCAATTATCTTGTTAGTTTGATAATGGCTTAGTAATTAATTAATCCCCAAATTATGTATGCAGCTCATTAAACTCGTTAAATGTATTTACCCATTAACAATGAATTTACTTTAGCTGCAAAGTTGAGTAATGACCTTAATACCAACTTAAGCCACCATTTCTGAATTTTTATCATCTATAAACTAAAGTTTATGGGCACTGAAAAAATGTCAGGCGTTTTTGCATGGTTTTATTAAATCCAAGTTATACACACACCTTTCTTTATATATACATAATGAGTACAAACATCTTAAAATCCTAAATTGAATGCGTTTACACAGTAATTATATTGTGTTTTTACCACTTCTGAATAAGCTGCATTACCTTCTGCCAAATAATTAGTGTGGCTGTTCAAAAAATATAATGTTCATGCAGATGAAATTGAACTGAAATTCAACACACTAACTGAATATTAAATTTAACATCTCTCTCTCTCTAAAATCATTGGCGTGTATATATTTTTTTGTTTTTCAAATAAACCAGCACTAAAATTACAATGCAAATATGTGGACAGTAGGAAGCTGAACTGCTCTCTGTATAGGTCATAAGGGCTGTGTTCTAAAACCACAATGTTGTGTCTAATGTCCCAGAGAAACAACATCACTGTCCTTTAGTGTTTGAGGAAGTTGCATTGTGAGCCTGCAGTGTGTTGGTGTAAGCAGACACAAGTGGACAGCGCACACTGATAATCGAGATGCACGCTACCAGTCTAGCGTTCTGTAAAAGCAGGACGCTTCACTGAGTTCTCCTAAGAGCTGGCCCAGTCGTTTACAATAACACTTGCGCTCTGGGGGTATTTCAAAAATATCAAAACCCGCTCTGGCCACAGGGAGTTGAGTTAGTTTAAATAACACGTGAAAGATATTTATGAGACCTGCTTTATGGGGCGGTCAAAGAGAAGACGGTCCGGCGTGTAACGCTACTCTGGAATGGGAAGGAAAACTGTCTCTCAAACCGCACACGAGAATTAAGCATGCATGGAATTTTATTTAGGCCCCTGCCTTTTAATATTGAAATCAATTATGATTTCAGATGCCGTCTGAGCGATAGTCCAGAGAAGGGCTTGTCTGCCAGGAGCAGCAGGTTGGGTCTGTTATCCGTGGAATGTAACGACACAATGACCTTATATTGTGTGTTTCCCACTTCTGAACAGCTGAAAGACTAAAGAGTGTCTGGGGCTCGGCCTCGCAGGGTGAAAAAAAGGGACCTTCTTTACAGAATGGAATTCTGTGGACTCTTATATACCATATACAGTATATCTCCTTTATTCACCCAAAATGGATTGCAGGGCTACTGGAGTAGGAATGCCTTGTTGGCAATGCAGTGAAGAAATCAGCATAATATTTTACACGCTATAAAAAATGAAAAAGTCGTGAATATTTGAATGCTGTTCTAACTGTCCTACTTTACTCGGAAGACATGCTGTATGGAAACACTCCACAAAAGCAAGAGATGTTTGTGACAAAAACATTCTATAACAGACAATAAATACACATACTATTCACAATAAAATATCCATTAAAGGAGAAGTTTGGCATATAGCATTATACAGTAAGCCCTGTTATAAGGTTGTTTACCATCATATACAACGGTCCATGTCAACATTTTGACTAACTGTGCAGTCTTGAGATGTATTGCTCTTTGCTCATGTCACAGCTAACTTACACAATGGATCTGGATGGGCATATAGAAAATCCTTCAAAAAGCACCATAAACTCTCGTTTTCAAAAACGGGAAACTCACCTCACTGGTGTCTTCTTGTAATTTACGTCTATGGTAAAAACATGTTCTAAATAACCGTTTAAAAATTTATAGAACTATTTTCAGTCGCCGTACAGCCATACGTTTGTAAACTTCCGCTTGAAATTTTGGGAGGTCTTAGCTGAGTTTGAAGGCTACCGGAGAAGAAAAAGAGCCGCTTTTGGGTCACCAGGTTGGAGTTCGCTTTGCAGCTAATCCTTCATCGTTAGTGTTAGGTAGAGGTGTTCATGGATCCCAACAAATATGGGACACATTTGTGCCATTGCCAATTGTGGCAAAATTTGTGCTTCAGAAAACAGAAAACTACAAACTTCCCAAAACAATTCAGAAGTATTTTTGGTTTCCGGCTGAGCATACTTTGACCGAAGTATACTTAGTGAAGATTTTTGTGTCAGAACATCAACGGACACCAGTGACCACTCGGTGAGTTTCCCGTTTTTGAAAATGAGAGTTTATAGTGCTTTTTGAAGGATTTTCTATATGCCCATTCAAATCCATTGTGTAAGTTAGCTGTGAATTTAACCATAAAATACATGGCCATAGTTGTTTAATGCCATTAGTAATGACATACCTTCGGCTACTCTGCTTACGGTAGAAACGTATTTTGCTAATTCAGTACTTAAATGATAAAGTCGTCAGAAGACTCCATGCTCCATCTGTACTTTGCAGGCTTCCTATCTCCCATTAACATTTGCCCAGCGCAACAGTACAATCGCCTCTGATAGTGGAGTGCCATTCCCAGGAAAGCACCCAGCGCCCATAAAACTGTAATTCAATAATAAACAACAGCGCTGAGATTTACGCCACTGCCCAGACAGGGATTTCATGCAGATTTTCATAGAGTGCCACTAACAGTGCATCACATTCAGAAAAGAAATATTATATCACGTACACATCAAACAAATAAACCTGATCTGCTTGAGTTTCTTTATAACCAGCGGGGCTATTAATAGTTACATGTTCCTCCAGATGCAGTAGTTCATGTGTTTCACACTGCGGGAGTTCATTTTTGAACCAAGCTGCAGTCCAGCCAGAACTTTAAAATGGACTGAGTCCATACACTGTACTGTATGCGCAACATCCTCAACTCCAGTGGCAATTATATATATATATATATAGAGTTGCTTCTGCTCACAGAGTGCTTTGGACAGGGGGCTCTGCTACCGTGATGGCCCCTGTAAAAAGAGCACTTAAAGCTGCATATCATCATACCAGCATCATTACTGCGCTGCTAAATCAGGCCTGGTGCTTATTGTTTTTTAGAGAGCGCTGCCCTGGCTCCCGCGGGCAGCTGGAGAGGAGTTTTAGGACCCTGGCACACGAGACCGGGGGTCCGGAGCTCCGCCTGTCAGCACGGATGGGCGTTCACAAAGCGGACCTCACACTGACATCATTGCGTTCTGAAAAAGACCTGGGGTCCCCTCCTGGTCTTTGTCGATGAACTTGTCAGCAGGGGCATTGTCATGCAGGGGTCGTGGAGGTTGAGGACTGCACACACAGTGCATCCCGGGTGAAGTGAAATGGGCTTCAGCCAGTGGAATGCCATGATAAGGAACCACATACAAGCTTATAGAGCCATGGATTCTATTGTTTAATTACCATTTTCATATATTATAACTGTAATAATTAGAATCAATTATTGTACTATTAGTATTTGTCATGTAATCATATTGTCATTTAGTAATTAACAGCTGTCTTTTCTACATGGAAACCAGATGTCTTTCACAATTCTGCCATTTGTTCTGTTCTGTTTCTCTTTTTTTTTATAGTTAAAAAACGTATGTGAATAAAAAGGGTGGCACACAATAAATCAGCCATCATGCAGAGAGAGGCACATCATTCATGTCCCCCTCAGCTGTCGCTTGCTGTCAGAGCCTAAGCTCCGCCCCCTCGTGACACTAGAGCTGTGTGCGGGGCGGCGAGAGAGAGGCCTGCAAAAAGAAACGCTCCAACCATTCCTCAAATCGCCCACCTGCCTCGTCAGTGACACCACCGCGCGTGCCGTTCGTCTCTGCCCAAGAGCTCCGCTCGGGGCCAATCCGGCCGCGTGAGCCGCACCATCCCCACACGAACGGACGGCGGGTTCGGGAGCGGAACGGAGATTCCTAATGTCCTCACGTAAGTGCAGTCAAATGTATCGCCTGCGGGAAGTCCGCTTAAACGTTCTGCCTGCTGACCCCTACAAATATCGCTTTTATGCCTTTAACTACGGAAAGGTTAGAGCCGAAAGTCGAGCGGGGCCCTCGCGCTAGACAGAGGGCGTTTTGTGCAGAGTCTGTGGCTGCAGCTGGGTCTCCCAGCCTCCACCTGCACTTGCGGTCAGACCGCGTACTCAGTAATATTTTGTAGGCCCACCTAGCAGTGAGTGGCAGTGAGTTATATGGCTGGCTGAGGCCTCATTTGGCAAGCGGAGGCCTGTGACTCCTGCTTCCCCTCAGCCCTGCGATGTGAGCTTCTGCCTCCCCCGGGACTTAATTTGGCAAAGCAAGCTCGCACAAGACCTCCCTGCCTGGTGTTAATTGGCCAGACTCTCTCCTGTTACGGCTCGGACCGGGTCCAAGGTCTGACTCTGTCCTGTTATGGCTCGGACCGGGTCCAAGGTCCGACTCTCTCCTGTTACGGCTCGGACCGGGTCCAAGGTCCGACTCTCTCCTGTTACGGCTCAGACCGGGTCCAAGGTCCGACTTTCTCCTGTTACGGCTCGGACCGGGTCCAAGGTCCGACTCTCTCCTGTTGCGGCTCGGACCGGGTCCAAGGTCCGACTCTCTCCTGTTACGGCTCGGACCGGGTCCAAGGTCCGACTCTCTCCTGTTACGGCTCGGACCGGGTCCAAGGTCCTCTGCGGGCAATAGCGTGAACCTCGTTGCAAGTTTAATGAACTTTATGTCGTCCGGTTAATAAAACAGAATTGTGTCCAGTCTTCGCTAGTTTCCAGGCGATTATTCCTGTTTTTGTTTCTACAGGCCATGTCAGATCCGTGTTTTCCGAGGTAGTGGTGGTCCCTGCTCAGTTTCCTCTTTTAAACATGGTTACTTTCCCCCTTGCAGTGCATTTTATTCTTCATTTGTGCTGATTTCCAAACGTCCACAAACTGCAATGAGGCTTTAAAAAATCCCACTATGGATTTATACAGCTCCTGCATTTATGGGGTTTTACAGAAGAGCAAAATTATTGCCTCTGCACTGACCGGGAGGAATATATTTCACAGGATTTTGACGTGAGTGTGATGATCAATGCTGTTGATAGAACTTAGCGCCTCGCTTTGCTTCATCAAAGTGGCCCAATGTTGAAGTGAACTTTGTTTATACCTCGTTAACTTCATCTGCTGGTTATGATGTGAATTGAGCTCCCTTGATGTTGAGCGCTCTTACGGTGGCTGAGAGTTAATTGTAGCATTTTCAGCATAACCTAGGCAACTGTTCCCTCCTGGCAGCAAGTGTTCAAACATGTCCAATGGCGCTTCAGCGCATGAACATGGTGCCACCTATCTGCCTTCCCCATTTTGCTGGGCACGGCAAGCAGAAAAACCTGGCACACCTGTATGACGCGGCGGTTCCGACGCTACACCACTATCTTCACCTCAGATACGGCCAATAATGGGACGGGATACAGCCAATAAGGGGATGGGAAACGGCCAATAAAGGGAACAGGAAACGGCCAATAAGCGAATGGGAAACAGCCAATAAGAGGACGGGAAAAACAAGCTTTCAGTGAATTCCCCTTCCCTAATCCACAAACTCTCGCCTCGCAACCACGCTACCGCCCGTAAAAAAATAATGTGCAAAAGGCGAAAGAAAGGCCCAGGCAGGAATGTTAAGCTTCCGTTCCGGTTGATTTGAAAATGTTTCTTTCGAAAAAAGCAAATATTATACATCCTAGGTGATTCCAGTCTACGGGAGGATTACAAAGGGTTTAACAGGCGGATGAGGGAAGCGAAGTGGTAAGTGACATTTCTGGTCTGGGAATATGGCAATCAGCAGCATGGACCAGGGCCAATGCCTCTCTGAGGCCTGAAAATGCTAAAAAGGCTTGGGAGAGTGTAAACAAACTCTCTGTTCTGAAGAGAGGGGTCTGTGGGGACAGATCTGTTAACCATCAGCGGGCCCGTTTCATCTCGCCGCGCTCCCCAGCCCCGTTAAAGGGAGCTTTGTGTACCTGCTCGCAGACAGGAGCTGGGAATTTGTGGAACAGGAAACCGTGGCCTTCCCCCTAGGCCCTGCCACAGACACTATATACAGTATGCTATTCTCTGCACACCTTCCCCCAGCTAGTCACTTAGGAACACAAACACATAGGCTGGCCAGAGGAGAGTCTCTGCTGGGTCAGGAGAAAAGGGAACCAGGAGACACTGCCCTGAACTTTGTGAGACACTGTTCAATACTGGAAACAAGGCGGTATAAATGTGTGTGTGTGTGTGTGTGTGTGTGTGTGTGTGTGTGTGTGTGTGTGTGTGTGTGTGTGTGCATTGCGTGTGTGTGTGTGTGTGTGTGTGTGTGTGTATATGTGTGTATGTGTGCATGTGTGCATGCGTGCGTGATGTGTGTGTGTGTGTGTGTGTATATGTGTGTGTATGTGTGTGTGTGTGTGTGTATCTGTGTGTGTGTGTGTGTGTGTGTGTGTGTGTGTGTGTGTGTGTGTGTGTGTGCCCGCCCCCCAGAGAATGTATTTAGAAACACCAGTGGTGCCCAATGGGGTTTTATCCAATAGCTGTGGCTGAAGAAAATGTTCAGTTGACGCACGTTGTTCATGTGCCCATGTTATATGGAAAAAGTTCTGTTCTTTTACTGTATTCAGCCAATGGCCATTTGTATCAACTGTCAACACTATGTTTTTCAAAACTCTTCTGTGCACAGGTTTCTGCCGTGTTTTTTTTGTTTTTGTTTTTTTTGTCCAAATTATCCTGATGCGTAACACATACTTAGTGTGCAATAATTTTTAAACCACAGCTTTAAGGGGAAGAAATGTACCTTTGATTCTTCTCTTTAAAATGTTTAGCCTCCACACAAAGGGCAAGTTTTGAAATTCAAGACCTTTCTGCATCTAAGTTTAATGGTTTAAAATGCATTCTAAGTTATGTGGATTGTGAAAAATATTGGATCGTCAGTGAAACAAATAGCTTTTTGTTCCCCTGAGTGCTGCAGAAGGCCCCATTCATTTCAAATGTGTGGTGCTGGGGTGTCAATGCACTGGAGCTATTTTCTAACAAGCTTTAGATGCACTGTGAGGTGAACAGGAAGAATATCTTTTATCCTTGATCAATAATTCATGTTATCTCAATCCATTGACCCAGCAACCACATTCAATCATCGAGGGCACGGTGCTCACTTTAGAAACTGTGCATGGAGCCCAAAGTAGGACCTGCATATTTGGACTGACTCCACTGGTCCTGCTGTATTATAAGCTGCAGGGAAACAACCAGTTAAAGAACTGGCCTCACCAGTGTGTTTATTTGTGTGTGTGTGTGTGTGTGTGTGTGTGAGAGAGAGAAAAGATAGAGAAGAGAGAGAAAGAAAGGAAGAAAGAAAAAGTATGCGTATTTGTCAATGCGTTTCGTTTGTGTGTGCGAGAGAGCGTGCATGTGTGTGTGTGTGTGTGTGTGTGTGTGCATGCGTATGTGTGTGAGTGTTTGTGCATGCAAGTGTGTGTTTAGTTAGGTGGGTGACAAGTGGGTAATCACAGCTTGCCTTCAGATCACACAGCTCCCAGCTTGGCTCTGGAGAGGAATGCAGTTCCTTAACATGCACTGTGGGTAATGTGGTTTTGGAACAGCCACTGATTAAAGTCTCTATTTTCATGTGGACATCTTTAGGGGTATGTTTTACAATTGAGTAAAAAAACGGTGGGGGGGGGGTTTCTTTTGTGAGAGCACAGTGAGGTCCAGTGTGCTGATAATGTTTTTGGTTTGAATAAGAAGACATGTTTCGATAAATACAGTACGTTCTATTTTAATGGAAATATCATTAGACCGTCTTGTCCTGTTGCTCGTGAAGTTCAAAGCGTTGGAGCAAACAGACAAGTTGCAGCAATAAAAACACCTGTAGGTCATGTTCTTTTTACATTACAACTCCTGTGTGAATTCAGTGAAGTGATAATCCATGCCACAGCTAAAAACACAGTGTGTTTCCAGAAACCCTGCAACCTCATAACATTGCTCACCAGAAATGAATACTGTGCACTGTGCACCATGCCTGAAGACTACTTTATTATAATATTCTCAAAAATACATGTGTGTCTATGTGTGTGTGTGTGTGTGTGTGTGTGTGTGTGTGTGTGTGTGTGTGTGTGTGTGTGTGTGTGTGTGTGTATGTGTGTGTGTATGTGAGTGTGCTTATGCATTGCTTACATGTGTGTGAGTGTATGCCGGGATGGGTAGGAGGACTATGTTAGTTTGTGAGATTGTACATAGGCATGTGTAAGTGTGGCTGTTTGCCTGTGTTTACATACGTATGTACAAGTACACACATGTGTGTGTGTGTGTGTGTGTGTGTGTGTGTGTGTGTGTGTGTGTGTGTGTGTGTGTGAAAGAATACCACAGCACCAGTTGTTATGGCCCTGTCACACTATTGCGTATGAGAGAAACGTATGAGTTGCGGATGTAAATTCATGAAATAATTTTCATACGCGCAAAAAGCCGTTGAAAATAAAGAATTTTTCGGATACTTACCGTATTGAACCTATGAGTAGCGTATGAGTAGCGTATCGCCAGCGTATGGCTAGCGTAATGTACGTATGGCTAGCGTATGAGTAGAGTATGAACTGCGCGTGTCCAGCGTACCGCTATCATGTGACAAAGTGCCAATATAACCATCGGCCTTTCCACATTCTCGGTTCTCAGGATGGGGAACGCAACACACCACCACAACCAGGAAAGAAGTATTGACTCGTTAATGACTGTAGGCTATTACTCAGAGGGTATGCAACATGGTTGAAAAGGACATGATGACGGTGAGGGATTTCGAGAGCTAATAAAACAGGCTGGGCACACGACTCACTCCAGACCACGTAGATATGCTTAAATGTTCTTGAATAAAAATAAGTAGGTCTATCTAGTATGCATATGAGGAGCCTATTCAAAACATAATAGCCTATGTTTTAAGTTGACTGTTCTATGCTAGGTCTACTAGTTTAACTGTCGCCTTTCAATTTCAAGAGCGATTATGTTCATGCTGCAAGTGCCTAGCGGAGCAACGGTTTCGCTTGCTACAGATGAGACCGAGCGCAATTTCTTTTCTGTTAAAGTAGCCTATACACGCCTTCCTATTCTATTTTTGTTATGCTACAATAATGCCTGTTTCTCAAATGTTACAATAAATATTTGATTGATGAATATAACATGCATTTTGTATTCTGTCTATCATAAGCTATATTTAGCTTTTATGTTATCAATTAATCGACGATTTTTTGTTAAGGTTAACAACTATCGATTAAGGAAATTCCTTAATATTTGCATCCCTACTATGTACCATTATTACCATTATTATCATGTGGCATTATTAATGATCAGTTGATCATATGAATAAACGTTTTTTAAACTTACTTCTGGTGTTTTTCATACTTTTATAATACATCAAATGATGTGTAATTTATAAGTACCCCTGACCCATAGAATAATAAACTGCATTTTTCACTTGACTTTAAACTATACAATTGTTCTAAATCATCCTGTCTTGCCATGGAACTGCACCTGCATCTGAGTTGACCCAGTGCTTCAGGAGGTTCCTCTGCTTCTATCAATCGTCAGGCATACGCCAAGAAGTCTATATACGTTGCAGATACGTCAGACATACGTTAGAAGTACGTTACTCATGCGCTATCAATACGCTAGCTGTACGGTACACCTTCATGTCAGCGTATGTCATCGTATGACCAGCGTACTCGACCTATGAGTAACGTACCTCTAGCGTAATTCTAGCGTATTCAGCGTATGCCTAGCGTATGTTTAGCGTATAAACCATACGTCCGAACACGCACAAAATTTTTGAGCATGCTTAAAAAACTTTTGGTGCCTCGCCGTATGCCAGCGTATGCCACCGAATGCGACCGTGCTTGAAACGTATACAACCTATGCCTAACGTACCCCTAGCGTATGTCAGCGTATATCAGCGTATATCAGCGTATGAGTGATATTTTTAATACGCTGGCATACGCTAGTACGAAACGCTATAGTGTGACAGGGCCTTTAACATTCATGGCCTGCTCATCCTTACGCTAAGCAACCGCCATTCCCGTGAGGAATATACTGTGTCCCTCCGCTCCGCCTCTTTAAAGCCTCCCTCAGTACCCATGAACCAGGCCTCTCGCCGTAAAGAGGCTGTTGTTTGTATCTCTGCCAGTGTCAAATCACTGGTGCTCTGTACCTATAACTAGGATCTCTAATTACGTCATAAAGCGCACACACAGCATGCCAATGGGACACTGTAATCCCCTTTGACTGACAGTATTCATTTTGAACAAATCCTGGATGAAGCCTTAATGAAGAGGAATTGGCTCCTGGCTCCAGAACGATGGTCTCCCAGTAAGTATGTGTGAAAGAGGAACTCACAATAAAGTGACAGGAAGCCTTCACCATTAACCAGGTGAGACTGATAGTCATTCACAAAATCCAACAGGCAACAGGCACCTAATGTTTAATGCTCTAGACGACAAAAACATTTTTTTTAAAGAGCTGCCAGTCAGCATATGTGTGATCAACAGAAAGGACAGCAGTGTTGGAACTGGGTGAAGAAAAAAAATAACACAACAGCAACAAAAAAATAAAAATAATGAATGCCTCATTGTTACGATCCTCCTGCCTCCCTCCGTGCTATATTAAAAAAATCCTCGTAACTTGATCGGATCAAATGCGCGATAAGATCTTAATTCAGCCAGTGTCCCTGCAGGCCTCAGGCACACTGTACATATATAAATGACTAGTGATGTTCAGGAAGCAAGCGCTATCTAGATCAACAGATATTATTCTCCTCAATAAATTCATTCCTAAACCTTGAATTACATTTTCAGGTCCAAAAAATATTTGCGCCCAACCCCTCCTCTCTCCCCCAAAATCCCCCCCCCCCCCCCCTCCTCCAGCTTTTTAGATTTATTAAAAGGATGGGAGAGGAAACCGAAGGTGTTAGCTAATAGCTTTCTTTCCAGCCTGTGTGCCTGCGTAACCGGGCCACGGCGCCATGGCAACGGCAGGTCAGCCCCGTCCTCTCCCTCTAATTGTTTGTGACCCCGTAACGTGAGACGCGCTCTCGGGGCAGGTAGATTTCTTTTCACACGGCAATCACTTTTGAATTTGTCCTCTGCCTCCCCTGAATGCCACCGTAGAGCAGGGCGTGGACTAAGTGATTATGAAAAGAAATTACTTTGCCTTTTAATTTACCTTTCCAGACCTACCCATTTTCAGAGCGGGATCCTGTGGAGAAAATCAACCGAAATAATTATGACTTTTGCCTTTTTCTTTTTAAACATTCTGAAAATGTATTGTGTGCACTTCTGAACTCTGTGCACATTCATATGCCTGTTCAAGCACAATAATACTCTCACTGTGGAAATACAATCAAAAAATAATTTGCTTAGCTGACAGCCTTTTATGACTTTTATAGCTTATATTTTTGTATACTATTGATTTATACAGCTGTATTTTTATTGAAATGATTCAGGTTAACTGCCCTGCTCCATCTAGCCTGGAAGTGTCACAGCTATATCCAAATCCTCTGCAGCTCTATTACACACGTCTGTCACATGAACCCAGAATAAAAACAGTAGAAGGCTGACCACTGAACCGCTGTTGTAGCTGTCAGATGGGCAGTGTGGTTGCTCTGACGATGGTCGATGACGATGGCGTGTGCGTGGGTGCGTGTGTCTGTGTGTGTGTGGGTCCTTTCGCAGATGTGTGCGCGTGTGTGTAGCGTGACACTGGGAAGATTCAGCCCATTGCAGTGTGATGGTTGGTTTCACAGCCGTAAACTTCATTCATTTTCAGTCCAAAAACATGAGGCATCTCAACTACTGGAAAATATAGTCTCATTATACTACTATGACTACTGTAGAATTAATTATGAATTTGACTGTGGTGCCACTTTATTGCAAGTACATTTGCATTAAGATAGAAGATTACACCACACTAGGTAAAACACTAGGTATTTTTTCATCATAAACTAGTCCCAGCTCTGTATTGTAAGTCCCAGTCCCAGTAGTGGCAGTCCTGTATTGTAAGTCCCAGTCATATTGTAGTGTTAGTCCTGTAGTGTTACAGTGCAGACACACAGGCACTGCCGTGCTTCCTGTCACACAGGAATATGAAGCTGAAGTTATATTCCCTCAAACTGCAGTGGCAGCTGTTACTGACTATAATTTGATTTGGCGTTTTATCCGGGAAACGAGCCCCTCTTCAAAAGCCATATTTCTCCTCGTTCCTCATTGGTTTGCAGCCCTGAAAGACTTTACATGACATTAACACATTTCAGAGAGCATTACGGTTAGAAAAGAGATTTGTCTAGACAAAGACTGGGTTTATTTGGAGTTAAAGCTTCATTTCCTGTCTAGGCCTCCTCCTCCCCCTACATGACTCCTACACATGCACGATTGCTGGCGTGCTGACAGGTAAGAGGATTTCAATTAGTTTACCTCTGAATGTTCTCACAAACGTGATTAATGAAGGCAATTAGTCTCTGTCATGTCTTCCCATTCTGCTCAGTAAATTACCAGCCGGCTCTTCGCTGACGGCAGAGCGTAAATTACATCACCCTGCACTCTCAGTGCCGTTCTTATGAGCTTTCCACCTCATCGTTGTGAAGTGAAGCTCAAAATGCATTGTTAAGAGACAATCAGTAGCTCAAACATGAGCTACTTCCACTTCCTTCATGCAGAAAAGCTGCTATATCAAGCATTGTGTCTTCAAAGGTATGAAATAAACAATTTTGCCCTTTTCATTTCTGTTTGGTTGAAGAGGAGTCACCTGTTCTGCTGTCACTTGGTGTGGATTTTATTTTATTTTTTATTTTTAATTTTTTACATATATTGTGTTTGATACATGACCAAAATTCAAAGCATGTGTCTTTGTTATTGCAAACTGTAAACAGGAACAGGAAACTGATGTTCAAACCATAATTTTTGCTTTTGAGAATGAATGTGCATATGATACATCCTTTTTAGTGTATGTTCACGTTATATTTCTTTCTTCACCTGCAAAACCATGCAGGGGAAATGTGTGGTAGGGTTCGTTTAACTGTCATTAAAACTGAGGAACTCTCTCTCCATGAACATTTCAAGTAAAACTGAATTTACAGACCCACTGATAATGTTTTGCTAGCTGCAGGGAAGGTGGAACTTTGCCAACTGTAATCACATCCGAATATTATGGAGGGAGCCCCACCTGCTCCAAAACCACGGCATGCAAACTTCCTCTCAATCTGTTCTCTCTTTCTGCGCTCATTTTATTTTCACTTTAACCGTGACCCATGTGCCCCTCACCACGCAGAGCGAGATTATTGTAAGTAAAAGAACATTTCAATAACACGGAACCCGAGTCCAGTAAACGTGCAGCGTGTACAGCCTGTAAAAACACGCTATGGCGGAACGCTGCTAGGTTAGTACATCTGCAGAGTGTTCTGCTTCACATTGTGCTGAGAAAAATATGATTTCTGTTAGTTAACACCAGGAATACAATGTCCTGATCATACATACATACCAATTGCAGAAAAGCAATGCTGGACCCACACAACTACTTTGAAGTACAGATTGTGATTCTATTGCTGCATGGTAACATTGTGCCAAGTGAGGTGTGCACTTTGCGTGTTTGTGTGTAGTAGGGGAGGGGTGGGAAGGTCAGGTAGAGAGGTACAGCGCGAGAGAGAGAGAGAGTGAGTGAGAGGGGGGGGTTGAAAACGGAGGGAGATAGAGTGACAGTGAGAGAGATAAAGAGCGTGATGAGGACAGAGCGACTGAGTGCAGGAGACAGTTATTCTCTGATGCGTTTACAGAAGCACCTTTACCCCTTCATTTCCAGAACAGATCACATTCAAACTCTTTCAAACTTTTAAACACTATAAATAGTATAAAATCCTCATTTCCAAATAAAAACAAGTAAACAGTTGAAAGTCATTCGCTTGGAAAAGACCTCTTCCCTGAATTCCATCTGCTTCGTGCTGGCAGCACACCACTTTTGAATAGGTGTACCTGTGAGATAGGGCGTGCATATTTTCATCTTATCCTATTTCTTCATTTCCTGTATTGGCTGAAAAGTTAGTCACCGTACAGACAGTAGTGAGTGCCCAGGCATCACTTTCGCTCTCAGAACATGTCAGATGGAGGATACCACTTTGACAAGCTCGTTCCTTGTGGAAATGGGAACGCAGGTATTTGGCGTCCCCTCTGTATCGCCGGTCTACAAAAGGAGACTCATCCGCGGGACGGGGGGGGTCCCCCTTGCCTCGCTGTGTGCTTGAGCTTGACGGAAATTCCTGCGAGGCGTAAAAGGCGCGCGGGTTTGCATGTGCCAGAACTTGCGAGCCGCCCGGTTATGTGCATCCTGAGCCCGGCGTAAATGGGAGCTCACTTGTCAAGCTGTCACGCTGCAGCACCGTGTAACCCGGGGCAGCAGGGCCTGCGTCTACCCTCTAAGAGCAGGCCGTTCACCCAGTCAAGTCGAGGCTTGTAACTGGAGAAACGCCATGGAAGCGCCATGACATGGGGAGAGGAGAAGAAGGGAAAGAGCAAACTTTTTTCTGTTGTCTGTTTTTTTTCTCCCCCTTTTTTTGTCAAAGGGCCAGTTTCTGAGTGTTCAAAGCTCCGTCAGCCCGTAACACTTTGATATGTTCCCAGGCTTCAAAAGAGCACCCCAACAATAGACCTATGGCTTGAGGGTATGCAAAAGTAGCCAGGGCTATATTAGTTATCACCTCTTCTTTATGTTGCTGGCACTGGTTTCAGGACTTTGCGAGGTGGAGATGGGCGTTTCGGAAGGAAGCCGACTTGTTAGTGGGTTTTTCAGGCAGCATGTCCAACGCCTGAGGGCGCGTTCTGGTTAGCGCAGGTTTGAAAATTTACTGCAGGTAAATCAGAGGGCAAAGCCGGCATGAGGCCTTCAAATGTGTTTTGTAAACAGCATACATTTTTTCCCCAGAACACTGGCTAATTTATGTCAATTAAATCTTTTCAAGTGCAAATAGTATAGACCTTTCATCTCTTTGTCGTGGGATACCAGCTATAATTATACATCATAACTGGTATTTACAAAATGACTGAATGATTTACTCCTTTCTTCCTGTTTTTAACATGTATCGTTAAATGGACAGCACTGTAAAGTGGTACTCACAATAGGACAATGAACACAGAACTAGAAGGTTATGAATTTTAATTGTTTACTTCTCACTGTACTTCTCAGATTAATTTTTGTGTGAATAAGTGATACTCGTCATGTAACCTGTCCTAGATAATCAAGCATACCTATTAAATAAATAATGCAATAATGTTATTTATTTATCTGGTTTTTTCATTATTATGCTACATGTAAACCTCCCTTTTTTACATGTAAACAGCTGCCATAATGTAATAATTTATGTGTGTCATTCTTAATTCTCTGTTTTTATTGCAATTGAGTATATTTACATTACAAAGTGCAACTATGTTTCTCATGTGATTAAAAGCTTTTACTACTAACATTTAGAATACTATTGGAATTCCCTCAACCACATCAATGACAAAAAAATTCATTTATAAATTTTGGGTAGTAGAAAACAGGGGACAAATAACTTTTTGATAATAATAACAGTAAACATATTAATACGTTAAATTAATTCAAGGATTAAAATATAATTAGAATATTTTCATATTTTCCATTCAAGTGTTTAATATTACCATGGAAACAGTGATCTTGTTGAACAGTGATCATGGTTCTTTTAGGAACACATCAGAATTCAGATGGAAAATGGAGCACATTTTGGTATTTTTTCCGTCATATCAAAAAGCGTTTCCCTCACAATATATATACAAGAATTCGTATGAGAATATATTTGTATATCAGGAGAGGGTAGACTACCTTAAAATCAGAAGATGATGATGATGTAAAAGACTAATGATTAGTGCATGGCGAGCGAGGACACAGGGGGAACATAGACTCAGGGTGCCTAGAAGGCCTGTGACTGATGTGGCTGTTGACAGCTTATAGACTTAATCTCTCATTTCCAGAAGTAGCAGTACAGCCCTGCATGGGAATGGAATTGTAGTGGCACTGAAATACTGGTGAAAATAGTCAATTTAGCCTGAGATCCGGCATGTAAATTCCACCCTCAGGTGATCAGCCAACCATCTTGGCTGAAAGGACATTTCATATTGTTTGAAATAATGAATGAGAGGAGCCATTTATCAGAGTACAAGACCATTTTCCGATAGGAGCGTCACATTTAGTGGCGCACTATGGCCAGATATGGAGACCCATGGTTTAAGCTCACAACACTCACTGTTCCCAGCAGAGTCATAGACAAATATGTGGATACTGTGTGTGTGTGTGTGTGTGTGTGTGTGTGTGTGTGTGTGTGTGTGTGTGTGTGTGTGTGTGTGTGTGTGTGTGTGTGTGTGTGTGTGTGTGTGTGTGTGCGTGTGTGTGTGCGCGTGTGTGTGTGTGTGTGTGTGTGTGTGTGTGTGCATCTTCCATCCACCATCCTCTGTCATCCTCTATCCTGTGGTGATAAACAACATCTCTATGGCAACTTAATGCAGTTTCCTTGCCTGAGCTGATAGATAGATACATTTCCCAAAATGAAATTAGGTTCTCAGATGCAGTGTATCAAGCAAAACAATGCACATAACAATACATATAATACCCAGAGAGGCCAAATATATAATAATAGTGATTACAGAATAGAGACAGCTGAAGAGACACGAGGACAGAAGTGTCACCAATGTTCTGAAGATATGTTGGGCGTGTTGATGAAACACCATTGGTGCAAGGCTGCAAATAACACAATGCATAGTTTACCAGTGGGAGGCCAGAGCAGAGACCGGAGGTGTGTGAAGGCCCAATCATTCATGGGCGTGTGAGAGACCTAGGTGATGGTAGGTCACCACCACCTGTTGTAGGCTTAACTTCTCCTGGTGTTTATCTTGTATTCCTGTGTACTGGTATGATGCTTTGCATGAAGTATGCATTCTGTTCAAGTACTGCATACCTGACAGGAAATGATGTCAACTGAAGGAGAGCCTGAAAGTGGCATGCACTTGATGTGTAGTTTTTCACAAATAGAAATCGCATTAGAAAGAGGTCACACATTATTTGCAGTTAAAAATATGGCGCGGTTGTAAAGAGTGGCATAATTTCTCCATATGTGTGGAAGTCTCAAATGCTTTAAATAGTGAATATTATAAGAAAACCACAGATGTTTGTTTTTTTGGGAGGTTGTTTTTTTGCAGCTTGTTTTTAGCAGCCTATTGACTGCAGTGACATTCTATGCTAATCTACGTCTACGTCTCTCCTATGGAGCAGAAAGCCTATACAGGTGTAACATTTTACATGCTAAATAACGAATCGCGTACTCTTTGAAATTCCCACAGAGTTACACAACACTTTTTTGTCTGTCATATCATGTAGCGTCAGTGTGTTTCCCACATTCTTGATCAAATTATTGTATTATTATGAAATAAGCTCTGTGCAAAGCCTTGTTTGCCAGCAGCACATTATCGCCTGGCTAAACAGTGCAAGCACGATATACGTTTACCTCCACAGGGAAGTGCTGCAGTGTTAAAGCACAGCGCTGGTGTGTCTGGATGTACTGCATGGAGCCGTGCCCTCATTGCAGCAAGCATAAGAGGCAGTATAACTTAATATGGTTTGATGGGTCTGAAGGAAGCCCTTGCAGATGGGTGACTGAGGCTTGTATCATATAGAAGCTGTTTTATTTATGAATCCCTACATTTATGAATGTATTCAGTTGGAAATCTTCCTGACCTAATTACAATGGAAATTATTTTTGCATTGTCTGATACTATGCCGGACATCTCACTGGAAAGAAAGGGACACCGTAGTTTTATATATGTTGCTTTAGTTTACTAAAGTGCAATAGAGGAACTTTGAATTTCCCAAGATCAAGCTATACATTTCAAAGAGACAAATATCACTGCCTGGGACATTTGAACTGAATGCAAAACTACTGAAGACAGTTCCCTTGGTAAAATATAAATTAATTTCACAATTCATACAATATAAGCATAGGGGGGTTATTTCTGTATTAATAACTTGTACTGTCCAGATGAAATTATTCTAAGCCATGTTGTAAAAAGGTTCCATTAACATAAACATTTCAGGATTAGAAGGATAGAGTTTGCATCTTAAATGTCCCGCTGAGTACTTTTGTATGGTTTCTGTTTTATTTTGATTCACATTCTCTCTGATATTGAACTGCATGCATGGTATAGCCCATGTATTACACCCACAGGAATCTCCCTAAGTGTTTTGACATGGCCTGTCAGGTGCGTTCTTTGATGTTTGCTAGGCGTGATGGAGAAGGCTGGCTCTTTCAGTGTTCAAACAACCTTGATGTTTGCCCCTTATGGTCCGTTGCCTCTCTGACTTTCAAACACACCTGAAGCAATTCAGTTCCCATGGCACTGTGACTGTCATGGCCCCTTTCCTTTAAATGTGTTGCTTTGTAAACAATGAATACGGAAATGCAACCATTTATTTATGAATCTAACCGTTTCTGCACGGGATTGGTCCGTAAAGTGCATCCTGACGCTGATCTGACCTGTTTTTTTAATCCAAATTTAATTTATCAATCAAATTTGCCTGGCACGTTAAATATCATTCTTAAATATTTAGTACCATTAACTATTAATACATGACCTTGAAAATCAGCAGGCTAGAGCTTTGTGAACAACAAGAAACTGAGAAACAAGACATTGCAAATTGGGACCTCTGGGAACAAGTAATCTTGGAATTTGATTCAAACCACCGTGCTGTGATTTTTCTCCCCGTTAACACGTGGTAGAGCCGGCTGCTCTCCCAGCAGATGGAAATGATGCCGTTGTGAATTGAAATAAAATTGCTCCGTCACCCCCCACCCCCCAGATGGAAGCTTTTATTTTAAATACTCTTTTCTCTCCCTCGGATCCCATAGGAGATTGCACGGCTGAAATCAGTGAGGCGTTGTGCTTGAGCCTGGTGCCTCAAAGGAGTAACATTCCTTAGTGCTATTGCACAGCTTTCTACTGATGTGGCTGATGTGAGACCCGCATGTTGTAGCCTACGTCCAACAGTGTGCCAGATATCTTTAAAAACCGAGAACATGAAAAAATACCTCACGTACAATTATGAGTCTGGTCGAATATGAACTTTTTACTGTGTCAAAGGAAGATTGTGGGGTAGCGTTTACACAACAACAGCCATTTAAGTGCACTAGAATAAAATCAGGCAAACATGAACGTGAAACTGAATATTTCTGCTCTTTCTCTCCCTTTCTGTTGCTGTGTATTATTTCTTAGCTTCAGGGTTAATGTCTCTCTGTCCTATTGTCACAGCTCTGACAGAAATGAAAAAAGAAGGACAGTGTTTCCGTGTTTATTTGTTTCCAGTGTCCTCATTCATAAGGATCCCTATTCATATGTATCATGTCTCGGGCGGGCATGACTCTCTTTCTCTCCTCCTCTCTCATAATCTTGTATTGTGGAAAAGTGTAACAGAGAGCATAGGATGAAGCTAACAAATACAACTTCACAACTATCTGCGCAGCTCCTTTTGATAAGCAATCAGTGTGCGATGTGTATAGAATCAAACATTGCCTCAGAGTGAATTCACTCGCTTACAGAAGTCTGCCAGGGAAAACGACTAATGGTATCATTACTGGAGGCCATATCCTACTATACACAGAGCTAGGGGTCGGCCAAAGAAGCCGAGGTTTCACATTAACTCTGCATTTGTTTCTTGTTTTTTTTTTCTTCTCCGTGTTTTTTCTTCCCCCCGCCTAAAAATCTATTTGGATAGCGTAGCGTGCTCCGGAAACACGGGAAATCCCGAAACGCCTGAACACTTCGCGTCTCCCGTGTGACAGTTGGAAGGGATGTCCAGACTTGCCGCGGGGAGCCGTCGCCCGAATCCCCGCGGCTTTGACGCTGAGAAAATCTACCACGGCGAGCCCCTGCCACCCGCGCCCAAACGGCTCGGCGGCTGAGCTTTCCCGGGGCATGTCGCACACGCTGATGCATTTTCCTTCCCCCTCGTCAGGTTTTATGATGGAAACTGATACAACTCTATGATAGAGTGTCTGGATAAATTATTCACGCTTTGAATGCTCGCTGTCCAGCTTCTTGGAAGACATCCATTCTGCTGGGGGTTTTTTTTTTTTTTTTTGCCTCATGCTTTTAATTGATCAGTCTTCCACAGCTAAGACAATACACATGTTCCCATGTTCTTGTCAATAAATGTTACATATCAAAGACTCATGGCTCTGTTCGTGGCCCACGTTTCACCGGTCGTGAGTGCTTCTGTGTCTCTCTTCAGGAAAGCACCAGACCGCTGGGCACAAAATGATTTATAGTCCGATTCCTGAAATACCTATCTATTTATTGTTGTAGACGCTACAGACTCGGTTCTAATGCCACTACCATCTGTTGGGATAGGTCCTTAATTGGAAAGAATTTTGGAGTAGATGGAAGAGTTGGACGGATTCACCAGGCTTCCCAAGAGAGAGAAGTAATGAAAAGAAAATAGCTTCTCTCCTCTTTAATACCTGCGGAAGCAATAAAAAAAAAAAACAGGACGTGGTGATATAATAGACTTAGCTATACTGAGTGGGTGAATAACTTCACATTACATCGTACATCTGCTAAGAAGTTTTCAAAGTAAGGAAACCAATTGGATTATATGTTATTGCCATTTTGCACTCAATGGCTTTTTAGAGAACTGTAAGGCGGCGAGTCATATAGCGTTTCTTTGTCAGCTTTAGTTAGCCATAAAAGTTTTCTCTTTTCTTTTTTTCCAGTACCACCCACACTAGATTCCCATCCAAGAGAGGGGTTTGAACATCTTAAAGCAAATAATAAGAAAGGCACCGCAGACACTGGAACCTGCAGAAGAGATAGCTGATGAGTCTAGCAGTGAGATAGCTGAAATAACACAATCTCTAATGGCAATAGTATTAAAACTGGAAGTTTGAGAGAGAATGGAAAGAAGGAAATGTACACCAATGGAAAAAAAAAATTTTTTATGAATATGGACTGGGATGCAATAATATTAATATGAGAAAGAAATTTTAATTTGTATGGGGGAACAGACCAAACAAAAATGCTGTGATTCATTCATTCATTCATTTCAGAACCAGAACCAACACCAATTAACTATTTTATTTTAATTTTTTTTTTTTTTGATTTTAAGTGATCAATCTTGTTTTTTTGAATATGAAACTGATGATGACAATACTGAACTTACTGACGTACTGACGTAATATTTGACAATAAAGCCTCTCAGTGTCTGGGTCCTGAGTCCGTTTACAGTGCTGCTAACCTATAGATATGTAGTAGCTATGTTGTGACATGGGCCAATGGATTTCAGTCTTCAGTTTTTCAGTGGTAACTGTAAGTGTACAGAAGAGGTTAAAACAGCCAATCACATGAGTCAATTGGATGAAACTGCAAAGGTTGCCATTTCCTGTATGTTTTTTTAATTTCCCCCTGCATTTTCTCCAGACTGAGGGCTGTAATTCAGTCCTCCAGCAACAATATGCTGATTTACTATTCTCTACAAAAGCAGTTAAAGCAATCATTCAAAAAAATACATTCAAATCACATTCTATGTTAACTGAATCAACTCAAATAGCAATTTAACTAATACCAACAATATCCATCTGAAGTACAATTGCACCAGATGGATATGAAACATGAGCTTGTTCTGTGATAGGCTGCATTGTTCACATAATTATTGTGTTTAATTCATTGAGTTAACACAGTCATTTGGTTGATTTCACCAAAGCCAATATGATTGGCTTAATTTAAATAATCACAACTTAATCACAATTGCCTTGGTATGTCATTTAAAAAAACAGGTTCAGGCGCACATTGGACTCCAGCTGAATTGCAGTCTACGAAATGCGATTGTACAAAGATTGCTTTATAGATATCTTGCTTTTCCAAAGTTTCAGAAGAACATTTCTGAGATTTACAGGACGGGAAGGCCAGTGAAAGGCGACGTTCCTCCCGGTTCTGGAGGGAGAGCGATGAGGAGTTTCCGCAGTTCTCAGTAATCACTGAGAAGCCTGACCGTGACCGGAGCGGCAGAACCCTCACCCCACGGCGGCAGTAACGAGGCCACAAGAACCGAAGTGGTTCAGCGGGAGACAAGATGTTCGGGCTAGACACTGGAACCAAGAGCCCCATTATTTACCATCCCCCCCTAAAACCCACTGGCATGACATCAACCAATCAAACCAGTTCAAATCACCTACCAAACTTAAGTATGTCTGTTTCTCCTGTTTTCTCTGTCCCACTTAATATGAAGACTGAACTAAAACGATCTTATTATTAGTCTTATTTTTAGACTATATAGAGTAGCTAGATGTAGTAATATTGTATGAATGATTTATAAGCATGTCATGACTGTATTTACTAAAACATTTTCAGTGCAATTTTTCAGATTTTTGTTATTAGTCCAAGAACAATGACTGCGTTTGTGGTTTATTTTGCTATGCATCATGCGTGAGTGAGTGAGTGTGCTCTTTATCCTCCTCTCTAAAGATCGGACTGAATAGGTGTTAGATACATTTATTTTTTTCATCTTTCTGAAACAATCTTTGTTTATAGCAATAACACAAAAAAAACCTGGATCATTATGGAGCTTGTAATTTGTGGTAGAAAAAATTTAAAGTAATAAAAGTCAGCATGGAATACTGGAAAATAATAAGTGCACGTTGAATATAAAACCCAATCAAGAAAAGTTGTTTTTAATTTGATTCAAGGTACAGAAATGAAAAAAAGTAATTTTTTTCTCTGGACTTTTAATGTTGAGCTGTGTGACTAACAAAGGCTGTAACTGCCTTTGCTAGTCTACAAAATACAATTGGGATCTGTAAAACACAGGAAATAGCCATCACAACCAAGGACGCGTGTTGCACACTCCCTCACACGCACACGCACACGCACACACACATGTGGCACAGCTTCACATTATGTAAATGCCGTTTCACTAGTCAAACGATCAGATGACACTGCTGTCGCCATACTTCATAATATTGTCACATTCACAGCTTGTAGCTTATTTTACATAAAGTCATTGTGATGATGATGTATCTGTAGCATATGTCTGCATGGTGACGTAAGTGAGTATTATGTGAGCCAAAACAGCTCCCAAAACAGCAACTATGGCTGGTAATTAATGTGCACTTTTAGCCAGTTTAGCAGAGGAGTTGGGACTAATAGAATAAACTAACATAGTTTTTTCTGTGACAGGTTTCCTCTTGGCACATACTTTTTTTTATTTATTGATCTCTACAGTAGATAAATCTCAATTTAAAGTAAGAAAACTTTGATTTGTTCATGTTTGAAATTGCCATGCCAGATGAACTGCATGTGAAATTATCACTTGCTCATGCCTATGTGAAGTTATGCTGTAGAGGCATTTGCTTCAGTTTACGATAATACAAGTAAAACTCTACTTATGTTGCTGGCTTAAATTAAGATCTCCCTCCAAATTGCATCTTAAAACAAAAAAAGTAAAACAAGTGAATTCATAGCACACCATTTTAGTTCATTAAACCACTTGAGAAAATTGGGGCTTCTCACCTAAAGTAAACATTTTTCATTCTCTGTAATGCAGGTCAATTTTGACCTATTTTCCAGCTGTTATATTTCATAGCTTTAGAGACCATATACACATGCCACCATGAACCCCTCACTTACCTAAACTTTGTGTGTACGCGCATATCATTCACAGGCCTAAGCTGACCTGGATGACCCTGGCTGACTACGGAATCATCCGTGGTTGCGACACTCTCCGCCCTGCATATCTGGCTGCGCTCGGAATGATGGACAGGTTTCAAAGAAAATACAGATGCAAAAATAAATGAGCCTGGTTGTAAAAGACAGGGGCGTTATGAGGATATGAGCCCATGCATGTGGCTAATCCTGCCAGCACACCATACCCTCGACCCAGCTGACAGCGCCGACAGAATGTGACAGAGGAAACCCTAGCGGGGGACTTTGGGAATCCCGCAGCAATAATGCTGATCGCTGGGCTAAGGCTTAGATTAAATCAAACCCATCACCCACGTGCCAATTGAAAATTATACCCCCAACACCGATGGCAGCTTGCCTTTGGTGTGAGCCCTTTGGCTAAAAAGCTTCTGTCAGTCACACGTTTGCCTGGATCCAGCTAGGATTGATTAAATCCCGGCTAAGGCTTACTTAAGGAATGAAACCTCCATCCCATAAGCTGGTGCCTTTTCCATAACTTTATTTCTATTTGCAGCATTGTGGCATTAAAGACACGTGTGTAGGAATGTAAACCCTTATTCAATGGCCGTAAATTAATATGTGAGACAATCACTTCCTGATATTTCTGCCATTGTAGTTAGATTTCGTTTTGATTGACGAACCCTTAGCTGGTGTTAGGGTGTATGCTTAAACTCTCCATGATTGTAGGGTTATAAATCAATATTTGTTGTCATTTCATTAGAAAGTGATTTATAGAAACGTGAGTAGAGAATAAAAGGGAGGCAGTCTTAACAGAACTAGTGCTGACACTGTGGAACTGAGTTTGTCAATGACATTGAATTTGGCATTGTCAGGGTAGTAACAGGGTTCCCATATTTGTCCATACCACTAATACAGGCACTTTTGCATTCCCATAAATCCAAGGACCCCTAAAATACTGCACTGTAGACTCACAAAAACATGGAGTCTTTGATTTTATATGATTTTCAAGCAGTGTGAGAATCCTGTGGTAATATGTATTGTGAGCCCTCTGGCTGAAGCTTATGTGGTGTATTCATGTTTATAGGATTGGTCTTTTGATGCATAACATATGTACGTATTGCGGATTCTTAACGTCTTTCGTCTTTAGTGTGAAAGAATTACCAGACAAACACAAATAAATGTAACAACATAATCAACAGCAAATGACAACAATGCTAAGCTAACAGCACTGGAGTTTAGAGGAATCTAAATTCTCCTATAAAACCCATTAGCTTTTTGGCAAAGCGAGGCCCCTTGTCCTGCCACAGCCAACATGCTAACCATTAACTCACATGTGCACAGAAGTGATATTCTTTATTTATAATCACTTTTGTCTTGTTTTATTTCAGACAGTGGTGGAGTCTTTTGTATACCCAGCCAAACAGTGTGTAGCTACATACATTACCTACTTAAAACTTTGCTGTATTAGCATGTGCTCACAATTCTTACACAAGTGTTATGTTGGCCTATTTCTGCTTCTAGGCTACTTAACATTATGGAATCTAACCTTGTACATATAGTGCAGTCTGCAAGCAGTATTTGCTGTGTGGGAGTAAAAATCAAAATATATAAATTACATAGCATTATAACTTCCATTCACGTTAAAAATATGCCACTGTGACCTTTCAACTTTTATCAATTTTTGAAGTTAGTTAACAGAACAGACAGTCAATTTAGCTATCTTTAATTTTCCTTGAAATGGTAAAAATGGTAAATAGTAGGATACAATCACAAAAATAATGTCATGAAGTCAAAACAAACAAACAAAAAAAGAAACTATCGCTAGCAAGCTCATTAAATAGCCATGAAACCTCCACAGCTACTCCGCAGAGTTCAGAGACGTGACATACGATCATCCGCTACAGAAGGCAGCGTGTGTGATTCGTTTCTTTGACTGAGAACCTTGGTCTTGAATATTACCCCTTGCTGTTCAGCGTACTGGTGAGGGCTGTGGGTGAAACCCCAAACAGACCTACCTTCGTTACACTATAGGAACATATTAACGATCATCAGTATCAAGTGTCGAGAACCACTGCCTTAAGAATCACTAGAGCCAGTCTGGAACTAGATACAGTGTAAAAAATGAGAAAAATCATCAATGGTTGGCACTGGCCAGGGGGCTCATCCTGCTAATACATTAGATTTCAATGTAGTGATGTAGCCCTAGGCTGGTATCAGATCCTGGCCGTGCCATTCTTGACCGTGGCCAGAAGCTCCATGGGAGTTAATGGCAGCTGGAGCTGGAGCTGGCAAGCACACACACACACACACACACACACACACACACACACACACACACACACACATCAGAGGAGAGCATATGTTTGTCTGGGCTCTCTCGCATTGGCAGACTGTGTGTCTGTACTAACGCAGCCTTTTAAATAAAATCAACTAATCACTTGGGTTTCGGAGAAAAAAAGTTTTTAAAAAAAAAAATAATAATAATAAAACGTTGTTAGTAGTTAGCCTCCATGTATACACTTTATTTAGTATTCACTTTATTATGATATCAGCAGTTCTGTGCATTCAATATGTTAATACAATTTAAATAAATGTATGCATGTACCCCATTCTTGAGTTATTAAGGTACAAACTGAGGAAAATAAATACCCATTTTAAGATTCTGTCACTTGAGGTTCTGACACATTTTTTGGTTAATCTGAAAAAAATATTGATGCATACAAATAAGTTTAAGGTTTTCTGATGTTTTTAGCTTATTTTAAATGTTAACCAGGTTCGACTGTGCCTCATCATTTTATTACCAGTTGCATGTCATATACAGTATCTACTATCGATACTGTTAGTTAAATAGGCACACATTTCTACACCACATCTATGGACTACACAACCTCAGATTTGCTAAAAACACATTTTTACCAACATGCGTATCTAGACATTAATGACCACACTGCCATACTTTTTATAGTATTTTGGACGAACATTTTTTGAATTGTACTGTTCACTAAATATCAAGTTACTAGTTATGATTACAATTAATATTTTTATTTATTGTTTTAGCTTGCTATTCAGTTGCGATGCTATGGGATACATTGTACTTGTTTGACATTTATATTCTGTCATGTAATTATGCTCTGGCTAATGAGATCTGCCTATAAATAATACTTTTGAAGAACACAACCTATTAAGCTACTGTATGGATAAAAAAAATAAAGGTAATATTTTCGAAATATTTAAATAAATATTGATTGCATAGATAGATTAATTCCGTTTCTGTAGTGTGTGTGTGTGTGTGTGTGTGCCAGTTCTGTGTCTGTTCAAGTGTGTGTGAAGTGTTTGTGAGAGTATGGGTTCAGCTGCCTGAAAGTTTGCGTTTCTGAAAGCTATGAACTCAGATATTTTATGGTATTGTACAGTTATGTGTACGAATCTATGCTCTGTGATAGATAAATAACGGTCAGAACCCAGAAGTATTTTTGTTGATATGCAGTGATGACTTCTGCAATATTTACATGTTTACATTCATAATTTCCATCTGTTGTTTCTGGAACAATCAGTAGTGCCTAGAAAGAAACAGAGAAAATTGCTGTAAGTCTCGCTCAACTTATGTTTCATGATTGGAAGCTGGACCTGATTATCTGCAGCTCAACTGAAGAAAAAAAATGTTTAGCTTTTCTTCTGGCCCTTGTTTCTGTTCTGCTGGACCCACTGGATCTGTGTTACCCTTTAAAGTGCTGTGCTTTTCCCTGTCAGTGGGCTGTTTTCACTATAGTTCACTCAGCATGAGGATATTAGCTAAACTCAACTTACCCTGTCCACAGTTACATTCTCTGCAAGTTATATGAAAATCTAATATTCAAGAATGTTGGAAATAGCTAAATCAAGATGTTGCACCAGACTATATATATATATATATATATGTATGTGTGTGTGTGTGTGTGTGTGTGTGTGTGTGTGTGTGTGTGTGTGTGTGCATTCATTTTTGGGATCAGCAACTGAGACCAAAGCAATCAATTGTAGACTGGGGCAAAGGGTAAATTATATGTTGAAATACAGAATACAGACTTCTTTCAGTGGCTTAGTTTGCTTAGTTCTAAATTAGCTTATTATAATTTTTATAGTCATAGAACCTTGAAAAATAATATGTATGTATGCATGCTTGTGTCTGTGTGTGTGCATATACATATGATTTTAGCAGTGAATGGAGTGCCCTTCATGAAAACCTCAATGAGAAAATAAACACGCACCAAGAAAAAGCGTCCTTACAGCTTTACGTGTTTTAAGTCTTTTTGTCAGAAATGAACTCAAGAGAGGGCTCATTCCTATTCTAAGAAGAATTCTGAGCTGAGAAATAATAAAAAAACAAGGGTTAAAAAAGAAGAGAAACATAAGGAGGATGAAAGCGGACCGATGGTCCCCCAAGATGAGGCTCTAGACGAGACGGGTTCGAAGGCCCGGACTGAGCCAGCTTATATTTCTCTTTGCCGGAAGTGGCCCGTTTCCCCTGGTGAGAAGGCTTTCCTGAAAAATAAAGAAATCATTAGAAAGATGACAGCTATTCAGCCTGCACAAATCCACAAGAGACTGAACTCAGAAAACTGCCACTGACAATTAGGTAGCAGTGTTTTAGTTTAGCGTCATGTGGCCCAGAAAGTAAACAGCACTCCCTCCTCGGTCCTCGCTAAACAAAGATGAATGATCGGATAATAGAAGAGGCGGAGTCAGCAGAACCCCGTATTCGCAGCCCAAGTGATGAATGCTTTTAGCATGGCTGTGCAGTGGTGAACTGACAGTCGTTGCTGTCGCTGCATAAGGCTGGAGCCTTGCCCTGTGCCACAGTGTGCGCTGCTGAGGCAATCTGCTTGAGGGCCAAGTCCCTTCCAGATCATCGCTCGAGTGTTATATCATGTTTATCTTTGGTGGACAGAATGCTGCCAAAAGAAGTAATGAACTGTACAGAGCTGACTGTTGAAGTCAGGATGTCTGCACAACTTTAGCCAGCGGCTTGTTAAAGTGTCATTAAGAAAAATATAATAAGGGGTGGGCCTCAGTGCTGCTTGGTAAATCGTGCTTATCATTGCTTTGGTGAGTGGCGTATTGGCCTGGCGCAGTTGTGGTTTATCGCGCGCGGGCGGCGACTTGTCACGCGGCTCTGACGAATCAGCCTGGCGGCGGAAAAAGGAAGGTACGCCCCCACCCCCCAGCCCCCGAGCGGACTCTCGACCTTGCCATGTCTCGTCTTCATACATCACCCATCTGCCTGCGATGGTGACAGCCAGGTGATCTCAGCTCCGGCCCCGGTCGGGCCTGTGTGTGTGCGGGGGTGGGGGGTTTTCCAGGGGAACCGCCAAAAAACAAGCAGGCCGGAGAGGAGGCGCAGATGTCACGGCCGCGTCCAGGTGCTGCGCCTCCGTTGCCACGTGATTAACGGGGGCAGGAATTCACACCTGCTCCTGCTTACTTATGGAGATTAATGTAGCAACACAGACGAGCCATCTGAAGCTGACCTCCTGTCCCAGCTAATGGAGACTGATAAAAGACAGGCCACATCTTTTACGCGTGTGACTGATCATGCCCTCTGGAAACCAGGAACACTATAGTCTTTTCCAACATGAGCAGCACTGAGCGCTGAGGTAAATGAGCGCATGTTAAAACTATCTTTCCTCGTTGGACACTGCTTTGTTTCTGGATCAAGATCTGCAGTAATTACACAATGCAATTTCAGACTTTTGGTTTAGTCGTATCGTGTATTTTATGTCGCATTTCAGGGGTGTGTGCATTGCTCCTTCCGCCAAAGCAGCTCCCGCTCATTATTTCATTACCCACTCTGTTTTCTCCTGACTGATGAGCGTAACTGTCAGTCAAATGAGGTCACAAGTTGAAGACACAAGATAAAAGGCCAACCCCCCCAAGAATCACAGCCAAAGACTATATTTAAGGTAAAACAAACCGTGATTATGCTGTTATGACAAGCCTGTGATATTTCACTATCTTATCAAAACTTTCCCCTCCTTCACATTTGTTTACATTTCAATGTTCATAATTTTTTTAGTGTTCTGTCATGGATTTGAATGCTTTAGAAATACACAAATTAGCCCGGCTCTTTTCTGGCAACCTCTTCTCCAATGCAAAGCTACATTTGGACTGTGACCCATGTGATCAACTCCTCGGTTGGTGTGCTTAATGCAGTCGGACACATGACAAGGCAGGTAATATTTAAAAGCCAATGTGCTAAAGCTTTGTTATGAAAGGATTAAATGATTACAACAGATGCGCAAACCACATAATGGCTTTTTAAAATATTCCCAGGATTCCCATTGCCTGACCGATGTAAAACAGGCTCTTGAGAACAACATCCATAAAGCATATAACAAGTGAACAACAACATTCAGACTCCTGCATCTTGACAATATAAAAAGCAGTTATGTAAGAATGCTCTCTCGTATCTCTCGTAGCAACCATCATTTTTCCGCTGGAGAGGTATGCCAGTGCAGTGCTGCCTTTCCCGACACAAGTGGTTCTAATTCCTGGAACCAAGGGTTTTCCAACATGTGTCCTGCTCTGCAACTCCGAATCCATTTGAAACACTAAGCCCGTAATGAGCAGGAATCCTGAAGCAGAGCAGGTATGCTGACCATCACTAAACCCCAATGCCTTTTGGAATGTCCCAACATCGTAAGACGTGAACGCACATATGGGCCAAATCATTCACATGCCATTATGTATTGGCCCGTTAACAGTCATGAGGGTAATCTGTATCTTTTTTTACAGCAATTGATATGCACAGTTAGTAGATATTCACTGTGTAGTTTGTGCTTGCATGAAAGCAGTCTATGTTTACAGTAATTTAAATAAATGCAGTTTAGGAAAGAGTAGTAACCCTTGCTGTAATATAAATCCCATGCTTAATAGCAATGGGAAAATAGAACTGCACAAATACACCACTGGTGAACTAAAAGGAGTAAATGGGATTCAAACTGCCCGATAATATTCAATTACTGCTTATTGCAGTTTTGCGCTATTCACTTGAAATATACTGTAGCCTATATCCTCCTAAGACTGGGTAATTAACTATGCTCCCCTGTAGGGGACACGAGACTCTGGTCTTAATCTCAAAAAGCATACATTCTACTATGCCGAAACATGCACTACAAGGGACATTCAATAAAACCAAAAATAATATTTTGGGAAATATTTTCACTGCAACATGTTTTTGTCATCCAAAACACCCAAGACACTTGTATTATGTTAAACATTTAAATACTGCTAGAAACCAGCTTCTTTCCAAATAATCCAAGTCTGGACAATGCAGAAACTCACTCAATACAACAAACACTTTAGTAGAGAAAGTAAAACCTTCGATGCATTGGTCATCTAGACAAGCTTATATACCCTTGGAGACCTTGAGTTTGACGCAAATGTTTACATCATCTGTGAGAGCATATCTCCCAAATGTTCCCAAATAACATGCTTTTGTTCATCAAAAACCCACGCCATTAGTCATGCCCGATAACTTATGGCACCTAGATGTCCGGTCAGGGAGGGCAGAGGTCTATCCAAAGATCAGGCCTCACCTGCTACACCAAATCATTGATCAACACACATACACACACACACACACACACACACACACACACACACACACACATGCATGATTACTTTTATAGGACAAAACTCAGAACCCATCAATACGTAAACCTTTTTTCTGCCTGATCTCAGAAGGATATTTAATCAAGTAATATTAAATATTTTATCTTTTCCAAAATACTTCAAAAGACACCATTGTGAATAAATTACAGTAGCACAGTAAAAAAGAACAAATCTGCCAAGAAAAATTTTCTTTGAAATTAAATATAAAAGGGCTAAAACTGAGCTGAACATGTTACATTTATTTTAACTTTGTCCACATTAGAGCAACACCACTTTACTTTGGAGCAGAAGCCTTAATCTAAACTAAAGCAGACTTTCTTTGAACAATAACAACACCCGCAATTCCATAATTTTCCATAATTTATGGTAGCCCCCGTGTATAATTCAAATGGCAACTGAAATATTTTCAAGTGTGATCTGCGTGGAAGGTCTGTTCATAATCACGTCAAGCATCGCGTCCCCTCAAACAGCAATATGAAAATGCTGTTTACAAGGCACTGTCACGCCATGCAGTCACCGTTGGAATAATGCACTATATATTCACGCTGCCTCTTTTGTTTCTCTAGCCACACTGAGGCCACATTTCTGAGCCTCCTATTCATAGTTTCGTAAATATTTGGGTTTTTCCACAGGTTATTCTTAAAAGTATTGAGGGGCACACAAAAAAACACAAAGATTTGAGGTGTGAGGCTGTCTTACAGGTACGCAGTACATTGTGTGTGTGCGAGAATACGCTGGGGACAATAGACGGTGTGAAAGAGCGAGGTCTGAGAAATGCCCTCAGGATGAAAGGTGGCACGCTATTAGACAAAGTGAGGGTGACATCGTAGTGTCAGTGTCGCCCTCCTGAGAAACACTGCCATGCTATCAGTGACAAAAATGCCTCTAGGCCATAGGATCTGGAGAATACACCCATGATCCAAGCAGGGACTAAATATTTGGGATTGCAACCCGTAACCTTTTTGGGACAATGTACTGTTATGTGTGTGAGGAGCAGCCCTCAATTATGTGAAGGTTTCTCTCTTTCAATGTACACTGTAGGTAGACATTTTCTTTTATGGAAAAAATTCTCCCCCTTGAAATTAAGACAAAGGAAATGTCCAAACTGAAAATTCCCTTACTAATACTGTGAAAGCTCTTTTGGTGCACGCAAATAAACTGACTTGAGATTAAATTAACATTTAATTAACAGATGGAATAAACAGGAATGAAGAAAGACACACAGAATAGTTTAAATTGCACATGTGTGCTTGCATACCCATGCTATATAAATCTGATTATGTGCACTGAATTACAATTATATTTTTTTAAGAAAATGACAGAGAGACACATGGAGAGTTATCAACATCACAAGGAAAAGCCATTTCAACTTCTGAATAATGTATCTCTGTGTTCTCTGTATCTAACTCACACACTAACTCCCATCCAATGATCCAATGGGTATCCCTGCTTTTCCAGTCAAGTAATCCTCTGTATCTAACTCACACACTAACTCCCATCCAATGGGTACCCCCGCTCTTCCAGTCAAATCATCCTCTGTATCTAACTCACACACTAACTCCCATCCAATGGGTACCCCCGCTCTTCCAGTCAAATCATCCTCTGTATCTAACTCACACACTAACTCCCATCCAATGGGTACTCCTGCTCTTCCAGTCAAGTCATCCTCTGTATCTAACTCACACACTAACTCCCATCCAATGGCTACTCCTGCTCTTCCAGTCAAGTCATCCTCTGTATCTAACTCACACACTAACTCCCATCCAATGGCTACTCCTGCTCTTCCAGTCAAGTCAAGAGATTCTCCTGCTAGGTGAAGGATCCTGGGAACAAATATGCCTAATTAAGCAACCGCATTATTTCAAGCTTTCACAATGCATTAAATACATAAAAAAAGAAAGGGAATGTATATGTTTCCCAGATGCTGAAAAGGAAAACATGTGCTTTGGTTAGTAGACTGAGACTATGGGTCCACGAGAAAAAACATCAAGACCTCATTTGTCATTTCAAATTTCACAGCGCTAGCAAGTAAATGCAAATCATGAACTATAATCAAGATTGGACAGTTGTTTTCAGGGCATTTTTTTTTTTTTAAAGGCTCTTGCTTTATTCTGTTAAACCTGACCCCTTACAAAGGAACATTTATAATATAGATTAAAACAAAAACTGAACAACAGAAGAAAATGAGCCTGTTTTTACGTCGACATTGGAGCATGTTTTGTTGGAATTCTGGTTTGATCTTTAAACCTGGCTGCGTTGAGCTGGTCTATCACCAAGCGAAACTAAAGACTACATGCATGAAGGCAGATGTTCTGTTTTAAATGTATGTAATCACCTTCTCCACAATTATATAAGAATATTGAGTTATCATTGGAGCCAAATCCACTTTTTTCGGCTGAAACTGTTTGTTGAAACCGATTTTCACTTCAACAGAAAAAAAAATCCCTTGAAACCTGAGCCCATTCAAAAGCCTGGTTCTCTGAGGGTTCATCTGTTAAAAACCAACAGCACAGGCCAATCCATTCACACCACTAATATCAGATTGTGAACAAAAATGATCATACCTGGCTGAACATAGTATAGTTGCCTACAAGGTCTCCACTGGGTCCAACCATGTTAAGTGTTGTGGTTATGACAATTTAAAAAATACAGATCCACATAGACTGTTTGTTCTGTGCATACTATGTATATACTGATCCACAGAACATGGCTCCTACATCAGTGTGTTATTTTGTTGCCAAGGGAACTACTCAGTCAGGATACCAGAAACATTTATACAATTACAATTTTCAAACAGCTAGCATAGTACGGAACATGCAAAGGAACGTGACTATTATTTCTTGTGGTTTTACAAACAGACAAAATTCCTGGACATTGTTGTGTTATCCTTGTCAATTTCGCCATATGTTTTAACCATATGAAATTTGTCAAATCAACCAAACTAAACTGCATTTGTCCAAGCCACATTTACATGCCCTGGGTTCCCCACAAGTTATCGAATGTATAATACGCAGCTAAATTCATCAAAAGCAATACAAATGAAAGGTGACAGCCTAAACTCTGAACAATCAGAAATGCATATTCAATAAAAGTAACATGTTGTCCAGTGTGTGTTTGGGTAAAAGTGCTTCAGTTTAGTTTCTTTCTGAGAGTGAATTGTTAGTGTTGGACAGTGTTTGCAATACTTAAAACAAATAGTCAAATTGGTTCAGTTACAGGCACACTGATTGTTGCAGTGTAAATACAAAACTGTCGTTTTTAAGTTGTCGGGCTTGTTGAAAAGTGCATGAATAACTTCAAAATGTTCTGTTGAATCATTGAATCATCACATAATAACCAAATGTAAAAATAAAAAAGCACAAAGCAACATAAAGAAATAAACGCTTTCTAGTATTCTGCTTGATCCAGCGCCTGCCTCGGCCCGCCTATAGGCTTTGATTGAAAGCAACTGAATGAGCACAACACCTGCCTGGACTACCCTTTGTTGTGCTTTCATTTCAGAACAGAATTTATTTACATACGTGTCGCATACTATTCAAATGGTCTGTCTGAGCCTGGTTTCATTTAATAACAGAAACAGCACTCAAATCATCTTTGACTTGCTAGTTTGCCATATTTGTATATTTGGAACAGAAGACTTAGCCTGGACAACACAAGAAGAAGGTGTTCTGAACTGGCCAGAACACAGTGGTCTATCATTAAGATGTTCTTCGTACGATTTTTAAAAAAGTTTTTGTCTGTTAATCCCAGCTGTATGGACTTTTTTAAAAAATAGGTCACTGAATTTTTCTCTTTAAACTCACTAAGCATTCTTGGCAACCACAAACATAAATACTTTCCCTTTCACTCATCGGAGAGGGATTAAAAGAAATAATGGTGCGTTCCAATCGGACGATATTGTTGTTATTTCCTTGGCCAGGCATCCCAACTTTAAATACTTTCCGACAATTTTACGATTATTTGTGCTATTTGTATGATTATGTAGATGCATTTGATATGTACGGACAAATTTTCAACCAATCCGAGCCACTTAAGTTTAAACAGCAACATGTTGTACAATAAGGCCTGTCTCTGGGAATACATATGATTGTCATTGAAAGAGCTCTGAGGGAAGCAAATGGAGTGACATTGTTTCATTTACAAAAAAATACTTTCAACAGTGCTAAACCCCCACCTTTCACCCAAATGATAACACAAAACAAAACGTGAAACCCCATGATCACAGTAACTATTAGTTCTAAAAAAAAAAGTAAGTAAAATGCTGGAAAATATTACAAGTTTCCTTAAATTCATATTAAATTAAATTCATATCTGTTGACCGCCCCTGCGGTTTTGCACATAATCACAGTACGGAAATCAAATACATCTGCAAAACATGTAATTCAGAGATAATAAAACAGATACCTTCAAACTCATACAAAATGTATCCTTGCATTGTGTGTGTTTATCGTAATGATTTTGACCAGTAAGATTATTTTCTCCTGAAGACGATTGGCAGATGTATTAGTTGGTTTATAGGCTGAGATTCAGACAGTTGTGAGTCTGACCAACGTATAACAAAGCTCCTTCAGAGCTGCCTCTGGCCTGAGAGTCCTGAAACACTATAAAGATGTTATTGACCTCAAGGTTAACTTATGTCAGGTAAGCTTGAGAGATAATGGACAAAGAGCATTTCTTTTACAGGCAGAATGACACTGCATATCCGCGCCGTTCGGCTCCTCGTGCATTGACAGATTTTCTAATTCACTGCAGATTCTCATAAAAGTGGGTGGCCAGCGCTGAGAATGTCCAACAGAGAGGCCATTGATACTGGGTGGGATGGGGGCTAGGCCAAATTAACCTGGATTAATTTAAAGGAGTAAGGTCCTTTGCATCCGAATAAAACGAAGATCAATAAATTAAATGTTAGGTCAAGATGTCAAGTTGCAGTGATGATCGACCGACATGTGGAAAGTTGGGGTTTGTGGAAGGAAAGATCTTTAATTACTTTTATTCCTGCGAAGAAGTGCCATGCGTCTCTCTTTACATGCTAGCGCTCCGTTCCTATAAACACGTCTATGTCAGAAAAGAATGCTTATTACTTTTCTCCGTTAGTGGATTGGTTACTTTAGAACATGCTCTCCATGGTAACCGCCTGTGTTCCAAAGTCGTTTGTTATTCACTGCTATCCAAATAATTAACCTCTTGTTGTCTTTGCTACTTCCATCGAGCCATCTCTAATTGAATTTTAGTAGATCCTTGTGTCTGCGTAACATTCATTGTACATTATCGCTTAACTTTGACAGACTGTTCATGTTCACCTTTTAACTTATTTTTTATGTAACCTAATCAACGAATGCTCTTCTTCTGGAGTGAAATGTTTGAGGGGCAGATAGTAATAATAAATGTGGCTAAATGGCCTTTGGATGAGCCTTCCTACTCTGAACCTGAACCAGTTCACATGATCAATTATCTAGTAGGCTAAGGTGTTCTGAGAAGGCCATCACTTGATTAATATCATTAATATATAAACAGCCCCTATCCCGAGATGACAAGCCCCACAATAGCAGGAAGGCCCTTAAAATTGACAAGGCCTCTTGAAGCAAACCTGTCAAGATTGTATTATCAGGTTTCTTTCAGGTGGATAAAAACGTTTCTTTCAGGTACAATAGGGCTAATTCATTATGAAGGGAGACACTAAGGCAGAGATCTCAAACTCCAGATCTGGTGGGCCTGTAGGTTGTTGTGGTTTCTTACCAATCATTCGCCGATTTAGGCCTTGGAAACAAAAGAAATGTCTCTTATACTAATCAATTACTTAATCGCTTAAGTCATCAAAAATACAAAAAACCAGGATGGGAGTTCATTGCAATAAAGAGGCTGTAGAGCATTAATGGGGCCTGCATGGAGAACCCAACATATGGACTTCCACTCCTGGGGGCTCATTTATAAAAAAGTACTTGGATGTCATCTTTAACTTTCACGTAAGCAGATTTCTTTAAATGGACGTAAGCATTATTTATAAAGTTGGCTGCGCTTGTTTTAAATAGCGTATGTCTGTCGTACATACCTTCCGCCTATAAATCTCAAGTTAACTTCAAATTGAACGCACGTGAATGAGCTCAGAATCAGTTTTCTTTAAAATTTTTAATCAAACTCATTTTGTAGGCTGATAAAAACACCGATCACTTTCAACACCAATAAGCGTTCACGTGTGACTTTCAAGCCTGCGATACTTTGGCATAACCAGAAGGTAATGTGCGTACGTCAAGTGAAGACCTGACGTGGAGCTACGACCGTTTCCACGGTCAAATGGAGTCACGTAGAATTTTTATAAATCACTACTTTGTCGTGATTTTCTACGTACACCACACCGCAAATTTGATCGAAATTACTTTTTATAAATGTGACCCCAGGACTATTGACAGAAAAATATTGGCATTTTCAATTCCTGAATTGTTACTTGGAATGTTGGTGATTTATAAATTATTCTTTGTGCACTAATTGTAAGTCGCTCTGGATAAGAGCATCAGCTCAATGCTTTGAATGTAAAAGTGAATGAAATTCCCCAGATTTCCTCAAATGACTGAATTGAAATAGAATTGACTCCATGTTGCTTACTTCCTCTCCTCTGCTCCACAGCAGATGAAAGTCCATTCCCCGTTACATTGGGCTTGAGTGCCTCTCACGGGTCAGAGGTTTATTTAGGTAAACACAGGCTTTTCCGTCATGCCGCTCATGCTTTGGAACCGCATAGGATGCTGGGAGAAAAGTTACACATATGCCGAGGCTCCCGCCCCTTCCCGTCCGTGCGGTGATGGCTCATTTTCAGCACACCAAAATGAAACATTTCTGAAGAGGCCGATTTTACAAGTATGCAAACAAAATGCTTTGCCAGATTACCATCGCTGTTTATATAGGGCGCTCCTAATCCGAGCCACAGGGGAAATCCCTGTACAGTGTCAAAGTTGTAGATTATGTTACACTTTGGGCCCTGTGAACGGTGCACAGAATAAAATCCGATCCACCGGCTCCAGAGGGAGACCAGTCACTCTCCAGATGGGCTGGCACTGGAACAGACTGGTTTGTTCTCTGCCAGCTTAAGCCTGGCAAACCTGCACCAACATCCTTCCTCCTTCCCTGGACATGCTTCTGTAATTGCTTGTCTTCAGGTACGAGGTGCTTGCAGGAAGTCTTCGATCTTTCATGAAGCCAGTCTACCGTTTCGTAATTCGGGACAATAAAAGCTCAGAGGGGCACGCATACTCCTGCCATTGTGCGCTGCAGAGAGAAGGGGGGGCGGAGAGGGGGGGGGGGGTAATGGTAGATAAATCTATGGGCTGATAGCAGCAGATAATAAACTGGCTGTGTTAAAGAGACTATAGTAAAACACAATGTGGGGGCAGTGGCAGAGACATGATTTTTCCCCATCCTCATCCCATTCCCTCCCACTTACTCACTCTCTATCATTCTCTCATTACTTTTGTTACTGGTTTCCTCTACCTACCCTCCTCTATTTCTCCATATTTCCTCTCTCTCTCTTTTTCACACACACATGCACACACACACGCACACACGCACACACACACACACCCATACACACACATATATGCATACACACGCACGCACACACACACACACACACCCATGCACCCACACACATATGCATACATACACACACACGCACACACACGTACACACACACACACAGGAGGAGACCAGATGACCTCCCTGACAGAGACAGGGTACTACAGCTGCTGAAGATGAGCGTGTGGGCCTACACTGCTACACACTCACCCAGGTGCACAGCTCCTCCATCCAGCTGGAGCTTTCCTAAGGACAGATGCCTCCAGACAAAGGCCTCGGACACAGACCACCTGTCTCTGTGCAGTGTACACAAGCAGCAAGCAGCAGCTCTTTGTGTCGTTTAAAACAGGTATTAGGTTGGAGCACTCCATGATAAATGGGTGAGATTTATTTAGGTGATTTCAAAGTCATATTCCAGCATCCTCTAGATTTTGAAAGTTTTTGGTAAGTGCCTCTATTACCACAAAACCTGAAATGGCACGATCCATATTTACACGGTTTGGTCAGTGAGAAAATAATTTCAGTGTGGCTGTGCTGAGATTTGTCAGCCAGGTCTACTAGTTTCTTCTACTTGCACCCAGGCTCCTCTGACTACGAGTGAAAGCACACACTACACTTGCTGTAGAGCCACACAAAAGGGTCTTTATCACACAGGTCCGTCTGAAAGCTCAGCTCGCACTGCCTTATCAAGATCTTCTGCAAGTGTGCTGTAAACTCAATCTCTAATGTAAAGAAAAGGCTCTGGATTTCAACGTTCTCTTCTTCTTTCTGCACAAATACCCCTTTTTTTGCTGTTGTTATTGAACACAATGGTATTTTTCCATGGCAAATTTAGATTGCTTTTCAAGCACATCCAGCAGCATTAGACTGAAACAAACATTTTATGATGAAAACCCCACGAGAGGGCTATTCCATAACTTTTTGGCTGTCATTAAAGGGCTCTGACATAGACGTTCGGATATAAAAAGTCTAAAACAAAAAAAGGACTTTAAAATCCTGAGCCAAGTGCCTGTAATAAAATATTCATCTGAACGCATCATTCACCAGTATACCTTGGCAGCATATTTCAGAAACATATTTCAGTGTTGAAGCGAAACGGTTTTCAGAGTATTTCCTATAAGAGAGGGGAGCTCCTCGCAAGCTAGCGGAGGGGCTAAAATAGCGGGCATAATGACACATTTAGCTGTCACGCATTTTCCTTTGCAGCCTGATGGCTGGGGCCGAAGCAGCAGAGACGATTGTGGAGTAAATCACGTGTGGAAAGGTGAGATGTGGCCAGCACGAGGCGATGTAATCCATTCCAGACATGTGTGGAACACTCGTGAAGCAGGTGCAAACAATTGAAGCAGCTGTCAGTAAGCCGCAGTGATCTCCTTTGATATCTTAATTGTTAGTCAGTCCGAGTGCAACTTTGGCAACATTGCTGTCAGACTAGACTTCCCAGCTTACATCTGTCCGGCCCGTTTTCTTTGCTTCGCCGATGCTCTCCCCGTCCCGGAGTTATGAATCAGCCGGGTTACTGCATCTTGAAGAAAATTGGGCCTGATTGCTGTCATTTCCGTCTCCTCCCGCTGCCCCGGTCAGGTAGCTGACAAACGCCGTTAATTGCCGCAGTTTTACTACTGAAAGGCATCCATGGGAAGCTTCAAAGCGCGCTCATTAGCATAGGAGGGCCAAAAAGTAGAGTGTCTGTCACTGTGAGTAGCGATCTGCAGGATGAGGAAGTGCAGGCACGCAGCCATATTGAGCGCTCACAGCAGAGGTTACTGGCCCTTATGCTGCAAGGGGCTCGCGGTGCGAACGGCAAAAATAGTTCATTTTAAAGACGAGTTATTTTGAGTGACAGTAAATGCCTGCAAAATTCCCGTTTGATAAGAACAACGATTCAAAACGGTTCTGTTTATTTTTTGTTTTTTTTTACTTTTATTGCAGCCTGATTGATTTATGCACTCGAGTGGGCTGGGGCTATTTGAAGGAGCTGCGAGGAATGAAAGTGTTAACACCCAGTGTAGGAAAGGTGAACGCACAGAGAAATATGAGGTTTCTCGGTTGGGCGGCGTGCTTGGGTTTCTGCTCTTGTTTTGATCTTGAAATGGGAAGGGAGGATCAGTGGGCCCTGCTGGCTTGAACTCCACAGCTGAACCACTGCCCTTGGCCATCCATCAGAGGCGGTCTGTGATGGGACAGGGGAGTCTGCGACAGTGGAAGGGGGGTCTCTGACGAGACAGGGGAGTTTGTGACACAGGGAAGGCGGTCTGTGACAGAAGAAGGTAGCTGCTACGTTATGATAGAACTGTACTTTATCGGACCTGTTTGTTTCAATGACCTTCGATAGGCACTTATTGTGCATCGCTTGATTGGATGAAAGCGTCTGCCAAGTGAATGTAATGTAAAGAAGGGTGGTCTCTGACAGAACAGGGGAGTCTGGGACAGAGGAAGTGGACTCTGTGACGGGGTGGGGGGATTATAATAGTGTATAAAGAGTAGTGAAAGTGAAGGGTGTCTGCTACGAAAGATTGGTCAATTCGCTCTGGCCAGCCCAGCCCTGGAGCCTGCTCCAGCCATGGCAGTTACCACAGAGCACAGCGCTCTGTGTAGAACAATGAAACCAAACACCTCAGATTAATAATAAAGCATGCTTTTCGCACATTCAGACCAGCGCTGTATACAGGGATTTTTTTTCCCTCATGCCTGGGAGTTGAATGCTTATATTGTGGGGGGGGGAAACCTCCCCCACAACCCGGCGCTGCAGCTGTCCGCCGCGTCTCACTGTCAGGCAGCCCGGAACATCAACTCACCAATGATGGAGGAGGGTCCCAGCAATATCCACAATGGAGCCTCCATTTGCGACCCATAACAAATCGGGAGGTGACTGACCCTCCGGCCTCTGATTTACAATTGCCTACAAATGGGGGGAAAAAATACAAATTTGGCCTAAAAAACGGCAGTAAAGTGATTTATCCCCCCCCCCTAAAGATGGAATCTTCACGGCTAAAACTGTAGTTACTGGGGTGACAGTGCCTGTCTGTTTGACACACTGTAAAAGGGGGTCATAGCTTTATGTGTGATGAGGGGGGCAGATTTTTAGGCCCCATTTAAATCCGGCACCGCTGTGGTTCCTTCAGCTTGCACAGGCAAATCCATGAGCAAGCGAAACCACTGCTTTTAAATAGCAGGTATCTGGTGTCAGTCTACAGGGGCCTGCTCCATCAAGATGTTACTTTGCCCTTGTCTGCTCCTCACATCTTTATCTCGCCAGGCTATGTCCTGTCTTTTTCACCTCAGTGGCTTTCGTCTGGACTTATTTCAGTCTCTGCAGATGGGAAAGTGCAGTCTGCCCAAAACCCTGAAAAAACTGAGCTAATTGTAGCCACTCCTTATGTCACCAAATATTTTTCTGAAGGTTCCCTACTTCACCCATGAACCGGTAACCCTATACAACTTCCCTTTACCCTCCTAAATAGAAGATATTTGGGGCATTCATTGATATTTGGTGAGTGTGAAATCCGTATGTGAGCATTGTTGTCCCATATTTTTGGCTAAAATTAGCCTAATTACTATTTACTCTTAATTTCCGATCAAAGTTGAAATGGCATTGTGGGTTTCGTTGAAGAAAATTGCCCTGTGTTTGGAGGAAGGTATGTGCTGTAGCAAAATGTGGAGACAACAATAGGGGATATTTTGCTGTGGTCAATTAAAATAAAAACCCTCGTACAAATATCGCATGTTCAAAATGTGAGATTGTCTTGTGTTATAGTCTTCAAATATACTAAAACATGCTGCTTGCCTCTTCTCCCGCACATTGGAAACTATAATAGAAGTCATCATCATTATACCTGCAGAAGACTGGGGCAGTGGAAGCCTCTGCACTCTGGATACAATTACTCTACCACTGTAATCACCACTCAACCTTTCCTGTAATTTCAAGTTCGCAAATGATGAAAATGACAGTGCCACACTCAGGGTTTTCCCTTGTTTAAGAATCAAAGAGAGGCGTCCGCTAAATAAAACAAGGCCAACGGTGAAACCTGACAGATGTGGCTGGGGGAGGAAGACGTCTGATGGGGTCACGCGTGGGTTTCACACGCCCGGCGAGGAACAGGCTTGCCCGGGGAGATGCTCAGGCCTGCTAGACGACAGGTCACTGAAGGCTGCCCATGCCCCCAGATGGATGAGGGCCGGCTCTCATTGTCAGAAGGAGACAGAAACCTGCCCTAGATTTTTCTTTTTAATTTTAAAAAATATTTTCACGGCCTGCTTTTGTTGGACGTGGGGGCTTTGTGTTGCTCTGGCATCTGTTGGGGGGGAATATTTCATGAAGTTTTTTTTTCTTCCTCCTGTGCGAGTGTACTCAAAGCATGAGTCATGAAGCAGACTGAGGTTTTTAATAGCTGTCAGTTACCTGCTCACATCGGATACCCTTCCAGGCTGCTGAAGCAGATGGCTATCACTTTCCAGTTGTGAAAATGAAGCTTATATAAACACAGGCCAAGTCACGGTGTCTTTAATATCCTTTCATATATTTGGTTAGCGGTGAATGCAAAAGGTGTGGATGGGGGCACCTACTCTGGCAGTCATGGCCCAGCGCTCCTGTGAAAATCATTAAAAAGGCGCATTAAACCATCGCTTCCTGGTAGAGCGACAGGTGAAGGCTTTGACTGAATAAATGAGGATTTGTGTTTCTTGTGTCACCCAGCAACATAAATGTGGATAAAACTATTTAACGCGATTGTGACAGATGCTTTGAAAATACCCGTCAGATGAAAGGGTAATAATATGGTTTCAGGGTTCAGTGGGGAAAAAATTAAGATACATGGGCATTCATTGATATAATATCATCTAAATGAATTTGTATTGCAATATATTAGAGAAAAAATAAGTTTTCATGAAGCAACAGCTAAGCACATATGTTTAATAAATACATTATTTGACAGGAACAGCATAACATTTCTACATTGAGATGCATTGATTAATTAGGAGACAGATAAGTAACATTATACCAAAATATTCAAACCAAAATTAAATCTGATGCGGACATTTTCTTCATATTTAATAAGCCATAATATTTTTTTATTGGTTGTGGCTGAATTCGTTTTTTTAAAAGGCTTTCTAGAAATACTTGTGTTTCTTTTCGGTTATTTGAAATCCGTCGTGTTTCTTCCCATGCATCTTGTTGTATGTTTTTCTCTGCCGCGGTTATTTTTATGGAATTTGCCGTCATGTGATCTGTTTAGCTCATCCGGAGTAGTTATTGATCATAAGCTAAAATTCTGCTGCAGAAACACCGAAAACGTTGTACATACACGACTTGGAGACCGCAGGGCGGAACATCCTCACAATAAAGTAACAGCGATATATCCCTAAATATGTGGAAGACAATCAAAGAATTCATAAGAGTTACATGTTATCATGTGCAACAGTGGTTTAATGAAACAAACGGTCACGTAAATGCATACCGCATCATCCTTATCTTTGGTGGTTTAGAATGTAGCCTATATGTATAGGCTTTGCATAAGTTAAATGTATTTTCCACGCGCTTTAAGTATTCAGAATTGTATTCCTGCTCCAATGTTTTTCTTTTCTTTTTTGAATTGTGGAGTAGTCTACTTCGCAGCAGAGAGAATAAACGTAAAAGTGACACTTTTGAAATTAAACTATTTTGTCTAAACTGTATTTTTAAATGTTGTTAAGCTTGTTAGACGTGGCTACGAGGGTATATGTCACTGCAAAAAGGAGGTATGAAAATTTGTCAGGCTTTATGATCTACAAAAAAAAATGTATTCAGATAATCTGTTCTTCTAATCAACACCAAGTCTGTTTTGTTCAACTAACTAACGTTATAATAGTAAACTGAATGAATTCAAGTCCAGTTGGGAAATAATTCAAATTGAATCTAATCATCATCAAACTTATATGAGAAAAATAAAAATAAAAAATAAATCAAATCTTCCTGTTCCAATCTAGCAATGAGGTATGTTACCTGATCCCGTGTCTCTGCAATTAAGGCACCGGAGTGTCGGTGAACTGCTTTTAATCGTACGTGGGACTCAGATAGGGCATTTGAGACTGCTTCGCTGAAAACGACATCCCAGCCTTATCCCTCTTTACCTATATCCCTCGAACTAATCAATGAACGTCTTCTGTTTAAGAAATTCTAAAATACTGATTTTGGCAAATATAAAATATTTTATTAAATGTAGTCTACAGAGGACACACGATGGTATTTAAAGAGCAACCCATTTTTGCTTCTATTAAAGGTTCAGTAATACTGGTATGTTTTTCAATGAGCCAAAGAGTGAATTAGTGCAATTGTTGTTTATTTGTTCTTTTTTAACCTATATTTACGCGTTGCTCAAGATGTGAACTTGTGTGTATGCTACCAGTATTAACATATTAATCCACAGCTTTACCAAAATGCCAGACACACTTCATTCCCCTTATAATAAAATACAGAAATAATATACTGTAAATGCTGTGTAGATTCACGTGTCCAGGAATTTAGAAACAAAATAGTAATCAACTTGGTTCAAGAATCAACAGTAGTTAGTATAAAGTGTTTGTTTGTAGTTATTATTATTATTATTATTATTATTATTATTATATTTTTTATTAACCCTACAAATGTATTCCAGCGCTATTAGAGCTTGATAATGTAAATAAACAAACACCATAGAATAAATTATTGTAATAATGTAGATGCAAATTTGAAGCTTGAATACATGTCGAACTCTCATGATTTAAGGATATAAAAAATATATTTCAAGTGATTCAATTGTTCACACATGAAAGAGTGAGCTTAAAATTGTGCTAAACAGGATGGTTTAAAATAATTCACCGTGCAGGGCCCTTGCCTGGTAATTAGCAAGGAGTGGTTATTACTGTAATGAGCCTGTATTGTGTTTCACCGCTTTGTGTTTATAACAAAAGGAGTGGGCTTCGGTTTCACCTCTGCCCACCTTGCACGCAGACGCATCGCCATCTGCTGGAAGTACACAGAACAGCCATAGCCATTCTGTGCCGAGACTGTTTCTACATTTCGGTCTGCGTACACAACAGAGCTGGTCTTAAACGGAAAAGAGCTTCCACTACCAAACCAAAATATCTCTGGTGTTATGAAAAGTGCTCAACTTAACTCGTGAAAAAGTGACTTCTGTGTGTATTTGACAGCGGCTTCCCGTTCTCACGTGGGACGCCTTCCTTCACCAGCCGAGCTAATCACCAGAGTCAATTCTCGTCGCGCGACTCCGGGAAAGGTGGGGTGTATTGGTGTAGCACAGATTGTGTTTCCTTTGTTTAATGAGCTGGGAGCCATTCATAAAACGGGGCCACTGAGGATTCCTGGGAACTGTCCCTCCCTGTAATGCCTGCTGCTCTGACCCCAGCTCACCTTGCCGGCTGAAGTAATGGCGCAGGTTCCTCCAAGCCACATAAATAACTAAGTGGCCCTGAGGGGTCTTTGCGATTGTACAGGTGCTGTGGGGGCCCCAGTAATAACGCACCGTCTGTGGGTCTCAGTTACTGCCGTGGGAGCCCTGGGGTCCCTGCCTCTAATACAGGGGAGCGTACAGTGGGCCCTGGGGTGCATTAATGATGCATGAGCTCCAGGAGGTCCATAAATGATAAATAATAATCATAAATCATAGAGCGACTCTATTAGTGGCATTCTATCACAGGCTAATTTGCTAATATGAGGGCCCTTGAGAAAACGAACAGAATCCTTTGGGCCTGGTGAATAGCGAATAGCCCTATATCACCACGGACGACCGTCTGCGAGCCTCGGTTTTTTTGAGTCAGTGCGTGGCCGTGGTAGGCAGGCCCTGCCAAGGCCGAACTCAACCACCGTCTAAGAAATTCCAGGGTTTTTTAAATTTTTTTAAATGTGTCTAAACATTAAAGAATCTTGTGTGAGAGGCTCAGCTGCGTCTGCCTCTTTTCAGAGTGCTGCAAGGGTGGGGTGGTGTGCGTGTGTGTGTGTGTTGGGGGCGGTTTGTAGGAGAGTGTGTGCTGACACGTGTGGACAAGCCCCCAAGCTGCTGTCTGTTGCTTCTCCTCTCTCCCCCCAGTCGGTAATGGAGACCAGTAGTCAGGGAGCGGGAGTGTGAACTCGGTCCAGCCTCGTGCACACAGCTCGTCTCCAGAGCCGGAGCCTGGCGGATGAACGCACCATCGGGGTCCCCATGTCTCTCCCCTGTCCCTTCCAGTGGCTTCCCTCTCACGTCCAACGATACAGATGCAAATGTCTATGGCAAATTACAGCCTGGAGCCCTCTGGCATTCGCAACATATGAGCGAAACCATTTAATTGTGGCCCCTAAACCATCTTTCTTCTGACTGCTATTTTGCTTGGCTGCAGAGACTTAGTGGTCGACGTTTAAATGCCTGGTGTGGGAAAAAAACACATCATTATTTTGATTGCCCCATACACTGATCGTGCTAATAAGGGTCCATTTTGGAATCTTTCACAGAGATGACGTCATCCCAACTTTTTTTTATGTTGGCATGGATCAATGCCACTACATTTCCTTCAAGGCTGGGGTAATGATTTTAAGTCCAGCTTAATTCTAAACTCCCTATAGAAGTCTTCTTTGGGAATTACTGAAGCAGAGCATCTTTGCTGCATTACATTCCTGAATAGCAAAGACTCGCAGAAATCCCACTGGGACTCTGCACTGACAGCCTCAACTTTCCAAAAGAGCTCGCAGTGTAAACGTTGGTGTTTAACGACAGACAGGCAGGGAAATACTAGCATTTTTTCATAAACTTTCAAAGTTCTAATCCAGTAGACTTTTCCTGCCTGTGTATTTTTGTTTGCAATATGATATGTAGCGCCCTTGTTATGCACATGCTAATATTTGTCTGACATTGACCTGACAGCTAAAGCAATCCTTTAGTTGTATTTAAGTTTTAATTTAGTTAAAATTGTATTCGTTTCTGATGTTTTTTCTTGTTCCAAGCCATCTGTCCCAAAGAAAATGTCTAAAACACTCCAAACCCTTTCGATTCGTTTGCAGCATTGCATGTAATGGACAACAATACAATTTAATATATCTCCAAGTACACTGCTGAAACTACTGCAATAAGTTAAACCATTGACTCAACAAAAAACAAAACAAAGTACACAGAGATATTTTTATCCCTGTGATTGAGGGCCGGCAGGCCAGCTAGGAGGATGAGGAGGTTTCACTCTAATGCCACTAATTGTACCAGTCCCTAGGCCACGGTCTCCATATTATTATCTCCATATCACTAATCAAACTAATTAATCAAACAAATTTTATTATGGATATTATCAGTAGTCAGGCCTTGATTGCATTTTCCAAATAGACGCTTCGCTTACTCTCTCTGCTTGATGGGGTCTACACCAGTGTGTCAGTGCCACAACATTCTATTCTCTGTGTAAGAGTGAAATAATATAACTTATTTTCGGCACTTTGCAAGGCTGTTTAAAAATGCTCAAATATAATAACAATAAAAAATAAGCCATTCAGTAAAACATACACACACATATAAAATAGCACACTGGGTTATTTATCAGCTATGTGTTGCAACACATGACCTTACATTCAAAAGGATGAGATTTGATTTTGATGTTTCATTTGCTATATTTATTGAATACTATAAGTCATAAGCAATGTGTCTATAAACTTCAGTTTGCCAAATATTTTCTTGTCTTTGTTTTGGAAAAGAAAGAAACTGTTACGATATATATTGCGTGTCTGAAGCCACCATAAAAGTCAGTGAGTGAATGATTACATTTCACAGTCAACATATATGCCATCTTTCCATTGTGTATTGGAAAGAAAAGCATTGGTAGACGAGGCATGCAATGCATAAGAAATCTTAATCAGCATTCATATAAAAAATAAATAAAGCATGCACTGGTTACCTGAAGCAGGAAACAAAAGGACTGCAAGATTGGCCCCCCCCTTCTTTGAAAAACAGGAATTTTTTTGGAGACTAGGCAATCCCTGGCGAGACACAGAGGTTTGGGTTTTACGGCCCGATAAAAAGCACACCAAGGTAATGGTAGCGAGCAGTTCCCTGTTTCATGCTCACTGTGGCGCGGGACAAGAGGAAAAATCACACATCTCATTTCTCACACTGCGTCTCGCCCTGCACCAAAACGCATTTTATCTGCTTTTTCCCCACAATGCAGATGGGTCAAATATTACATCAAAGAGGCTTTATTGTTTCACAGTACTTCTCATGTTTCTCTTCAGTATCAGGTTTAAAACTGGAGCATGGTCCATTTTTACAGTAGATTTAATGGATCACAGTCCATAATCAGATTAGCACTGGCTTAATGTATAACAAATTTCCCCAAACCAACATCAAAGACTGGCTTTACATTATAATTCTGCATGGCATCTTTTTCATAATTCAATAATTTACTGATATTGAGGCCAGGGAAAGCATCGTGATGTCTAGAATAAGCATATTGCGTGATGAAGATCAGTCAAGGATAGAAGAGGTACATCAGTTAAATGGTTCCATGTGGATTGTTTCCTTTGCTAACCTTGAAATGTATTCCTCGGCCCAAAATTTATCATTTCACTCTATTCCATAAATGTTTTATATTTGGAGTGAGCCATAATTCAACTGGCCAAACGAATCTTTTTGCGAAATCTTGTAATAAATTAAAAGAGAGCAATGCAACGTAATAAAAATCTATGTTTAGTGGGAATAATATCCTTCATGGCTTGTTTAACCATTGATTAGGTTCAACAGAGATTTCAAAAATCTATGCTCCTCATAAAAGGGATTGAATATGAATATTCTTCTCATTGTCTGAAGCCTGAATTCCCTTTCTGCGACGACCTAATAAAATTGTTATTTAATATTTTATTTAATATTTATTATGTGAGCCATCTTCAGCTGCCAAGACGGCCTCCATAATAAAAATTTGAGTTCTATGCATTCTGGGAAAAACTCATCAGTGTTAGGACAGTGTAGTACATTCATTCTCACAATGAAGGAATAGGTCTAAAAATAACAATATACTGTATTTAATTTAGACTGTTTAAGAATGTTTAAGAACTAAATCCCAGATAGTTGGTCATTCAAGAGGCATTTTATACTGTCTATATAAAGATAATATTTTTTTATTTTTTTAAAATCTGAATAACTGCAGTATATTAGTTATAATTCATCACAGGTATACTTCAGGAATGAATCCAAAATTTAGCAGTGTAAATTAAAAACAAAACAAAAAGCATACCATTTATAACTTCCATGGTTGGACTTGGTGGAAACTGGCTATGACAGAGGAACGAAAAATACTTTGGCCTTAGCAGCCAGCTTAATCAAGTCGAACTTCCTCTTCTGGGAGGCGGAGAGCGTTGTTCACTTGCCAGCCATTGCTTATTCACAATTTATAATCTCCTTTTGTTGCTGATTGCCTACTTGTGTATGCTTTATGCATGAAATTTTGCCATATCCCTCAGACTAACTCTAAGGAAAATAAACAGGAATGTTCCACAATCCATCACTCCCTTTACTGAAGGAGCCTGCCCAGCTAGCACATGGCTTCTGTTTTCTATCTTTGAGAGGAGACTGGGCAAGAGCCACGACACAGTGGAATGTGTCACATCCACCTGGGGACCGCGTGCTGTGCACTTATTGTCAGTGATGAAATGCAAAACCACACCTCCTCAGTCCAGCTGTAATTGTGTGGTTCTCGTTTTACAGTGGAATTTTTAAATTCTATGGTGAAACTGCTGCAGAGACAGTGTATTTTTGTTCCTAGCAAAATACACAATCTGATGTGATGGTAGACTAATAGTAACTTAGTAAGTAGAATTGGCTGGAACAAACATTTAAGGGGTTTCTGATATATTTTCTCAAGAATAGATATCTTAGTTTACTCTTGGAAATGGTTTCTTCGATATGTCTGTTAAACGCTGAGAGGGAATTCTCTCACCTCATGCGTGGTTGTGTAGCTGGTCTGGGTTGTAAAAGTGACTGAGTGTAAATCATCAATTGCCCACCTGTTTAATTTTCAAAACTCTTAAAGGATTCCCAGGGTCCTCTGTGGGCCGAGGTTTCATAGACAGAGCTGCTCTGACGTCGCCGCCATAATTCCTTTCCTTGACAGCTCCACCCACGACAGTTCCTTCCTACCCAATCACGGTCATCTCCATTAGATCGCACTCCCACCCCCCTCAAGGGAGGGCTTTTGTTTCTTTAGATTTCCTCGTACAATAAGTGCAAGCTGGGGAGGGATTGAGTTTCATCTCTATTCTGGAGTACACTGTCACGTCTGAGACATCTTCAACAAGGCAGCTCCACCAGACATTTCCGCCCCATACTGGCTTTTAGCCTGCAGCCAGTGCCCTGATACAGACAAAATTATCGCAGGCTTTTACAGGGGTGGAAAATGTCTGGCCCCACGGGAGAGCCACCACTCACTTTTGTAGCCATTTATGTGGCAACCATACACTGACCAAAAGGGCTAGTTTGCAGTGGTGTTTTGAATGTTCAGTGTTTTGCATCAGCAACCTTCTATGAATGAAAAACTTGAGAATTGTATGAGACATACAGTACGTCTCATTTGACTGTTGACTGGCCATGGACATAATTAAAGATAGATACTGCAGTTTTGTAAACAGAGTGCCCTTCAAATACATAAGTGTGATAGGCAACAACATTGTCATGTCATTGTAATATCCATATTTTAACAACATTTACCATTACGTACACTGGTGTACATTTTCTGTTGTTTATTTTGGCTAATATAACACCTTGTAGAATTGTTCTTGTGTGTAATGAACAACAGTAAATACATGGAGTACATATGCAAGCACACTGCTAAAGCTACTCCCCTACTGCAATAAGTCAGGTCATTACAGCATACAATGTCCACATAGAAACCTTCTGGCCCTGTGATTCCTGCGGCAATCCAGCCAGGACATTGATGAAGTATAAAATAAACACTTTCCCTTTGCGCAATTCTGATATATTAACCTATAGTCAGTTATAGAAATATTTTTTTCATAAACAAAATAAAGATGGAAGAACTGACTCAAGGTCTTGGCTTTTGGACAAAGCCCGAGGTCACACATGGGCAGAATGTGATTGCTTATTCATTTATTGATTAATTAATTCCTTGTAGTCATTAGATTGATTAATTCATCCATTAGACTGTAAAGTGCTACAACATTAATTCTTTTGTAAAATAAAGCTTACAGAAACATGGCATAGGTTTTTTGGGTCATTTTGTATATATTTATAACTTGTTATATCATGGTTCATAACTGCCTCCATGGTCTCATTGCCCCGCAGGGCTTCAATGAAAAGCGTATGCAGTAGTGCACAATAGGTTAGTATTATAAAGTAAGGGTAAATTATGATGCCTGTTTATTTAGACAGTTAGAGTCACAAAATGTCAACTTAATATCTGAATAAAATAAAAACTGTATGTAAATATATTGGACAAGAGGAGGAAGTTCCAGAGGAAGTTATGTGAAGTTGTTTTTGTTGAATTGACTGTTCATGTCATGCTTGTGTGTGCTCCTGCTATAGAAAAAAGATATATTTGCCAAATTATAACCCCCAATTATGCAGTACATAATTGCACCTTACCTATTAACTTATTTACTGTATGTTGTCCTTTGACTGAGGCTCAAGCTAAATTAATTCAATTTCAATTAGCTAACAATATATAACTTTTTAGTATGCGTGCATCATTAGCCATGACAGCCATCTTCGTATAATATTTTTGGGCATGGACTTAGTTAACAAGTTCCTTTCAGAGCGGCTTTGCTTATTTCAATGTCTGAGAAATACTGTGAAAATCAAGAGATGCGTAAAAGTGTTTTAAATAAAACTTAAATACTATATTTCCCACACTCCCCCACCACTACTCTTCGTTAAATGTTCATTTTAAAAATACCAATTGGGCAAAGGCTGACAAATTAGAGGCCTCTCTCTGGGTTTTCTCTATTGCTGTCTCCTTGAAGAACATTGTAAATGTCGGAAATGTCCATTGATCTCTAATGTCTCTAATATCTCTAATATCCAAAAGGCAACAGTAGCAGACTTTGTGTCACTGCCTCAGATGGAACACAGAAGGAACAACAAAGATCCCAGTGATTGCTTGCTGTAGGCTGGCTTTGTGCAATGACAGCTGAGATCCTTCCTGGTACAAGACTTTTGGTCTTAGACATGATGACATCACTGCGGGTAAGGACACTCTGCACCACTGGTCATTGCTTCACTGTACCCCTTTCTGAGAGTAACTGAACACCCAGCTATGCCATGCATCTGACTACAGCCGTGAGTGCTGACTCAGTTGCACCCTGACAATTCTGAGCGCACAGTAGCCTTAGCGTCTCGCACGCTGTCACTTTCTGAAATGGAATACTCCAAAATCGAAAAAATAGACTTGGCTTATGCCCTGGGCAGTGTGATAAAAATGGAGTATGTATCATTAGGGCATCTCATGGCACACTGTGAACCAGAGAAGACTTCTGTGGATACTGTAGGTGTGTGGGCTCCGCCTCCTCAATATTGAGCAAAAATTTTTTTTTAACTATCTCATAGGAAAGCAGATTTCTGACTTGGTATCAAATTACAGCCTTGCCTTTTTCCCACTGTGTGGGACATGTAGAAAATAATGGGAAGACAAGAGTAGGCCTATGTGGTAAACCTTTAGATTATTTATATTGATCTGTTAGATTATCTTTATTCTTAATGACTAAATCGATCTAGAACAATGCATAGGATTGGACGATGGCAGAAAATCAACCACGTGCTTTGCTAAACTAAATTTACCAGACTGATATTATTTCGGGGTAAAGTCAGCTATGGTTATTTGCATTTGCCTCAGAGTAGCAAATTACTTGGAATGGCACCTGTACTCCACTAGCCAGATACTGTAGATGGATCGATAGCTAATTTGCGTATGATGTTACCAAACACATTTGTTAGGAATGTATTGTGTAGCTGTCTGGAGCACACTCTCGTTTACTTGGATTTATCTAGGTTAATAGCTTAAGACGTATAGCTATAGGTGTATCACAAATCCACATCAGTCCACCATTGTAGCGATGATGTAATCATATTTAGCTGATGACATTTCCGTGGGCAGGTGGAACTAATGGATTGTACCCTTAACTGTAGGCTATTTAACCTGTGATTGCAGCTTTTACCTGTCTTTCAGGCTCTAGTGGCTTCAGCCACCACTGCTGTGACCTGATATTAAAGCACTAACCACTTTGTTGAATGTGGCGTCCTGGGACAAGGATTGTTTATATGGACAGAACAACTGTTTCGTTTTACTGGCGACATGTTCCGGGAAAACAAGAGTTTACTGTCGAACACTGCTCCCCGTTAGCAATTTGCACCCACTGTGATCACCCGTGAAAATGACAGAATCAATAGAAAAACTCTCAACTTCACTGCTGGATATTAACTTAACTATCGCATCAACTGCCGATCCAGAACTACTTCTCGCTGTGCGTGTAAATTAGGAGGCAAAAAACTGAGTCTGAAGTGTTGCTTCTGATCGTATCTGTTCATCTGTGTTGGGAGCTTGTGGTGGGTACTGACCTCCTGATGTGTGGACACTGCTTGAGAGGACTTGTTGCATATGAAGGTGTCTAACGTAGAGCAAGAAAGCCACCAAGCTGTGCATTGACAGGAACTGTGCCAAGTAAAAACAGGTTTGCTCAGTCTCTTGTTTTTCCTCAGACACTCAAACTGACTAAACGTGCTCTGCCCTTGTCCAGCCAATGTAACTGCCAGATGATCCTCAGCGCAAAATAGCCCTGGACACTGCCCGTCCATTAAAGTAGGGCTTGGGAATGATCATAGTGCCTGTACCCCTGGGCAAAGCGGCTTTTCATTTCTTGCGCTGCAGCTGAGGTTGACACCACTTTTCTGTCGACTGATTTCTCCCGTGTACTGAACCTGTACAACATTGTGAATGGCGATGTAATGGTAACCTGGTGCTCAGGTTTCTCACGCCTTGTTTACTTCACTGCAGCATGTGCTACCTCCAAGATAACAATGCCGTGAAAAGGTGTGATATGGGGCTGAAGGAAGCTCCTTAAATACCTGAGAACCACAAACCCTGAAAACAAACAGTGACTGAATGTCCGCTTAGCTGCACCACAGGCTGTGACAGGTATGTCACCTTTCAGGTTACTCCATCAATGAGAGATGTGCATGAATTTGATTACAGTCCTAGTCTGTAATTTGTAGTTGCAGCTGAATGTCAGACATTGTTTTCTGACGAGAAGCAAAATCCGAAGGAGTCACAGATTAGATTCGGGCGTGGGTGAAGCTCTTTAAACTTAAACTGGGAAATTGTGCATAGCTGATGAAGTTGCAGCTTGTCAACAAGACAACAGCCAAGTTCCCTGAAAATGTTTTAACAAACACCAATGCAGGATCAATAATGACACAAATTAAACCACAAAACTATGTGAGATGTTTTATGAAATTATGATATATTATGTTTTCTGGTAGTGTAAATGATTCAAATGTACTTGCTTATGTGCCTAAGGTCAAAAGTAACAATAGTAAAAAGGCTGTGTTGATGCCTGTGTCAAAAGAATACAGAAAGTGTTATTCATATTACAATGCAGTCAATTGCAGGTTGTGTTTATCTCCTCAAATTGAAGTGTGTGGTTTTTATATCATTTAGATATGTATGTGACTTACTGTGCTACGTGAATCACTGGTTACCTGTTAGAAATAAGTGGTAGAAGTATTCAAACAGAGCAGAGATGTGCTTTGTATTTATGCAATATGAGCCCATGTAATGCATAATTACTTCACTAGATGGCGCTCTAGACTGAGGTGGATAAACAGACAGAAATGGCAAGAGTAGGGGATGAATCTGGAACCAGCATATAGAGTGGCAAGTGTTTACATTACATACTGAATACCATAGTGCCAGTACAAAATACCAAAAGAGTTTGTAATTGGTTTCATCAATTTGGTTTTATCTTTAGTAGATAAAGTCCAAATCAGACCGGTGCCGTGTACATTTCTGGGAACATTATTGTGTCAGAAACAAAAACCTGACCAACTGAATGTGATTGTCACTGAAAAAATGAATGCATACTCAAAAACACAAGTTACTGTCTTAAATCATCATACATCATGTATGATTTGCTTTCCTGTGGTCTGCCATTTCCTTTGTCGCCTACCTTTCACAATCATTTGACCACAATATTGACTTTATAGCAACAAAAATATTTTCTTATTCATCATATTATTTAGTTTTATCATTATACAAGCAAGCTAACTATATTTAATAGTTCATGAAACAATGGAACTCCACAAATATAAAGTGATGATCTGCAATAGTGAATAATGAATCAAATGGCTGATTTATGTGATAGTATAATGTAGGTAAATTCATCAGAGGCCATTTTGGTGGTAAATAGACGTGAAATAGACTTACAACAGCAGTGCAACTTCTAACTGAGTTTTGAGAACAGGAAATTACTCTTGATGCTGATATAAAATCTTAATCGCTTTAAAATATTTGTCTAACCTATAAGTGACTCAAATGTAACTGGCTAATGACGCTTACAAGGTACACTTCAAAACAGTGTTTATGTTTGTTTTACAGGCCAGTTATCTGCTTTTGCTCGACTGCTTAGGAATGTTTTTAGAGTCAATAGTCAGTAAAATGGCTGAATGGCAAGATTCCAATAGGCAAGATTCATACTTTAATAAAAAATGCGCTTACTGTTATGTGTTTTTTTTACCATACGAAAAAACAAATAGCTATAGATTTGAATATGAAAAGACAAATAAGCCCTGAAACATATGGAAGCTTTATTGGTTTTCACCATGCTATACTCTCTTCTGGTTAATGAACTAGTTTTACATTTTGCTTATTTATACATGTTGTAATATGTTTCCGATTGGGCACAGCCAGCTGATACATCACTGAGAAAATATCAGAGATGTGGATTATTGTTGATGAAGTGTGTGTTTATTACTGTAAGAAAAAACTAATTTGTATATTAGGCCTACTCAATTTATTTGCTACCTTGGGCAGCTGCTCCCAAAATATTAACCTTTTTTTTTTTTAAAGTGGCTCAGGTGTAAATTTTAGGTGTCCAGAACAAACATTAAAGTTGAGCACTCTGTATGATAAAGCTGAAAAAGCTGTGTGTGTGTGTGTGTGTGTGTGTGTGTGTGTGTTGCTGTAACTGTAGACATCTCTGTGAGGATAAGTGAATGAAAACCAGGTGTAAGTATGAGGACTTTGTGACACAGCCCACCGCAGTGTTAAAGGGTGCGCTGACACACTCCCGCTGAGGCCCTGATGTTGTCTCCATGGGTTCAGCGGCAGACCTTTTCTTCCTAATAAAAAAAAAAAAACAGTGATGAAGACTCCCTGTGACGACTGACCCCACAATGGCTCAGTTCCAGTGTAAGTTACCTTTCCTCCCTGTAGGCTCAAGTACGGAGACAGCAGCGGCACATTCCAATACAACAGCCACAACTGTAACGTTCTGACAGTTTGCACACAATCCAATATTGTGCAGATCTATTTTTGGCAGTGTGCATTTTTCTAGTTTGCAATTAGGCATCTTTCGTGGGTGGAAAAATAATAATAAAATTACATTTCTTTCCGTCGTTGCATGTGGACTTTATTTACAGAACCTCCGGGAAGTATGGCGCAGTTCTGTGATCAGGAGCAAATGGATTGCATTTAATTAAACTTTACTCACAGGCCAATCTGTCACTGTCAGGCCTCATTGGTTAGCGTGTGTTCTGTGATTAAAGAACCCCCGTGCCCTTCATACCACACCGAGTGCACAAGCTCTCGCAATTTGGGGGGAATTCTCCAGCAATGAGGCAAAGCTCTATGTCAGTGCTTTGCCTACGAGACGTTTACAGATCGCCGGTGCCGCTAATGTATCTGAGCCTGTGCCGCTCGAGTCAAGTCATAATAATTAAAGACATGCTGCATCTTAGGCCTTCATTAATCATGCTTTTATATGGACTTTGAAGCAGTAATGAAAAACAGCCACTAAAAAGCCTGGCTTTCCAGTTTATTGTGTCTGTGCAAATTGTGGTGAGTGTATGCTTGTATGCCCGATTTCTGAGTGGCTTTTACAGCAAACATGATTGAAAAAGACTTATTTTCTCTTTTCGTACTAATCTAACAAGCTATGGCTATATATATATATATATATCATCCATTCTTGAGAATTGAGACGAATCATGTCTCATGACATGTCTCAACAACAAGATGAATCCAAAATTCTCTGGTGAAAATGAACATTTAAGTGTTTTATGCATGGAATAAATATAATTTATTAAATTTTTTGTACTAATTTCATTTTTCTTTAACTTCGATACCTGCCGAGGATGAGAAAACATCCTAGTCCCAGACAAGAACAATTTCAAACAAATGTTGAAAATGTTGGCCCATCGTCAGATTTCTATAAAAATGTGAACTATTCAGTCACAAAAAGGGTTAGCCATATCCCAAAGACCCCTGTCTCACTCCATAGTTTCACAGAAGGGAGCAAGGTTACTTGTCCTCTGGTAAGTTTTCTATTTTTTTGAAAAATTAAAGAAACAATCAACAGTGCCGCAAATATAACAGGTCAACTCCAACTTCCTTCTAAATTGAGACAAAATAAGAATTATGGTTAAAAAATGTTTTCACTTGCATTAAGACACCTCTTATTAATTTATTAAATTAAAATGGCTACTCCTTATGGCTAAGCCATGAAATGAGAAAATATTACATTTTGTCAACATTTTGATATTTTATCTGTCGGAGTTGACATCTATGCTGATGGAGGTGGCTTCACTCTCAATTCTCTGTAGTAATTGAATCATGTTATTGAAATTAGAAATATCTATTTTCAATCAAGTTATTTAAATACTATTAAAACATGAATATATTGTTTTTTCTAGCTAAAACATCTGCTTTATTAAGCAACACTTGCTTTTTGTAATGGGAGTCATGTGGAATGTTAAGCATTGAGGGTATTAACTGGTAGGTAATCTAATGAACTAGTGGAATGATACATCTCTAGATGCACCAGGATACATAATTAGTGATGTAACATTGGTCATTGGGTGTTTCAGGTCTATCAATATCAAATACCCTTGCCTAGGCAACCCAGCCAGGGTGGATCAGGTCCAAGCTTGTGTCCGAGTGGCAGTGGCTCTCCCAGCCATCTTGATCCAGAGCCATCTTGAGACGTTTTACGCCACCTCAGTGTTGTTGTGTATGGCTGTCCTTCTGCTCACCGCCGTGATAACCAGTGCATGGTAGGCTCTGCAGAAAGACTGCCCCACAAAACCCACACTTCCATCCTGCATACAGGTGGTCTGCCCTCCCCAGCAGTTCTATTTTGGCTGAGGTTCTGCTTGAGGGAAAAGCAGGCCCATATCAAAGTATCAACGCCGCAAGGCCCAAAGCCAAGACAACTCCGCTAACCTCAAAGCCACTGGAATGGTAGGGCCGCTCCTGGAGAGTAGGCCCATGTGAGACAACCCAACCTCTCCCAGGCCACATTGGATACAGAAAACAAACTGGAGATGCGTTGTTACCAAGGGGGAAAAAGTAAGGGAAAAGTATGTGAAGGGAGGCCCAGCTAGGTCTTCGCCGAAAGCAACGCTGTATGGCAACACTCTTGTGGCGGTTTACCGCTGCGTAATCTCTTCATTAAGACTTGTCGTTTTGTGGAGGGCCTCTGACAGGAGACAACCATCTGATGAAAGATAAGTGCTCTTTTAAGCAAACAAGTAAAGAAGCCCTGAGCCCGGTCTAAAATGGACGCGTTCGTGTGAAAGCCAACTGCCGTTTGAGGAACCTGCGGTTCGTCAGCGTGCCTCACAGGTGAGCTCACCAGCACCCACAGATGTCAGCCTCAAAATAAGTATCCCAGAGGAATCGAAGCCTTGAATACTCTCCTTTGGCTCCCACAATAGTTTGACAGTAGTCAAAACAAAATTTTATTTGTTTATTATCTTCACATTATCTCAGAAAAAGACCTTATATATTAACTTTTTCTGACAATTTCAGTATGTTTCACTATCTGGATTCAGTGATCTGCTGGGTAAGGCTTAGGTGTGTGTATTTAATGCATAATGATTCTTGAGGGATCACCTACCGGCCCACTGCATGCAAAGTTTTTACGTAGCAAAACATATCTTTTAAACACATAATTTATTTCTGTGTTTGCACTGTTTATTTCTTCCGTATTGTATGGCAAAAACAACATGACCTGCACTTAATTGGTCAATGTGTTAACTTGTGCAGTTTCGATTTAATCATTTTATAGTATTTTTACAGCACTACACAACAGTGCATCTGTATGACATCATTTTGTAAACATGTTCCCTTCTTTATACAATACATTTTGGGGGGAAAAAACATGTAAATATCTGACTAGACTTTCATATTGAAGAGACTAGTCTCAACCTGTTTTTTTTCAGCAGCAAGGATCAGCAATAATGTCATAAATACACCGGAACTAATAAAGTTGTTCAATGAGAACTTGTGTTATCCAGCATTGTCCCATTATTGTGTGCATTGATTTGGTATGCATAAAATAAATACATATTACACCCTGTAGCCCGTATCACAGCCTGTTGCCTCTGTCAATAAGAAATAAACCATATCGCGTAACTAATATTCATATGGAACAATAGCTCTACCTAGTGGTTACTCTAAAAAGTGTTTTTCATAAATTGTACCACAAAGCAAACGAATAAATGTCAATGGTAATATTTTTTGCTATTTTGTCCATTGTATATTATAATGTACTGTAGACCACGTACTGTTTTCTTGCTTCAGGCCTTCTTGAATTACTGCGTATGATGTAGCCTATAGGCCTACTGAATCTGTTCTGCACAGCAAGACTGCTGAGTTAGACAGCCTATATGTTTTTGTCCATTGATAAGACTGAATGTTTCAGTGTTGCAAAAAGGCCTTCATTCGCTTCTCACTCCTTTTCACGCCACAGTCTGGTCCAGTCCACTTTTCCTCCTGGCCGTCCACCTCATCCGCTATTCGCGTCTCACTACTTTTCATGCCACAGTCTGGTCCAGTCCACTTTTCCTCCTGGCCGTCCACCTCATCCGCTATTCGTGTCTCGCTCTTTGTCTTTTGGTGTAAAAATGTGTAGAACACGAAGAGGCAGATTAGTCCGGCTACTTTGCTCCCTGCTATTACGAAAGTCACCGGCAAGAAATAGCTGGATGTCGCAGCAAGTGGTTTTAACATGTAAAATAACAAGAGAACTGTCAAGTTTTGAAATATATACAGTCCATAGTAGACAGTCATTGGCATTCTTGCGTTTTGGCCTTTAATGTTGAAAAAAGTGAAAATAAGTATAATTCCGATGATTCCCCGATAAAACCATTCCAAATATCGTGACGTACAGAAATCCGTTTGGAGTTTGTGCGCCCATATTGTGCCACACAGCCAGAGAAACGCCAACGCGGAGGTGCAGTACAGATTCAGCACAACAAGGAGACTTAGGCTTAAAACGCGTGAAGTTATAGTGAAGAGCTTGTAGAACAAGTATACAGCAGTTGGAAGACCAGTGGGCATCTCCTTTACTTTTGGCAAGGTTCTACGCAAACATCGGCGGTACTCCACGGTCGCCCAGGCAATGCTGAAGAAAGACCCAGTAATGCAAAAATCTGTAGTGTAAAACAAAAAAAATCAATACCATAGGCATATCATTTTCAGCCAGTCATCTTGATTTGAAATGGCAAACGCAAAGTAAGAATATCTCTTATATCACGCATTGTGTCATTGATGGGGTATCTCCATGTAATGCATTAGAGAGGAGTGAGTGGACTTACACTGTACGATGGACCTGTGGTTGTGACCCAAGATTATGTAAAGCTGAAGGAGGATCTGAGGCGTGCTCTCCAGGAAGGTCTCAAACAATCGGAGCATGCTCATATCAGTAGACATGGCAAACATCTCCCTGTGGTCCTCGATGTTATTGCTCTGGATTGCAATAAAACCCTTCTTGAGGAGCTGGAAATACCTAAGAAAGGCCGTCAATCAATCAAAATTAATTCATATGGCCCATTCTACAAAGGATTTGTCACAATATGCTTGACATCTTACCCTGGCCTGAACACCCATATTTTTCACAAAAACAAAATCAGACCAGCGAGGGACACATACAGTATATCCAATTACAGTACCACAGTAGACATATGACTAAACACTAAACGGCCCTTGCATTTTTGTTTTTCAATTGTGGATTTATTGCAAAAATATTATTTTCGAAGACAATTGATGAGAAAATTTTAAATCACAAAAAATATGGTTTGAGGGTGGTCAGTGGCTTTTTTAACCAGAGTGGAAGAGGACAATGAGAAGAAATCTACAGTGATAACCTGTCCAAAAGGGATGAAGGAGTAGGGAATAATGAGATTCTGCGCAGTCATGGCTACACGAGTGGTAATGAATCTCAGTGAAAACCAAATGAAAATCAAACAGTTAACCATAGTTACCAGTTCATATGATGACCATTTGTCTTCTCTACGACACTCGTTTATTACCTTTATAGTCTATTTGCTTTACGGAAATGCTGTAGGAAATTCCTTGCCCTCAAAAGAAGAGCATGTTTGTACAGCACGTTTGACCAACAACTCCTCTTTCTTTCTATTTTAGGTCCAAGATATATATTTTTCTGAAATTCTGAGAATAATTTATGCACTGAATTAAATCTTTTAGAAGCACTAGCACAACAAGTAAGATAAATAGCATATTGTCTTAATCTTATTCATTATTGTTATTTTGGAACATGCTGTATAAGAATATGTAAGTGTAGAATGATCGTAGGCTCTTATGCGAGTGTTTTGCTCTTTTACCAACAGGTGAGATAAGAGTCAGCCATTTGCAGGTCTTAACGGACCTGGATAAGCTATGCAATTTTGCAACAGCACATGATCCCAATCGTGTGCAGCGCCAGGCCAGGGACTCAAAGGACTGACTCATGCTGTTCAGCAAGCTGCCAGCAGATGGCACTGTGTCAAACCATACCAACGCTTCTGTCAGACTCCCTTTTTATATTAAAAAAAGCCAGTTCCAGCAGGTTATGGTGACATAGTAGGCGTCACGCAGATACTGTATGAGAAAATGCAGGCAGTTGGCTTAGCGTGAGGACATGGGCGTAACGTGAAGCAGAGACCTCTTGTTACACGTTGCATTACAGCACCGCCAATTTCGACCACCTGCGCTATCTCCATTAAAATAAGCAGTCATGGAATTTTCTCCATGGTTGATGCTTTATTTCCGTAAGACTGGATCCTGGATTAATTCATCACGTGTCTTTCATTTTGAATAAATGCAAATCTGCATTTGTGTTTTCTTCCCACAGTTTCGGAGAGTTTATGAGTAACTCAAAAGAACATGCGAAACTGAGTTTGTGAAGAACAAAATGCAATGCGTGTGTATACTTCTTCTTCTAAGTCCGAGTTAATGACAAGTAATCAGAAACCTGCCAATTCATAGAATTCCTCTCCATGTTCATTCATTCCATATTGATAGAATTTCATCTCTGATAGATACAAAGAGAGCAGACATACCTTGTAAATATTCCCAACTGCAGAATGTGTAGACATATATGTTGGGTCCTGGTTTTCCCACCAAAAGATTCCCCTCTTTCAACGTCATCCCTGAACCAGGCGTAGCTGAAGATCTGAGTAACTAATGATCCAGCCAGTACAAGCAGACTAGTCAGTGCAAACCAGGCATAGTGTCCATTGTTATAAAACTGCACCGCGACCCACACGTCACTGCCGATGTCCACTATGTAAAGGATAAACCCAACCACAAGGTTATGGTACCGTATTTTTGTGAACTTTGTGCGTGGACTCTGCATTTCTTTTCCCCTTTAAGCTTTTAGGGTGAACATTCAATACTCTTTGCTGTCCGTGAGATTAGTCTCTTCATGTTGCATCAGAGCCATTCCATATTGATTCCTTATTTGGTTTTGCTCAGGGGTGTTTTCCAAGTGTTCCTCAAAGGAGGGAGCCTCTTAAGCACTGAGTTGATCTGCCTGTGCAAACCAGAAAGATACAGCAGAATTAGAGGTGAGTGAATTATCAACAAAAAAAAACATCCCAATTTTTTTCCTGAAATCATTCTGAAACCAAATCTTTGCAATATTATGAACTCTTCAATCAGACTTAAATCTGAATTTTACCTGAGTATGTTACACTACATAAGCATTACTTGAACATAATGTTTTATATATGATATTATTCAGTCTTGACAAATATAATCAGGCTTGACAAATTGCAAAGCAATAATCCTGCTTGAACTTAATCACCCTCTCACACATACTGAAGTTGAGCCTTGTGAGTAGCCAACAACTTTGGTTTTTACCGGCAAAATAGTTTTCCAAATGTTAACTAACAAATAGAATGACAAAAAAGTACATTTATTAATAACAATCAGTTACAATCAATGTATTACCCATCTAAGGAAAAACCGAATAAGCAGTATGTTCAAACCTGGTGTCATTCTCCTCCGTTGATGTTTCATGTACAGCAACTCCTCTCTGTCTGTATGTTCTTCACTTCCTAGAAATCAGCTGACAATGCCCCTCCCTTTTTTCCTACAGGGCTGATATACACTTTCCAAACCCTGGGAAACCAGCTCTATGTGCCTAACAGGGAGATCCTGCTCCTGAATCTATAAGGAGTAAATATTTACAGCCTTCCACCTTCTCTCTACTTCACCCAAAGCAAATGCATGTAGCTCACAGTCTAGTGCCATGAATATGCTTCAGTTCTCAAATCGGTCACATGTTATGTAAGTGGTTATGTGTGTGAAAGCACTTGCTGAATGGAATGTACATGCATTCTGAACATTGCTAAGACTCTGTACTAGGCGTGTACTTCCTAGAAAAACAGTATGAGGGACTGTTGTATTTATTGCTGCACAATGCCCCTTCTCCGGTTTATTTATTTATTTATTTAGTATATTATTGTTTTTTTTTAACAATTGCCTTTGCTTCTGCTTATGTGATTTCTTTAAGGCCAGAAGTCTAATTAAAATCTACTTTATTTTGTACTTTTCTTGTATAACAATTGATGCTCTGATAGCTGACCTTGGCCTTGTGTGAAATCTAACTTGGTAATGAAGAGCCTATTTCTATTTCAAGGGATTCAAGCCTTCACAGTATCTACATGTATCCAGCTACCCTTATCTAGATGGACCGGAATCCAGGAAAGACTGGATTGAAAGACAGACGCACCAAAAATTCAGTTCAACAAATGATGCAAGAACATTAAAGTAAGAACACCAACAAAAAAAAAATGTACAGGAGAGCTTAATTGGTGGACAGAAATAATTAACTACTATAGCTTATAGGTCCTCTTTAAACTGGGGGAATGCGAAAACTGAGAAGAAGCCTTCATTGGCTTTGGGAAGCCAAACGCATCTGGTTTTATCATGTTTTAGCCCTAAAGGCCAATTAAAGGCCTTTTAAATACAATCCCATGTTAGTGCCTTGAAAAAAAAAAATTATTTTAAAGAATACCAACTGTTTGGATGATGATGACTATGCTTCTTGTTATTATTATTATTATTAGTAGTAGTAGTAGTAGTAGTAGTAGTAGTAGTAGTGGATGTTGTTAGCGACCATTAGACTGTGTTTTACATTTTGTTTAAAGTTTGTTCTTGTTTTTCATGACAGCAATATGCTTCATCAACATTTTTACAATCATCCGTTTTTTTTCTCCCCATCAATGAACTGTACAAGCACTTGCATCTTATTACTTTGAGTCCTTTCCTAAATTATTTATTATTTCTAATTCAAATATCGAGTTTCATTTCTCTGTTATTTTAAATGGTAGCTGTTGGAAAGATCAACCTTCAGTTGATGACAGGTAAGAACCACTTGGTGGCACTATTGCATATATCGTGAGCAGGCTACTATATAGCATTTTCAGATGTGTCTTTCACAGATTATGAGAAGTGCGCATTTTCAAAAACATTTTTCTTGCATGCATAATTGCTTCACTCACAAGTTTCTGGTATTAAACCAAGCAGCTGTGTCTGGTCCTCACCTGAGTTATTATAGCTGGTCTGTATTGTTATGTACACTTCCTTTAATTATTTCCCAATGACCAATTGTAAAACAGGGCCCAATATAGACATACTTTGTGATAGTTGGAATATCAATCAATTAATCAATCAATTAACTAATCAATCCATCTTTATTTTGTAATTGTGTCATTTACAATCAGTTGTGGTATGGAAAGAGATGTGGAAGAGAAATAGAAACTTACTGAACAATAAATAAATTCACATAGTCAGGGTTCAGCAAATCACCTTAATAAACATAACACAAAATGTCTGAAACAATAACTGTAAAAAAAGATATATTTGCATATGATGGCAAAATCAAAGTAAAACCCGAAAAGCTAATACATGGTGCATGGTATCTTTGTAATTGGGGGATGTAAAAAGATATGGTTTTAAAGCTAGCTGTTTGATTTATTTCTACAACTCCTGGAGATAATTTTGAGACTTGGCTGGTTATCAGTTGCAGCATTAGTCCTTAAAATGAAATACCCTAGATACTAGATTAGTGTGTCATTTTCCTTCACAGTAATAATCTCAGGAACTGGTGATGGGAACATCACTATACAAAATATGTGAGGATTCCTATTTACCTCTTTCAGCCAGCATTTATAGAGAAAGTATCTGTCCTTTGTTTCCATGACAATTCTAAATAGGTCAAGTGTACACTATCAGTAGAATATTCCAGAAGAATCCCCACAGGATCACACAGGAATAGACGTTGACGTAATTAAGATTGTATTGAAATGTGTTTTTCCTTAACTAGTAAAGGCATTGCTCTCACATTTATATATACAACATGCAACATCTGTCACCATTGTTCAGTCGAAATTTCCTTTTAATTGTAATCTTTTACTGGTTTACAGATTCTGCACATCACTTGTGATATATGAATTTGTATTTTATGGCTTTGAGTATGACTGCAATCTGTGATTACAGAGGCATATGTTAGACTATAATGGGACTTCAATAAGGAACATGCTTTAACATAAAAATTATTGGAAGATATTCCGTTTAAAGAGTTACATGTGGAACCCCCTGTGGCCTGGTGGCATTGTCTTCAAGTCAATTAAAATTATTCATAACATAATTTAAACGATCATATTAAACTCTAGATATGACCTTTATCTAAATATCATTCTGCTATAACTGACATGTAATTTCCAGACTAATGGAATGAATGCGTAGATTTGGCATGAAGGCCAGCATTACCCTCTGTGGCAGATGCGTCTAAATAAATGAAACAATCCGGTTGCATGGTACAGTGTGATTTATAGAGTATGATTCTTACAATTGTCAAAATAAATTTATAACAAGCCCCAGAGTTCCACAACTTTGTCATTTATTCCTTTTATATCTGGGAATACAGTTACTTTGCTCAGGGGACTCATGTCTTTCATAAGACGTAGTGTCTGAAAAGGTTAGATTACACCGTGATGTCCATCTCTGGGAGCTTCAGAAACAATTGAGCCCACTGACATGTTCATTTGTCTTGAATCTCTATTAAATAAAAGATATCATTAAGAAGCTGTAACGTGAAACAATACAGCAACCTCGGCACAATCAAATGTCAAGTTTTAGTGCACAATTACAGTGCATGTGCGTATGCAATTCATTGTAACCTGCTTGAGTCGCACTTTCATAGAAGCAAAAACGGCAGGCAAAAATATTGTCCATTGTAAACTGGATTCAGACTGCTTGTAGAAATGTGATAGTCCAAAATGCCATATTGCAGTGCAACTCTGTCTCGTTTAATCAAACATTAATATATGCGAATTTGAGACAATTTACCTGCCCCTGAAATTTCTATAAAATTGCATTGTGCCATTTATGTTCAGCACTGACAGAACGGAAAATGAGTGACATCAACTGAAGATGTTTTCTAGTTCCAGTGCTATGACCTACAATACTTTTGCATCCTATTTCATATTGCAAACAGTTTTGGTAAATCCTGAATTGGATATTTTAACACGGTGAAAAGGTCCAAAGTTTATTTATGCTATCTTAAGGACTTTAATCATTGATGTCAGACTAATTGTCTGGGTTCAGGTTCATAAATTGCTGTACCTGGATCGACTTGGTGCTACGGGGGAAGGTGCACAGACATATATTAGTGTAATAGGGTTAGGGAGCAAGAGTACTTGGACCTCCTAAAGACACCAGAATTAACAGCACAGGCTTGTATTAACTCCACGTAATTGGCTTTTCATGAGCACCAAGCCCAGGTGCAGCATTGCAGAGTGCTGAATAAATACCCCAGAGAAATTAATGTTAAATAAGCACTTATTAAATACCTGCCTGGGGAGGAGAGAGAAGAAGATTCTGAAATCACAATGAGATTAATTTGTTGCTAATTCAAGAGAGAAATTAGGACAGAGGATTTTTTGTTCATACAGTGGTACCATCTGTTTATGTTGAGTTCTCATTCTGAAGCCTTTCATATTAAATTTTAGTGAAAACAAAAGCAGTATGCGAATTTCTCAGTAGCATGGTGGGAATACATATTTGCAAAATGTTTGAATGCATTTCTCTTTTGGATATTTGGCTCGTACGCTTGTGATAAAATCATAATTAACGTGCGATTCTGAACTGTGGCTCCTCTTCTAAACTGTACTGTAAACTCCAAGCCTACACGGGGCGCTAAATAGGAAGACAATGCCGCTAAGCATTCTCTATCCCCTAGAGGTGGAGATCTTTGTCAATCGGTGTTTCTGTTTCTGAGCAGGAGGAGGGAGCATGGTTGCCAGATTAGTGGAATTTACCCTAAATGTAGGGGATTTAAAGATTCATGGGGAAATCTTTTAAAGAAAAAATGTATGGGAGTCAATGATAGATGGGGGATTATAAAATGAGGTATGGAGGGGAAATTGTGAGAAAATTGTATGGGACTCAATTGAAGATGGGGGAATTTTCTGAATTTTTGGGGAGAGAGATTCATTCATGCATCTGGCAACACTGGGAGGGAGCAGTAGTTTGCTACGCCCGTTGGCAGAGGAACTACGCGCATGCCATATCTAGCTTGCAGAATCGGAGACGTGTTCTTCATTTGCAGCTTGAGAATAGGAGAAAAAAGTTAACCCAAAAGATTGATAAACATGGGAATCCGAAAAAAGAACACCAAAAACCCGCCTGTCCTAAGCCACGAGTTTGTCATCCAGAATCATGCAGATATCGTGTCCTGTGTCGCTATGGTGTTCCTTCTTGGGCTGATGTTTGAGGTGAGTTAAGTTGAGGAAATTTAGGAAGCACAAGTTATCCTCGTCAAGCTCTGTGTCTGGTTACCTTGATGGCTAACATTACACGAAGGCTTCTTTCCCGCAGAAGCAGAGCAACGTTACAAAAAGTATGAATAGAAATAACTTACCTACTGATTCAAAATGGACTCACTTCCTTTTTTAAAACAAATGGATAGCTAACAGTTAGCTGTTAGATCAATAACTTTCAATAAGCCTTTTCTCCATACAGGTTATTCTAACAGTCGGCTAGCTGTGTTTGCATTGAATAATTATTAGAAGTGCTGTGCATACGTTTTACTAGTGTGGAGTTTAAATATTATTATATATCTATGTACAAAAGGTAATGTTAGTTCCTGATATGATTTAAACCTGGCTAGCTAGTATTGTTCACTTAGTTAGCTTGTGTGCTAGCTAACTTCACGCGCGTTTGAATACATCATTTACTAATGAGCCGGCTAACTGTAACTGCGAGACTGTGGTGGCCAATGTATGTTAAACTATGTTGGCTAATGCAAGCTATTGCATACAGAGTATTACGTTTGCTAGCTAACAATATAGCCTGCTAGCTTTGTGGCTAGTTAGCTATATAACGTTAGCTCTCCTTCCAGCTGGATACTTTCGCTCATATCAAAGTGTTACGTGGCATTCACTGAGCGATTGAAGGAGCTGTCATCACTTAACGTATAGTCGTTCATTTGAAAACGAAACTAAGATAATGAAACGCACTCTGTGATTGAATACATTTGATAATTTTATCAAAACGTGGAATTGTTTAGGCTCTTTAATTTTACGATCAGTTGATGTTAAAACCAGCATCAGAACCTAGCGTAAAAAAGGTAGAAATGGTGCATTTTGGGAGTTGAAGTTTTCAATCAAGGCACGTTAGCTTAACGGTTAGCAGCATTCTTGGATGTAGCCCAGCTAGCTAGCCAGCCAGCCCACAGGAATTTTCTAAAACTTAGTTTGAACCCAGTCACTTCGAGAATCAATAAGTCTAGGCCTGTTGTATCTATTGTGATGGAAATAGTTTTGTTTTTTTTTCTACAAAAATTTCATACTGGCATTTCCTGTTCTCACATTCAGCGATAACTTAATTGAGAATAAACTCCAGTATTTGGCGTTACTATACTTGTTGATGATGATGTAGCCTATATCTCAGCAATAATATTATCAGAAATATCTGGTCCTGAACTGTCAAAGATGTTTGTTTTTTGCTCTATCCGAAACACCAACTACCTACATGACTGGATCGGATATTATTCTAAACGAACTCAGGTGACTGTCTTGAAAGTACATAGCACTTCACAATTTAGAACGAATATTCAGGCACAGACTCATGGATGGGATAAAAACAGAAATGTCTCTGGCACTCTTGGACCAAGATTGGCCTACCTTTAATATAAAATACCACACTTTAACTGAAGTCAAGACTGAAACCAGATAATTTCCCTGTTACATCTCTTGCACAGGTTACTTCGAAGGTGGCTGTTCTCTTCATTACGGTCCAGTATAATGTTACCATCTCAGCAAATGGTAAGTTTCTAGAACAGTACTCCGATGTCATTGTGTTTTTTGTTTGTTTGTTTTTTTCTTGTTTAGGGTTTTTGGAGGGTCCTTCTTTGATTAATTATTTAAATTAGGCATGTTCATTTTATTGTGGAATAGTATTAACCCTTCCAATTCTAATAAGTGTCTATGCCTGAAATTAGGTGGGATTGTTTTTCTAAAGTTACTTGAGTAGTTTGCACAGTCAGCCTGCGTCAAAGGGAATTATTTCAATTTAACAATGAAGTCCATTTGATCTAAAGCTTTTCTTGTTTTGTGGTGTTGGGCGAAATCAATTTTCTTCTCCAATGTGTCCATTTGATCTGCTGCATGACACGTTTACTGGAAAGTGACGTAGTGTAATCATCTGGGTACACCACGTTTGAAGTAGCTTTAGCTCTGAAGGTGTGAACATTGGTACAACAGTAGTAATCTACCAAGGATTATCTGACAAAGCTGCTTTTATGGGTATATTGCCAGACCAGAAAAAAATTAAATGAAATTACCAGAATCGCTAGTTGGCAAGAAGAGGGCAGTTATTTATCCGCAATTCATTTGCCGTTATATTACAACTACAATAACGGCTTTGAATTTTGAGCTATAAGCCACTACTGTTCTTCACCCTTTGGATTTGTCTGTACAGTCCTCTTGTATAGCTTATAGTATAGCTTATAATATAGGTGAGCTAACCTTCCTTGAAATATAAGAAGCCCCATTTCAAAGGATATTGCCACACCTTAACCACACAAAACATTGGTTGGCGAAACACAGTAGGATAATGTAGGCCTACATCCAGGCAATTATCACCGTGCAGATGCTCTAACTGACAAGACTGACCGTAAAAAAAATTGTATTCAGCTGCGGAAAAATGCATAAATCCATTTTGACACCTTCAGGAACAATTCCAAGTTCCTGCTGCTCCAGGCTGTCTTCTCGGCAGTCGGCGACTAACTAGGGGTCAGCAACAATTGTGTAACGTTTCTCCCACTTGCAAATTGGACGGTGAACTCTTGTTTTCAGGCCAGGATTAATTTTGAATTCATGGATCCCGTTTTTATACTGTTCAAATGGCAAGCATCATCCCATAGAGAGCGCGCTGACTTTCTGGCAGCTATATGCTGTATAGTTTGCCTGATTTGTATTAACTAAAGGGTGGAGGGGAGAAAACCTGACATGTCGAGGCCTGTCACAAAAAAACAGGTTGAAATGCAATACAGGGCGGTTCTAGTCATGGGTTTATCAATGCCAGCTAAACTTACTTTATAGGCTGCATTATCCGTAGAAGTGCATTCAGTTTGTAACCAACTTCACGGACGGAGCTGCAGTTGCAGCTGTATTGCTTTTAATGAACCCAGGGGCTAGGTCATGATCCAGGATGAGCTTGTTCTTTACCCACTGTGCCCTCACCCAACTGCCCCTTACTGTGAAGCTTCTCCTCCGCTACTTGCAGTATAGATCAAGTGCAACATTTGGAATATACGTAATGTTAAGTGTTATGTAGTGCCAGTGTAGTATAATGGGTTAAAAAACTGGGCATGAAATTTAAATTGCAGGCTCAAATTGCAGGTGGGGAACGGTCATCTTTTCCTAGTGCAAGGTGCTTCCTGCTTCAGTAGCTATTTAAATGTGTGAAAATCTTGATCTGTATCAGTTACTCTTGGTAAGGGTGTTTGCTAAGCAGATAAATAGTAGTAGCTATGTAATTAATTAATAAACGCAGTATTAACATGAAGTGTTTGCTTTTCCATCAGAGGGCCCCGATGAGATGCCTGTGAATTACTTCCATCATGGACTGAAAGACTTGGCAACGGTGTTCTTCTACATGCTGGTGGCCATTATCATGCATGCTATCATACAAGAGTATGTGCTTGATGTAAGTGCTGAAAAAAACGACGCACCCGGTTTGAGTGGTTCTACATCATAGCAGTAATTACCACCCATTGCAATTAATAATTATGGTTGGTGGATTTTATGGATGTTCATTAGCACTTGTTGTGTTAGCTGCAGTTTCACTGAAGCGCCCACAGATGAGTTGTATTATTTTGGACCTGTGACAAGACAAACTTGCATTATTATAGCACGGAGCGATGTAGCAGCACGATGCTGTAATGTTGTCACGCTGTGAAATTGCCTCGCTTGCTTTGAGAGTTTTTACTGAAATTAAACCAACTGCTGTAGTCACAGTTGGGTCCTCATTAATTATACGGCCGGATTTCAATCCGTCTACCAAATGGGGTGTGTCTGAATTCAGTATCGCTTTTGTGGTTGAGCCGAACATCAAACCTTCGGGTAAGAACATTTGTAGATTTGCTTGGTAAGGAATCCATTTTGACATTTCTTACATTGGTTAGCAGTGTTATGGGTTGTTTTTAATGCCTTCTTGCTGTTGTTTGTTCTTATTTTTATGTAGAAAATCAACAGGAGAATGCACTTCTCCAAGACCAAACACAGCAAGTTCAACGAATCTGGTCAGCTCTGTGCCTTCTACCTTTTCTCCTGTGGGTGGGGAGCAAGCCTTCTGCTTTCGGTGAGGGGGCTTCGAAAGCGTTTTTATTCGCAGCTCCGTACCTTGTGGGAGTAGAACAACATGCCATTTGTTTGTTCGCCATCTGACGTTTCTCACTATAATCAGTATGATTATCATTTATTTCTAGGAAAAGTTTCTCTCCAATCCTGTGAGCCTGTGGGAAGGCTACCCACACACTTTAATGCCGTAAGTAGTGGGTGTAATGCCACAACGCTTTTCAGAGGCATCACTCCTGCGTGATGTACAACAGGAACACACCCACATTGTAACTGAGACCTTTACCATCCATTTTTAGTTTCAATGTCAATCGATAAGTCTTCCCTTTATACTGGTGGTGCGTGTCAAGCGAGGCTGACGTATAACTTCCCAGGCTCTCATTTGCATGGGTTCTGTAGAACCGTGCAAACGCAGTTGCCATAGTAGCAAAGTAGCCAAGCTGGGAGCGTATTCTTGGTATCAATAAAAGCAGATCATTCCATTCGTCTGAACCATGGGTATCCTTCTGCTCTCAGTGGCAATTGCAGTTTAAGTAGCAGCCCATAATAGCTCACTGATTACTGCATTCCACTGCCCATGTATTCATCTAAATTGATAATTTTGTTAATTTTATTCATCAGCAAAGTAAGTTTTTCAATTGCCCAAATGTGGCGCTCTGGATTTTTGATGCCTGTGTCTCCAACGGCAGGTTCCAGATGAAGTTTTTCTACATCTGCCAGCTGGGTTACTGGCTCCATGCTCTGCCTGAGCTGTATTTCCAGAAGACCAAGAGAGTGAGTGTGCAGTCTTGACACGTGCTTTTAATACGGCTTGTTTTGTGATGACCGGTACAATTCGAACACGGGGAAGGTGGACTTCCTGTGATTGTGGCCAGACGCAGTTTCTATTTTCAGAGTTTATTATTTGTGTCAAACATTGTTTTCAGCGTTTTTCCTGGCACTTTTTTAATTTATTTTTATTTTTTATTTTTTTCTCTCTGTAGAACTATCACTTCAGTTTAGAATTGGACATTAGTACTGCAAGAGGCTTGGGAAATGAATATCTCGCACTAAAGATGAATTAATTTTTCTCTGATTGATAATCTGTCTAAGACCTGGCCCGCTCAAAGCTTGTTTTGTTTTTGTAATACAGGAAGACATTCCACGCCAGCTGGTTTACATCAGCCTCTACCTTGTCCACATCGCTGGAGCCTACGTCTTAAAGTACGACCTTGCCCTGTTTGTTGTCGAGTAGGGACGTAAATAATATGTCATTTGGAAATTGCATCCTTGCTTTCTCTACCCCAATAGTATTGAAATACTTGTAGTGGGGGTGTGTGTATCATTGGTGATAATATTGCAGACCCTCTCTGTAATTACCTCTGAGCACTGGCGATCACATCCTCCTCTGAACTAGCAAGGTCAGAGCTGACACTAGAGATGATTGGATAGTACGATGCTTCGCTTCCATATGATTATGCATGCTAGTTATCCTGCCCGTACATTTTAATACTATGCTGTACAATTTGCACTGTACATTCTAATTGTTGGTCTGAAATGATTCCATTATATGCGAAGATGATTTCACTTAATTCTGGCTAGCAGACAAGCTGAAGTAAACATTAGCGCCTGTAGCCTAGCTTTGCCTACATGGTTTCTGTCAACCTCACCTCAATCTATTTATCTACTGTTACCCTCTGTATTCAGGGGGTGTAACATCATCCACATTATTTTAGTATGTTTCAAAACAACCAACGTTTTAACATAGGCTTTAAAATTCAATGGGAATAAGAATTTTATTGATATTAATGAAATACTTGTTATTCATTTGCATTATCCAATCTTTACATTTCAAATGAGTACAATAATATTTATATATTTTGTGTGTGTGTGTGTCTCGCAGCCTGAACCGCCTGGGCCTTGTCCTCTTGGTGCTGCATTATTTTGTGGAGCTGCTGTTTCACGTGTCCCGCCTGGTCTACTTCAGCAACGACAAAAGACAGTCTGGGTGAGCATGAGCCCCACACTCTGAGCATGAGCCCCACACTCTGAGCTAGGACTGCACTTCCTGTGCATGTGTCCTCATTCATCTCTCTGGTGCTTTTTGGAAGGTAGTAGCTGAGATTTCTTGTTTTTACATCTCAGACTTATGTCTCAATGCATCTGTTCTAGCATGTTAGCTGAAATCATTTCTGTTTGGAATTTTAGTAAATGCTCGCAGTGGAAGTGTTATCGGAACAAACGGTGGAGTAAAGGCCGCGTTCTCTGTGCTGCAGGTTCACGGTGTGGGCCGTCCTCTTCGTTCTCGGCCGTTTGCTCACGCTGTCTTTGTCCGTCCTCACCGTGGGCTTCGGCCTTGCGGGAGCAGAACAGCAAGGCCTGGATCTGGCCGAAGGGAACTTTAACGTGCTGTTTGTCCGGTAAGCCGGGAGGAGGGGATTGTTTACATTTAAATGCAGATCTATCGATGGCCATTTACTGTCAACATTAACGAACGATGGCTGCACTGTCATTTTAGCACTTCTTTCATTTTAACAGAAATAAGGGCACGTAAGTTGCATGGTAGGTGAAAGGAGTTTTCGTTTGTGTCCAGGATCACTGTGCTGGCTACCATCTGCGCGACCCAGGCTTTCATGATGTGGAAATTCATCAACTTCCAGCTGCGCAGGTGGCGAGAGCATGCGCAGGCACAGAGCCTGAAGAAGAAACCGGCCCCTGCCAAAAGCAAGTCTAAGAAAGAGAAAGGTGGGTCCAAGGGTTCATCAGCTGTACACACAAACTTCAGTATTGTTCCCATTGAAAATGTTATCCCCGCCTTTGTTGAAACGACTGTACAGTGTTCAGAAAATTCACTAACTGCGTTTCACTTTGGTGCTGCTGCATGTGGTGTGATGCCGTTTAACGTTGAAGTGGGTCAAATGAAGTGTGCCTGGCTTGACACATTTTTTATTTATTGAAATATCTTAGCTATCTTGGCACATGCGCACGTGAGTGTGTGTTTGTGTGTGTGTGTGATATTCCATCGCATTCATTTGTAAGAATTTTATTTTAAGCAGCTGTTTGGCAGAAATTCATTCATTCATGATGCAACCGTATTAGATTTACTGCCTTTTTCATGGTTATCACTAGGCAATTGAAGCTTCCTGATGAATTCACCAATTGTGACAGCAGATGTCTGGTGAATAGACACTGTATTGAATGGGAAAAGTGATTATTAGGGGCATATGCAATAAATGTCTGCTTTCTTATGTAACAACAGTGTGCCATGTAAACCTATGCACCAAAGAATGGTCTCTAAAGCTGATTTCATGATACGCTTGGATAATCTCCATCCGGTCTACCTCTCAAGATGACAATTTCATGAGCCATTCATTCAGCTATCGAGCTAGGTAGCATGTTGCATGCTTGTCTAGTTGGCTAGTCTCAACCTCTCTAGTGTTGGAAAGGGAAGCTGGTGTTTGTAAGGTTTGTTTCCTGCAATATGATTGGTTCTAGCAGTTTTTAGCCAATGCTTGTTATAGGTCAGCTGACTTGCGTTATTTTCTTCTGGCCAGTACTTGTTTACTCTAGTAAACGGCTCCCATCCCTAATGTACATTGAACTGACTTACAACACAATCTTCAATAACATTTTCAAAATGATTTATAATTGGGAGCGTTTTTTTTGTTTGTTTGTGTGGTGATTGCAGCTAATGGGGTAAACGGAGCGCTGAGCTCCAACGGAGCCGATTCGCCAAGGGCAAAAAAAGAGAAGTCGTCATAATCCTCCACACCCACCCCAACCCTGCTGTCCGGACCACGGCCAAGCCTGCCATTCCAAAAGTCACCCATGTTCTTTCTGTCCGCAAACTGTTTGAACACCCGCAAGGACCCAACTCATTTGGCATTCTTTATTCTTTAATTTTGTGATTCTGAAAATCATGACAAAATCGTGCCATTGCAGAAGGTGAAAATGTATTTAAAAGTGCCTAACAATACCTATGCTGTATTTGTGCAGATGCTGAAGACTGTAATCTTTCAGGAATAATATTGTGAGAGCTCAGTGTTTTAAAATCTGTTTCACATCTTATGTAAAGTTATGTTTTTTATTTTTTTTTGCCCCCATTACATGTTTTATTCTCCTCCGTTCTGGTTAAATGATGTCTGGAACCTTTTTTTTTTCCTTTTTTTTCTGGAATCGTTTAGATTAATATTACCAGGAATTCTTTCACATGCCCTCTCCCACTTTCCCCAACTTACAATCTGTTATGTCATATTTATATTACTTTAAAAATGTTGAAGTCAACCAGACCTCAGAGTAGCATGCCAAATGTGTCATTAGCCAAAGTCTGTGCTGTCCTGAACATATTTCCCATTGACAGAGTTTAACATAAAATGTCTCGTGATTCATTGAGCCGACACTGACTGGCCTGACGGCACCGATACGGCTTAATAACCCCCCCGATCTCCCCTTGGTTACGCGAGCGCTTCATGCTTGTTAACCATTCTGCATAAAGTGCATTCCAGTGCACTACATTTGCCTTGTGTGTGACCCATTACAACCTTCTGTGACAAATATTTCAATAAATTCAATTTGTCTGATAATAAACTAGACAAGGTGCCAGGTAACATTTTCCCATCTGAGTACGTAAAGGCATTGAACAATCACCTTTACTTTTTATTTACATGTTACCAGGATTCATAATTTTGTTATAACCCTACCTGGATTTATATACGTGGCTTCAGTAAGTGGTTAAATTAAACTGGAATTGGGAAGGGCGGGATTTTTGGGAAAGAAATTGCAGTGGATATTTTATGAAATTGGTTATGCGACCCCTTGAAGGATAAATGACTAAAGCTATAGAATTATAGGGCTGAATCTTTTGCTTTCATCTTAGTCTTCAGGAATCTAAAGGGAATTTGATGCGTTTGACAGGCATGTATACGCAGAACGTCATTTCAGTATCGTTATAAATGCAAGGCTTAAAATTGGTTATACAGGGATCTTTAAAAGAAAACGGTCAATGAGTAATGCACATCTTTGAAAAGTATGGTTAAATTATAAATACTGAACTTGCTCAAGCTATTTTTTGTTCTTTGTATGCATATTTTGATTGCTTGTTAAAATATTTTATTTTTTATCAATTAAATATTTTGATCACCTGAGAAAAGTAATTGATGGTTAATATTTAGGCTGTTGCATATGTTTGATGCCTGACGGGCCTAACAATCTAACACAGACCTTATTTTAATAAAATAAAAATTAAAAAGGCATATATTTTGAGGGCAGCTTTCCGCTTGCATGCTGGCAGCAATCTATGATCAAACACTGCTTCATAAATGTGCCTGTCCAGTAAGAAATATTATTTTACATAAATGTTGTTTTCAATGTGACAGGTGCGAGTATAACTGGGGACCTGGACCATTTAGAAGAGGTTTGATTAAGCTGTTCTGGAGGGAAACTCAAAGCAGTGCATGTGGTACTAGCCATTTCTATGGTGTTCTTCGCTGGTCTTCATCTAAAACATCCCCAATAATATAACGGAGAATTATAAAACCAACATGTGGTTTGTATTTTGGAAGGTGATGTTTTCGTATTCATTTTTTTAATAGCCTGTATTAAATCAAAAAGGGATCTCTTTGTGAAATCCCATTAGCCTGCATCTGTTGTTTCCTCATTTGACCCAGCAGTGTGTTTGCCACTAAAATCAGTTTCATCTGGCAATAATTAGTTTTGAGTATTCAGTTTTCATTAAAATGTATGCAGATTTATTATATATATTTTTTATTTTATTTCTTATTTTTATCAGCCATTGCATTTTTCCACACTATGTGAAAGACTGTTCAGGCTGAAAACCATTTAATATCTAAATATTTTAAAGTTTATTGTAAATGTCTGTTTCTCTGAATTGACTGGCTAGATATTAAATGGATTAAGATTTATTTCATTATATGGGGCATCTGGAATTTTGTTAAATTGATGCACAGGATAAAAATTAAACAACCTTTTTGACCAAAGTATTCAGTCATCTGCTCCTACAAGCCAGCTTATAAAAACATAATGGCAGGTGGTTGTTTCAAGACAGAATCAATGAACACATACTGTGCAACTTTTTCCATTTCTTTATGTATATGTGTATATCAATCTGCCAATGAGAGGAAAATGCGTTACCTTATACGCCAATGCGTGGACATATTTTCAGATAGAGATCTTTATATTTATACAATCTTGAAAATAATGTTTTCTCTATACAGCTGTATGCTCACTTTAAAATATATAAATATTTTCTGTTGCCAAGCATCTATACTTGTACATTAATTCTGAGAAAATAGTGATGTTTAAAATCCAGGTTCTTGCATGATTTCAGACATCAATTTGCGAATTATCCCCTCAGGTTGGGCCTTGCGTGAGATTATGTGGGAGGGGTGCAAGTTTGCAATGTCTCTTGCTGACCAAGAATCCAACGACAAAAATGATTACCCTCAAGTATTGAAGTTTATCAATAAAGTTCATTTATTCATAGTTTTGTGGTCTGAAGCATGTTTTGCTGCACTGAATTTACATTAAAACAATGCTGTAGTCTGCCATCTGTATTCAAACATTACTTGCTGGGCATTAGGCTATATTCTGCTTGCGTCTTGGTGAGTTACGAGCCTGTTGGCATCCTTTTGCCACTTTTACCTTTTATTTGTAGGTTACTATTTTGATCTGGACATTAGGTAGGCTGTAAAACAGGTGCTGATAAGACCATCTTCTTAAAATAATATTATGAGCTCTGAACCTGTCATCTATGTATAAAATGACCCGGCAACGTTTGTTTATTTTTATGTTTGTTTTAAAAATAGGCTAATGAACGTCTTTTTAGTTTGTAAATGTGGTTTAATGTATTGTGCTGGACATTCACAGAATCCAGGAAGCTTACCTCAGTGATATTTACGTGAGGCAGGTGCACTGTTAAATATTAGCCTACTGATATCTAGTTAGTTTGCCATTCATTATTTAATTAAATTTCCCCATCCTCTATTTTCATTTATGATTGACAAAGTAATTCGATGATACAAGGTGATACAATTGAATTTATGACGATCCACGTTAAAGTGCTGAAACATTTCTAGTTACGTAGAGTAACAAATTGAGCCATTTGGTGGCGCTATGGGATCGATTTGTTATCAGTGCTGACCATAGTAAATACACTTCTGGGCTCTGTTTAACGTTTCATTTATTTTAGGCTTGTTTTGAGTAAGTGTGACTTTTATTAATGTTGAGATAAATCGATTTCATCAGAAAGGAGATTGAAAGCAGAAGAAAGAAACGCGACCAGGAAAAAAATCACAGCACAATCGCGTGCGTCCATGGAAGTCCTCCAGACGAACTCTTCATGGCCGCGTTGAACGCAACCTAAATCCTGATTCTTGCTTGCTGCAAAAGCGCAGGTTATGCGTTCGAGTGGTTAGTCTGTGGTTGTTAAAAAAAAAAAAGAAGAATAAATAAAACTACTACGCATAATTATCTAACTATCGAAATGGAAGTTCTATTAGATAAATCTTAATGGACCCTTGCACATAACCTCTTACGGCGTGGTCAGTTAGGCTACTGTTTGGCTGCCCTATCGTCGTACGAAACGGTGGAATTCTGGACCACGGTCAGCTTTAACTTTAGTGTTTTGACAGAAGTGGGGAGAAAATAACTGCGAAGTAACCAAGGTAGGTTAACGTACATTTTGTGTTTGCCACATGGAATAATCGGCATGTCGCACGTCCGTTTAATACAATGGTTTATTGACATTCAATCGTTCCATAATATGCTGAAATGCCTGACGCTGAGCAATCTTTAAATTCGTGGTGTGTGCGAAATGCTCCCGTATTAGGCTACTACAGATGTGTAGCCTAAATAAAAAGTGTTGAAACATCAAGTTACACAGTGGCTACCACTGGTCAGTTTAACTGGACTGTTTCTGTTTTGCTGACAGTCTAAACACCGAAAGGGATCGTTAAATAATATTCGCGATTTATTCTTCAAATTAACGGTGCAGGTTGGTTGTATTAAGTGTAATGTCACAGTACGAAGGGTTTTGATGATTATCGGCAGATCCCTTTGCCAGCATCACAAACGTGCACATTGTGACCTAGATAATGCATTCTGAACCATTGTTGATTGCTTGGAAAGTCCTCATTTCCTACAATCACTATAGCTACACTCTTTTTAATGTCACGTGAATAATCCAAAAGGTAGGTTAAATACCTTTTGGATTACAAATAGTTTTGTAAATGTGGGTTATTTTGCAGAAGTATTTATAATACAGGTATTATATTGTTCAAGTTGTAACATACCAGTGTTGCAATTGATAGTAATTGCAGAAATCGATAGAAATATTGGTCATTGGATAGCATCACACTTTTTCTGGGGAAAATGTGAAAAGTTGTCAGTGATGAGCAGTTATTCCTCTTCAGTGAATCACCCATATTTCTTTTAGCTCTTTAATGCATAAATCTGTTAGTCAAGTGACCAATTAGGCTACTGTTTCGAGCTATAGTTTATAGATATAGTTTAGGTTAAGATTATGGAAGAAAGAAGCATCTTTGTAGTACAGTAGGATGTGTGATGGGATATTCTGCTCTTCTCTGATGTGAAAACGAAAGTACGTATTCGATTGTGCCATAGTTTGTCTTTTCTGTGGAAATGATTTTGCATCAAATCAATTGCCAATTTAGAAGCTAAAAGTAGGCCATATGCATAATGCTTAATGCATAAATGTTGTATTGCTGCATTATTGTAGATCTGCACTTTATTCCTTGCTATATATTTTAATTGGCGGTATCATCAAGGTGACTATTTCAGGTTTCATTTTGTTTGTCTAAATATGATTTAATATGGTGAATCAGGCTATTTTAGATGTATTTTTTTAACTACACCCACAAATCAAATCCGCAATGCTGGCTGGTGACATGTTGATGTTTACTTTCCTGGTGTTAAGTGTATCTACTTCCATCTACTTCCAACACCTATTAACACTATGATTCTCAGCTGAGTGCTATTTGATGTTGCATGGAAGCTTTAAAACTGAATTAATCAAATCAAAGTTGGATTTACATTATTCTGATTTGGCAGATAAAGAAAAAGAACCGTGCTTGTTCTTGAGGTTAGATTGTAATATCTCTTGTGCAATCGAGGTTCGTTTAGCAGCCACTTTGCAGCTTTAGTGGTGATCCGACATGCCCCCTCAGATTACCATATGGGTTTTATAACTTCAGTTATATTTCTATCAAACTACAAATAGATTGCTATCACTGCGCGTGTCCATGATAAGTGCTGCAATGGCACGCAATTTTGCTGAACTACTTTTTCCCCTAACGGAAATGGTTTGTGACACCCACATTTGCCTACTTCTCCATTATCTTGTTTATTTGCCATTCATGTCCTTTCCCACTTCTCCATTTGCCACTGTTTGAGGATAGGAAATTCTGTTTTATTTTACTTTCACTATCAATTGAGAAGAGGAGGGATGTTTTGTTTTGTCTGTATTCAAGGTCTGCTCTGCTCTGCTCTGAAGATGTGTCTACTCGCCCAGTGATACTTTAATTTGTTCATGCTCATGCTTGCTGTGCAGCTTCCAAATATTTCCATTCCATATTATGGGTAGGACATATGCTCATTGCATGAATATCCAGCACCATTTGTAGAAATATTTGAACTCTGGTAATGTGTGTAAAATGAAAACAAGTTTGAGTGCATTTCTTTTACCCGACAGAAGTGTTGGATTTATGGGAAAGGGGGCTATCGTTTGGTTTAGTAAGACTGTCCCCATTTTCCTGAGTGGCTTCCTGCTACAGCATAGGCGATCTCAAACTGCACACAGTCTCTCTGGCACAGATTCATGAGTCAGGTTCCAGAATGTTCTACTGGAGAATTGCTCATTGCTCATTGTTCTTTTATTTCTTTCATTTGGTGGCATTCTTTTGATATTCTTTACCTTGCCTATGCGTTGCATTTAAGCTGACATTCATGTTATTAATATAACAAATACAACCCATATGTAAAGCCCATCCATAATTAGGGATGCAATTGATTTAATGAAATCTACTTCATAAAGAATCTAATTTGTGATCTAAGAACTATAGCTTTTGTTTATGTGCTGTACGACTTGTTGGTTTTTTATTTTTATTTTATAGCCGATAATGAACCAGAATCTATAGCCAGCCTGAAATTCTGCGGTTCTAACCAACAGATTGTATAAAAGTACAATTGGCTGTATAAAGGCATGTCCTCCAAATTTGTGGGCTAAGCTTCTGCAAGCATTTATCTATGGCATTACGAAAGCTTTAAAGAAGACATTGTAGTTACAAAAGGATCAGGCTGCCTTTGAGTGATTCCTCCCATTCTTCAGAAATAAACACCGAGCTTCATCACTGATACCAAAGTTTCGATGTATGGTTTGCAAATGCAACAGAGAAGACTGCACCACTCCTTGTGCAGCAGAGCATCAGTGGCCCTGGAGCGTTTTGCATTTAACATAATGTTATGCAGACACACAAGCTGCAGTTAGGCATAGGATTAATTGAGGACAGAGTAGTATTGAAATATGGTAAACATAGACGAGAAAAATAATGAATATCCCAACATCTGCCTCTACAGTGCACTGGATAGTGGCTTTGCAAATTTATGTTTGTTTACACAATTATGTATTTATTAATATGCATATAGCCTATAGTGTGTGTGTGTTTGTTGGGGGGTTATTTTCTTATGGGGGGGGGGAATACTTTTAAAACTCTCTTGTATGGTGCCTTCAGGATTGTTTTTAATTTTCCTAGATACTAGGAGGCTGTAGTCATGGTGACCAGTAGATTGATCCTATATATAGCAACTGACACCACAGCCACTTTGTTTGTCTGTTTTTTCCCCCCAGTGCTGTGTTCAGTATTATACAGGAAATACGTTGTGCGATGCATACCCCGTATACCAGCCAAAACATAACGCAATTTGGAGAGGGGGGAGAAGGGACTGTGTGTATCGCTCCTTGGTAGAAGTTGCTCATGCTTTTGAGTGGATAGTCTATAATCATGTGCAACTTTTAAAAAATGTGAAGCCTATTTGATAACCATGTGAACTAAAGCACTATTGTTTTGAGCTAGGATTATTTAACTACGTGCACTCTTAACTATACATAGGCTACTGTGCATTTTGGTATGTCTTAATTTAAGAGATGAAATAGGTGAACAGTTTGATTGTGACAAGTTGCAATCATAGACTGTATGAAAATACAACCTACACTGTTCCCTGTTTAGGGAACCAGCTTCAGTGTTGTCACCAATGGCTAAATGTGACATGTTAGTAGCCTAATTCATATGCGATGTTGTTTGAGTAGCCAAAAAATGCGATGTGTTGCTTTGACACTGATCGAAAGTAATCCGACAAGACTTCCGACTGACAGCTAAATAGCCCTTATTGAATTTTGAAGGTTACGCCTCCATCAAAAGTGGAAAAGCCGAAGAGGTTTGCACTTTAGGTTAGAAATAAAAGTATTGATAATAGTGGTCATCACGATAGTGAAGTTTTTAAATGTCTAATAGTTTTATAGTTGCGATTTATATTGACTAAACAGTATAAAAGTTGCAGCCCTAGAATTTTTTTTTTCAAACTTGTTTTCGAATTTCATATCATTTATTTTTTTCCGACGCGTCTTCTAAAATTTAATTTAAAAAATATAATAAAAACATGCCGGCTTTGATATGTTTCCATCCACTGCTCACTATTTCACGAGGTCTCCTCTCCCTGATACTAATGCTTGCTGTATCATCAGTTTGCCTGTTTGCTTGCTGTAGTAAATGAGTAGATAGACTGGTGCCCTGTGTGTGGGGGAGGATTGCTGGCGAGATAAACAAGCAGAGCCAGTCATCACCAGGCATCAGGCAGTAGGAACATGGCGGCGGCACAGTTAGCAATAGTGCTGTTTCACACAAATCCGAAGGTCAGAGCCGGACGTAACACACTGGATTTATGAGAATACAAGTCACGGTAAGTTTTGAAATGCAACTTCTGGCGTGCTCTTTCACGATGGGGATTCCTGCTCATATTTTTTTGCCATGCAATTTTCTCAGAAAAATCTGCGAGGGGTAAGCCTACTATCTGTTGTGTGGCGACAGTGTCGCTGTGCGTATGTGTTAGCTCGCCAGCTAGCTAGGTAGCTAGTTTTTTTTTTTTTTTTTTTTTCCCTGTGTCACTTAGGTTTCGGAGTTAGTCATGCTAACGCAGTATGGGAAATTTTATATTTGTACTGACACTACGGAACCCAAAGCTTTGCACTGGCATATTCAATAGCAGATATCACTTGCTTTGTAATACTTTCAGTTATGTTTGCATTTATATAGCTAGCTTTCGGGAGATACAGAACTTTAATTGGGTTAGCTGCGCTTGTGATCTGACTAAGCGTGATTGAGGTATTTAGAGGAACACTGCAAGTGTTGCGGTATTTCCATTGTGCAACACCAAAAGGGTGTTCACAATTTGCGTGAGGAGCACAGCGGAATAAAAACAGCATGTGATCATGTAGCCTAAATGGACTGTAGTCTGTGAAACCAACAGCACCGCGTTGAAGAAGTCACACAGCATTGTTCTCCTCTGATCAATGAGTTTAACTAGAAAGCTATATTGCAGTTTCACTGGCTACTCAGTAGCTAGTAGTGTTAGCTCGGTTGCTATAGGCTACCTGTTTATCAGTCTCACCGAAAAAGTTACAAAGTAGCTATAGCTACTGTGCCGCCCTGCAGCCTTTAGACTCGTGATATCATTTCAACCCCCTAACTTACTCATCAACCTTTACGGGTGACGTGAGGCCGTTTTAATATTTTTTCCAAGAAAAGAAAATGACAGGAAGAAGTTGGCTTTTGATGGACGGATTTACTGTCCACTCCCTGTCGAGTTGCTATGTGATGACGCGCTTGGTGATGTTCAGTTGCTGTTTACATAAAATTGATCTCGATCTAGGCAGTTTTACTGGGGTTTGGCTATTTAATGTTGCCGGCTAAAACAGTCCCACTTTGTCTCGCCTGTTTTGTTTCCCTGAAATGGAATATATTGTTGAATAAGACAGGTTACAGGCTGTTTAGACACTCCCGAATGTTCCGAAATTATCTTTATGAAAAAAAATAATAATAATAAAATCAACCTGCGTTTGATTAATTTAGCAAATCTTAATTGCGTAGTCTAAATGAGGGGGTGGTGGGTACATGTATTGTGTCACGCATTGTTTTTGTTACATTTATCAATATATTCAATTCACTTTATGGTTAATAACTTAAATAAACGTGTAGCTAATTTTTTTTGGGAAATGGCGATAAGACACTAACTTAATGTAACGTCAATACTATTTCTGGCTGTATATTTGTTCAAAATATTTGCCTGCCTGTGCCAGAAACGATTGCGATGAAAAACAATGTTAACGTCAACTGAGCATTAAGCCTCGTTTGCCCCTCCCACTGCTTTGTCACTAGTGTTTTCAGCTCGATGACTCCACATGATTCAGCAGGATAAATAATGCAGTTGAATTGAAAGTGAAGTAAGCAACAGCCGAAGCACAATATGCACCAATCGGGTCTTTTTTTGTTGTTTAAGAAACTACACGTATAAGCCACATATCTATTTAAATATACGGTATAGTTGTATGTGTTTGTACATTTTAACTTCGTCGTGATTTTAAGTCGTTAAGTAATTCGTAGTGTTGCCGAAAATGTTATTGTCAATGTTAGCCTGAATTTGTGTTTCTAAATTAATGTGTCTCTTGTAGAAAATGCTAATAAAACAAATGCTAGTAAAACAAAATATCTAAACACAAGAGGGCCCACTCTCTATAGACAATGTTCATATTTTTGTTTTTGTCGTCACTTTTCTGCCCTTGACTTTGTTGATGCAGGGAGAATATGGTGATGCTGATGGCACATTTAAGTGCCAGTTTGTTATTTTTGATAGCCTACAGAAGTTCACAAAAAATCACAATAAAGGAGTTCTGAATTTAAATATGATCTATTTTTTATGTTTTGTGTCACAAAAGGCACACTACTCCCTGTCTAGAGGGGATCATAAAGAAAAAAATATTTCTGTGCTGAAGATTTGAAGTGGGCTTCCTAGGTAATTTTGTAGCAAGGAAGGATTTGACACAACAACGGAGAAGTATCAGGTCAGCCTCACCACTGGATATGTCAAGTGTACTATGCATAGGAGCTGCAAAACGCACAGATGGTCACAGGACAAAGAAGGGTGGGGGAAATGGAGCACGTTGGATTTAGCGTGGTTAATTCTCTTGAGTATGGAGGAGGAATCTTTTTTGAAAAGGTGAGACTAAAGTGTTTGTCAGAAGAACACACGATGCATTTCACTGTGGCTTAAAACCTTGGAATGTTTGAAACGCGGTGTTTTTTAGTTTTTTTTTTTAAAGTATTTTTTTAAATTATTTTTTACATTATTCAGCTGAACAGGCATGAGTATCAGTGGAATACAATAACTGTCGGACTACAACTCTGACAATCACTAATGATCTGCAGGGTACAATATTTTCTGGTTTTCGTTTACGGTTGTTTTCCTCCTCCAAATAACTTATGCTTGCATTCTCCAAGGCGACAGCCAGCTGGTGTTCACCTCAGATTTGCATCCATGTTATTGCAGGATTACGTAATTGAAAATAGCCTGTTAGACCAGTAGTGTAGTCTTGTGAGAGGATTGTGGTAGGATGTGTGACATCATTCTAAAGTTCAGATGGGTTTTTGTTGAATGCTAATGTGCAGTTGCACATCTAAATGCATAGCTAACATGGACTGTTGCATAGACCATATTTAGTTTTGTAGGGAGGTACCTGTTTGTGTATCACACACTTTGACAAATCAAATGAGAAAGAAAAATTTGTAATGGCAAGCATGAAATATGAACGGTAAACCTTAAATTGAAATAATAAAAAGAAGTATCTCTCAACATAATTGTAAAATAATAGGCAATTTGCAAAACAAATACTATTTAAGATTAAGAACAGGTGATCAAAATTATTTTTGGGCAAAATGAAAATTGAGCGTCAGGCCGGTTAAGAACAATTGATGTCTTCTTGGACTGCATTCCCAAATTTCGACAGATTCTCCCTTCCATCAGACGTGAGTGACACTCCTTCACCCCTTAGTTGGACCCCTGTAAGACCTGGAGTGATTTCAGTACACTGCGGCGTAGGGCTGTGCAATTAATCACATTTTAATTGTGATGTCAATATTGGCTTTTCACCATTACTAAATGAGAATAATGTAGAATGACGACAATTTTGAAGGAACAGTCTGTTTACAAATGAAAACCCTGACTTTACTGTGTCTTTTTCTGGTGTTCTCTATCAAATAAAGCACTCCTATTTTACCTCCCTCACAGTAGGGGGTTAGGGTTAGAAAATATAAGCATTATTCTGTTCATTCAAAATGTTAAAAGTGCAATAAATGTATTATGTTCCGAAAACCAATGAATGATCGTGTTAAATAATCGCGATCTCAATATTGACCAAAATAATTGCGATTATAATTTGTGCCGTAATCGTTCAGCCCTAGTGCCACAGATGTATCTGTGAAAGTAGTTTGGATTCCGCAGTACAGGGACGTGTTACTGTTCGTTGATATGCGCTGTTCTCTGAAATGGTGAAACCTTGAACTAACTGAAACGTCCATATTGCACAGTAACAGAAGCTCTTTTTTATCTTCGTATTATAGCAGAAGAAACAGTTTTGGCTGAGTGCCTTGAGCTTTGCTCAGATTCTGGTGTACGCTCTGTGTGCAGACCGGGATCTGACCTTCGGATCCACTGTGGTATTTGCATTAGATTGCATTTCTCAAGCAGCATTGACTAATGCTTTACTGTATATTGCACAGCTCATGAATATGCTAGAAATACTTTAGTCCCCTTTGTAAAATCTCACTTAAATAGCTGAAAAAAATCAATGCTTTCTCATTTTTTATTTAGATTAATGACTGTATAAACAAGGCTAGCTGGAGCATGTGAATGCTACAGAGGTTCAGGACAGTTCAGATGAGGCCCTAAGTCATCAGGAAATGAAGTCCAGTCGTAACCCCAAGTTACTATGGCCTCGCTAACTTTGAACGGAGGGCCTCACTGAAAGAGATGCGGTACGATTTTCAAGAGAAGACTTGTCGCTGAAAACCCAAGGTGTTCTGCTACAATTTAATCTGCTGCAATAAGTGCTGAGGGTTTGTACATTTATATTGTGGAATTTGAGTGTCAGAGCCTCATAAAAACATCGACATTTTATGAGAAAACAATGAAAATGCACGCTGTTACGCCCGCATTGTTGTAATGAGGCGGTGACGGACGCCGTCAACATTAAACCCTGAGTCAGCAAAACAATCTGAACAGAATGGCAGCTGAAACGGGAAGGTGGATTCTGTAATACTTTCTATTAGTGAACTGCGTGATGAACCTGAAACATACAAAGAACAAAGATTAAATGGGGAGAATTCTATATTAAAATCAATAAATCTTCATTCTGGAGGAATTGTAATAAATAATATAAGGCTCTTTCGCAGCCCTGTGATTTGACTGGATCATTGCACTGTGTAATGTTTGCCTTCACATGTACCTCTATGGGAACTCACTTGGTGTTTTAAACCAGCTGTCTTACAAGAGTTAACTTGCTGCTTTAGAAACTTTTCCTGCGTTTATAACTATATTGTAGCCTAACTGTTCTGATGAGATTTTATAACGCCATTTGTCATGGCTGAACGTGTCACTCAAGAAGGTAAATATATTATCTTCAATTAGTGTCCAATTATAGGTCATTTGATTGAAATCCTATAAAATGAAGACAATTGAAAGACATTTCCCACCTTTCTTTGGTATAGGCTCCTAGCGTGCTGAAATATCTGCTGGAGGCCAGTATATATAACCCATGTTAAATGAGCTATTGATATGCAACACAGTGTCAGTCATTCCTGTAAAGGTTCTCCAATCCAGCTCCACCCTGCCTCATGCAGCAAACCAATCAGGACACTCATTTGTGAATTTCAGGGTAGATGCCTGCAAATCAGTGCATTATGTAAGAAACCGTTTATTAATTTTCAAGATGCCGGGGTATGAATGGGGTATGCTTGTTGTTCGCTGTTTTCATGAAAATAATTTTTGTATCTTTGTGATGGACATTCTAAAGAAACATTAAGGTAATGTCAGAGAAACCAGGGATGCCGTAGCTTGCTAAGAACACATCATATGTTGAAAGCATGCTGCATGCGTCATGAAAGCTGTATTGCAACAGCTTGGCACCTGCTGTGTTTACACTCACTTCCCTGTGAGCCTTGATATGGCGGAGCTGTGACCAGCAATGAATGTCTGTCTGACTGTGAGGCAGGTTTCTGTGGCTTAGACAGGAGGATCTAAATATGGTAAATCCTCCAGTGGTTTCCATTGTCACATGACTGGGCTATTTCTCCCTGTCCTATCAGACGAAATGGTGAGTTCACATTCAGAGCAGGCTGGAGCTGTGTGCATTATTTCATTGCCATAGTCGGCCTCATATTAATTTACCTTTTTAATGGTTGCTCATTTGAAAGTCACTTTTTTCGTCTGTGTGTGTTCTGAATCTGACTATTCTGAATATTATTATTTACTTAAAGATGTAAGATCACATTTATGGCATGGATCAGATTGGAAAAGCTCTAATACTTCTTACTAAAGCAACAGTCAAGTATATAAAAAATATATTCTCTATCAATGTGAAGGAGGATGTAAGGACCATGAATTAGATATAATTCATGAATAATAGGCCTATTTATTTTCTTGCATGAAAGTGTGAGTGAATGCAGATCTCATTGCAATGAGTCATTATTTGCACAGTTTCATATAGTAATGATGTTCTGACAGAGGAATGAATATAATTTGCTAATTTGAGCAACATATTTTCTGAATAACACATTTATTGGTATGTACACAGTGTACAAATGCACAATATTTTATTAATTGTTTTTTTTTGTACATAAACTATTTTTACACTGCTTCTTTTTTTTAAAATATTTGCTATTGCACTTCCAATGACCCCCTTGTTCACCAGCAGTTGCTCCTTGTGAACAAATGTCCACCAGAAAATACTGTTCAGTTGACGGCTTCCCTGCTATGCAGTACCAGCCATGGTTTATTGACACTATTCCATGAAGATAGCAGGTGTTGTAAAGAGGATCAAGTATCTACTAGATTGCACTGTAATAATATTGGAAACAGGTCTTAAGTGACACTCCAGTAAGAAGCACTTATAAAATTGGTCGAATTGATTTGGGCATCATTTTGATTTTATATAAATCCTGAAACTAATTATCATGAGTTTCTCTGTGAAATTAGTCTAGTCTGTACAGCTGCAGTATTTTGAAGGCATTCACAAAAGGATTTAGCTTGATTCAAAGATTTGTTTTTATAAAGGCCTTGCTGCGATAATTGGCTATTATTGTTAATCATTTAACAACAGATACTGTCAGAGACCATATTGAGTTGCCTGTGGAACCCACGAACGGCAGAAGAGTGAAATTTCCAAGTACTTCCCAGTCATAGTCATCCCAGAATTTCAGCCAGTCCCCTGCCAAAACCTAAATAAAATGTCATTATTAGATAAGAATTATAGGAAATGTTGTGAGGGGTGACAGCTGGAAATTTCACCCTTGTCTAAATGGAATCTCCCTCCGAAACACACAAGCACATGGACACATGCTCACCCCCCACCCCCCCAGACTTACCAACCCTGCTAGTGGAGGGGGTGGCAAACCTTTTCGAGGGGAAACACTGTTTATTACATCATGCCTACCAGTTCCAGTAATGAAAGAGCTCTGGTCTTGGGATGACATCATGTGGAAATTTGAAAGTTTTAATTACTCCTCAGTGGTGTGCTGCAGTGAGCTGGTTGAGGATCATTTTAACTAAATTAAGTTGAGTAATCGAAGTGAAAGCAGAGAAGGGTGACATTGGTGTCTGGGGCAGTTTGTTTTGTGCGGTATTGATTGTGAACATGCACAGCGATGTTAGTCTGTTTAGTGTTTACGGGGACTCGTTAACCTCTTATGGTCTTATACTGGTCAGCAAAAAACAGTTAAAACATGGACAAATGTCTGCTGCTACAAGAATTCCAGGTAGAAAAAAGGGTCCGGCTCCCAAAAAATAGCATTTTTTTAGACTGATGATAAAAATCGAAATAAAATTTTTCTACATTTTCCACTCTTACACCACACCTCCCTTGAAAAAAATAAACATTTTGGACACTTCAGCATCGTTTAGAAAAGAAGCGATGCCGATCGCAATGGGGTAATTTTCTGAATAAATAAAGGCGAAGTAAAATAGGCTAAATAAAATTTACAACATTGAAGATTGCTGCAGATGGCCACTTAAACACCTAATAGAGATTAGACGCATAATGCAATCTTACTTGCGGTCTGTGTATTCATTGTGCTATCTGCAGCGGGTTTGGAGGCCTGGAATTACAGCAGGAGGGGCGAGGTAGGAGGAAACTCGAGTTTGGGAGTTGTTATGGAAACAGCGGCTTGACAGATCTCTGGTTTCGGTGACAGATGAGCCGTACTGTAATGACCAGACTCATCTCGGCGAAAAGGAACTGGTAGTTGTGGTGTTTTGTGCTGGAGCACGACGTCCTTCCGCTGCGAGCGAAGACCTCTCTGAGCCTGAAGGCCGTCCGCCATTTTTGGCCCTGTCTAATGGGCCTCTTTATGTAAATAAGCATGTATTTAGTCATGAGAAAGCGGAGCTCCCATTATGCTGTGGTTACAGTGAAGTGCTCTCTGGGTTCATTTATGTCGCTCAGATGGGTTTGCTGTGATATAGCAGTGAGTTAGAAGTGCATGAATACTGCGCAGGCTTGATTGCCTCAAATCTATATGGGAACATTCCTTCCCCCCCCTGTAAGATTCAGAAGTTTTCTGCACAGCACGGTTTTTCTTCTTATTGATTCATAATGCTCTAACCCTCACTGACCTGTTTTGAATTCCCTATGCTCTGCCATTAGGGCTAATAATGATGGTAGATATTATTTCACATATAATGAACAGCAAAACGTCAAGGGTCGGAATTAGGGCTGTCAGACTTGGATTCAGAATTTGAATAATCCTGAAATAGGAAGTACAATTTTATTTTGGAATTGTTCAAATTGAAGTATGAATATGTAATTTTTTTTTATCATCTGTGAGCGCTGAGAATCGAATGTTTCATGTTTTCGTGTTTTCTCTTGCTTCTGAATAACCCTTTTTGGCCCCACCAGGTTATATATATATATATATATGTTTTAAATGGATAAAGATAATTAATGTTCAGCAGCCAGAGCTGACGTACGGAAAGTATGCGCCACTACCGTTTGACCACAATCCTCTCGTGTGACAGAAAAGCACTGCACAGCTAGCATAGAAATACCTGAGCATTCCAGACACTTCTGTTCAAGCGGAGCATGTTTTTGCCTCAGCAGGAAGCATTGTGCTACTCGACTCGATGCGCTAATACAGACTGCCAAGCTGAAATGAAACTGCTTTTCATTGCCTTTACATCACATTGTAGCCCAGTTTGTTCCTCGGGTCAGTCTTACGCAATAAGAATATTGTGGTCAATATAAAATAAGGTTTTAATTCTTAAGTTAACATATGCAATTCGATACGTTTATCTAGAGTAGACTGTTTTTAAGTTGTGATGTGATTATCTAGATTTTTGTTCCCTTCTGGTCATTGATACAAACGGCGATATTGTCCATTAATTTTTCTATAGCGAATAAGGGCTAACTAATTTCGTTGTTATCTATCATGGATTTATGTAAAACCGTTAAGTGGAACGTTAGTCTTTTGCCTTCGGGCCCATCTTGCTCCCCCTTGTCGGCATAAAAGGACTTGCCTCAATGTATATTCTATACATGTTATGGCAAAGCAATTGTGTAATATTGTGCATATTTTGCAGTCAATATTGAAATATAATCAAATCTGTTATTTTTGGTCCCGTTGGCAGCCGTAGTCAGAATTGGCTTATTATCGTACTATAGAAGTATAGCTAACTACTGTATATAAATTCTGTATTCAAATGGTTTGTTCAGTCCTCAGCCTAGCTACCTTGAAAAGTGTTCAGCTTTTGCATATGCAGCAGGTTGAAAAACACTTGTATTTTGAATATGAAAGTAGAATCTCTTCGATCGACGTTGACATCGACAGTCTTTTTACTCCTGTATTGGCATGCTGCATTCTTGGACAGCTCTAGGCAGTGTTGGATAGCCCTGTGTACTACTGAAGATGTTTTATCTGAAATGGTCGCCAGGTTGGGAACTGCCAACTCACTTAAAAGTGTTGCAGATTTGGTGACGTTTCTGACTTGAATACAGGTTTGTATACGATCGGGATTGTATGGCAATTTTAATCTTAAATGGCAATGTATGTAATTAAACATGAAATTTGAGCTGAAGCCAATGAATTGGGCTGAAGTGCAGTCCTGAACCTTACCCATACATGTGTTATCTGTGCGCACTGCAGTACAAGTCTTTCTATTTTCTCCTGAGGTTCTGTATTTCTCTCCACATGTTGATACTTTTATCCCCCTCCAAATGTTGGCCCAGATTTAAAGAACAACAGCACCTAAACAGTCCTTTCACTCATGGTTTCAAAAGCAGTTAAACGGATCAAACTGGCCAGTACATTTTATTGGGAGTAGTCTGTCCCTTCCCAATGTTTTGCCCGGATTTCCGGAGTGGCGTGTGTGGTGAGTGTGACAGTCGAAGCACCGGGGACGGCAAGTGGAGGGAGTGATTTTGGGAGAAGGGGGGGATGGGGCGCAGCAGAGGGGCAGCTCAGCTGACTGTGGCAGTGAAGCAGGACGGTGTGTCTTACGTGGCTGTCTCTCATATTGAGAGCTGGGATCTTAGCGTGCGCTTGGCAGCTGGCCGAGTGTATGATCCCTGGCAGACATCACTGCTCCAGTTCAGAATACTCCTTTATTTTATACATATAATGGGGGTGTGGTGTGCTAGTGCAGATAGAGGGGAAGGAAGGCCCGGGGTTGCCGTAGGTTTAGCTGGAGGTTGAGCAGCCAAGGGAAGGTGCCGAGATTTCCTTTCACATCCTGAAACGACGCTGTTGGAATGTATGCTCTTATTTTTTGTGATTCTTGTCCGTTTCCTCGTTAGGCTCAGAGTTTGCACAGCGGCCTTGCAGCTCCATGAAGAAGTGTACTTTGTGTAATATCAAGGCCCTAAAACTTCATTTCGGCTGTATTTACTCCGTTTACATTTTTAAACCAAACCCATCCACTTTAGGCTGTTGTTTAGTCTTCTTTTCTTTACAAAATCAATTTAATGTTTCTTTATTTGTATATTTTTGGTTTTCCATGTTTCCATGTGACGACATTCTCAACTGAACGTTCTAATGGCGTATTTGTGATGGTACGCTTTTGGCAGTTCTGGAATGATGGAATGCACTAAAGGGTTAAAAGCAGGGGTTGCCATGCCTAAATTCCGAGTAATCACGGTATAAAGGTGGCAGCAAAATAATCGTTCATTATAAACAACCGATCAGACCTAAACCACCCACATAAGACAACGTATGTAGGCTATTTGGTATTTGCGAGTGTCATTAGCTACTGTTTGAATTGATTTGTTCAGTCTGGGCGCTGTGGTTCAGTAAGCATTCTATTTTGGAGAGGAGTGGAGACGAGCAAACTCCAAGTAGATCAGAGGTTATTGTTATTGAGATACTGTTTTTGAGAAAATAAAAAAAAATGTGAGAATACTGCCAATGTGTGTATTTTCTGTACAAAAATGTCAACATATAGGCTAACAAAACGGTTTATTACATTATGATCTAAACTATTGTGGTATCTAAACAAAAGAAATGCGATGTCCATTTTTATAACAATATATAAACCTAATAGTGCTCATCACTCTAATTTAATTACATCCGTTTCCCCTCCTCGCTCACATACTCTGAGATGCACTCTGTCGCCCCGCTATGCAAGCCAACCTGCATGCTCCGGAACAATATCCGCTGTGCCTTGTCAAATGTTCCCCACTGGCTGCATACAGGCATCCGGGCTGAGCTAGGCTTGCCTAGTCTTGTTTCTCGTCTCACACACAACTTCAGCTCCTGTGATCTTAGCTGCACCAAATAGAGATTTGAACAAACTGAATTGTGAATTGGTCTTGAATTGTTGTCACTTACCCGTTTAGGCAAGTAGCAAATGGAATTATAGTTGAACCCTGCATAACCTGTGTAACCCTGATCAACTTAAGCCCACCTACTCCAGTGGGACAAATCCAATTAGGTGCTGTCACTGAGAACGCAATGACGTGGTCCAGACTCGGACAGGTGATGGGTAGGCCATTGAGCTAGTTTCCCTAGCAACGTTAATTTTGTGTGAGTGAAGTGACCACTTCCTGTCATCACTTAATATCTTTGTTAAAAGGTAGTGTGCAAACCGCATACGCCCAGCAATATGGTGACTTTCCTTTGCACTCCTAATATGAAAACAGGTTGTAACGTGTAGCCTGAGTGAATGTGATGTTTGACTTCTTTCTGTTTCCCAAGGTGGTGAATTTTCAAGTTGTAGTAAGTGTAGCGTGAGCAGAAATCAACCCGCTCACTTCACTGTAGGTGGCAATATTCATGACCCTCCTATAAATCCATCAAAGATGACACAGATGCTGAGTGACCACACTTCCTCTGTACCAGTCCAGTTTCCCTCACTTCCTCCATTCATTTCCGCAACACTAATGTTGTGTTTATATTGCCATCACAAAAAAAACTACTGAGATTTCTGCTGGGGGAAAAAAGGCAATTGCTTGAATGTTTTGCTGATGTAATCTGCACAGCATGAAGTCATTCATAAAAAAGTTTAAATGTGTGTGTAATTACTCAATATTGAATTACAGTGCTGAGTTTTAACCCTAGCAGTCACTAACCCTAGCAGCCAGGCACATAGAGCAGAGGATGTACATAGTATCATCTGTAGTCTAATCTCTGCAGAGCATGAACAAGCCTGTGAGCAGGCATTAGGGCAGTGGTGTATAGTACATGCAGCCATTAGGACAGAGGTGTATAGTACATATGCAGCCATTAGGGCAGAGTTGTATAGTACAATTGCAGCCATTGGGGCATAGGTGTATAGTACATACACAGTTATTAGGGCAGTGGTGAACTGTATAGTACATATGCAGCCATTAGGGCAGTGGTGTATAGTACATACACAGCCATTATGGCAGAGGTGTATAGTACATACACAGCCATTATGGCAGAGGTGTATAGTACATACACAGCCATTAGGGCAGAGGTGTATAATACATACACAGCGATTAGGGCAGAGGTGTATAGTACATACACAGCCAACATACACAGCCATTATGGCAGAGTTGTATAGTACATACACAGCCATTTTGGCAGAGGTGTATAGTACATACACAGCCATTATGGCAAAGGTGTATAGTACAGTCAAACTGGTCACCAGCCTTGCTCGGTACTGACACTGTCAGATATCAATACCACATTCTACTATTCTATTCTAACCAGCAGTTCTACTTTTTTCTGCCTGTGAAGTACAACAAAATAATCTATTTGACTAGTGATTTGATTGCCTCTATGAGACAGTAAAGTTGTATTACATTATGGAACAATTCCCAGTGTCATTTTGGCATGTTGTGAGCTGTAGTTCAATGATGAAACTTGCACAGTTGCGTAGCTCTATTAAAGCAGGCAACTAGGCCTAGGTTTTAACCCATTTGAATTCAAGCCAAATTCTCATTGATACATCAGATCATAATGGGCTAAATCAAATCCCGATTGTGAGAGGGCTCATAAACACAGAAATTGATTGTGCCTCCATTTGTGCTCATTTTATGAACACACTGAAGCGAATGTGGATCAGTGTTCTCTGCACTCATGTTCTCTGCACTCCTTACAGCCAAACTGCTTCTACACCTAGGTTTGTACATAAGGTTGTATGAAATTAACATGTAACAATTAATAATAATCAGGACATGGTTCCAAAAATAAGAATAAACATTTAAGAAATAATAATAATAAATAAGGAAAAATACACACGTAGAACCCCTGGAGATATACCGTTTCTGTACAAGTTGCTTTGGAGTTACTTCGAGTGTATTTTTTTGCTTTAAACCACAAAAGAAAGGCCAGAGCCCCTGTAGCAGGCTGTAAGAAACGTCTTGAGTATCTAAAATATCCTTCACCGCACACAGAAACTGTGAAAAACTTGGGTGGTTGTTACACCCGAGGACTGAGATGTTAATGAAGCTTGACGTGACGTCAGAAAGCTAGCTGTTGGATGCTAAATGTGGAGTTAGTGTTTCAGTGTTTGCAGTGTTCTCTCGGTTGTGGAAATAAGGTAAGAAGAACAACGTACTATTGATTGTTTCACTACCCTGATCAGAAAGTGAAACAATGTGACTCCAGAGTCCTGAACTCTATCTTTCAGCTGACTTTCCTGACCTCTGTTTTTGATTTAATGGCCTTTTTATGTAAGAACAACATGAAACCATACAGTTTAGTTATAGTTTTGCATAACTGAAGGAATGTTACATTGGGCAGATGTATAAAATGTGCTGTATTATAACTATGCCCCCCGACTCTTCTGTGGATTAACTGAAATTTATGTGGATATATTGCTAATTTCATCACCAATTAGGCTTGGATATTTAAAAAATCTAATTCTGTTATGTAGAGCTACAGCGGTTAGAGTATCATTTTGTGCAAGTGTGACTTTATGTAGGGCCATTGTGCACTTGCACTTGTCAGGAAATCAGTTTATTACATTTAGGCTAGATTCATTTCATCTTTGAAGTATTTACAATAAAATTGTATTTGAGATTTATACTTCTAAATGAAATGTGTTTTCTCTTCACAGTGATATTGATAATTCCCATTGATATTGACTGATGTATATTTTATCTGCAAATATTGCCTAAAGACATTGCATAAACATAACCCTAAACCAATTTTACATTTGTAATCAAACAATTCACATGTGGTTAAAGTGCCGATTCTCAGCTTTGAATAAAGGGTATTTATTTACATTTTGTTTTTACCATGTAGACATTACAGCACGTTTTATATACTTTTTATAGGCCCCATTTCACATGTGAATTGGTTGATTGGAGGTCACTGTATGTCCTTACTTTGATTCATTTCCATAGTTAATGCAGGCCTAAAGAATAGCTACTTAATGAGTTTGATAGAAAACGGCAGATGTGATGTGACCTAATTATAAAACGCAATGCTTTAACTAATTCATGGTCCTCAAATGCTCCCATGTAGCATTTTCTCGTGTTTCAGCCCTCTTTCCACCAAGATTGAAATTTTCCATTTGGTGCTTCAGGTCTCCTCCAGATGGCATGGTCCGAAGCTCAAGCAGCGGCTTTTCTGCTGCAGATTGAACGATTTATTACCCATTTGCTAACACTGTAAACTGGCCCACTAATTTAATTACTCTTTTATGCAGCACAGTCTGCGATGGAAACGGAACAGGGGAAGGCCCAGCACATCCACCCCCACACACACCCAGTTACACCTGAACCTGGTCTCCAGTAGCCTGCGCATGGCATGCTGACATTTTAATGGCATATTTTCTGCATTAGGCTATTTCATTCACTCTCTCCGGTGCCAATTTTTTTTTTTTTTTTTGTTTTTGTTTCAGTGATTGAGCAAGGAGCGGTCTGAGGTTGCTTGTACGTTTTGGGATTTTATAGTTTGGTGAAATGGTGAGAAATAATAATTTTCTTAAACGTTGGCTTCCTAAGATTTTACTACTAGAACTGCCGTCTATGTAAAATTGGATACGTTTGAGTATTAATTTAAAAAGCTTGGCCTCTTTCACGTATTGCTACATTGCACAATAAATAGTTGGCAAATCTTTCAGTAATACCCAGCTGTGGCAGACAATACTTAGATTTCCAGTTTTGTGGTAGTTGGAGTGTTCTGTCTTCTGTTTATTTGAGTCATTAGGGGAACTTGGCTTCCCTTCACAGTCTATCATTTCAGGGCTTACAAACGGATCCAATATCTGGCCATGCAGTGCCACTGCAACTCATGGTATATTTCAAGTAAATTGGGCCTAATCACAGTCCTCGGTACCATAGCAATCAGAACAACCCAGTCTCTACAAATAGAATCTGTCTGGAACCACCGCCTCACATGGTTAAGAGTTCCAGAGTGTTGGCTTGGAGCTTATAGCCGTGGATATTTATATAGCAATAAGCAAAAACAGAATGCACAGTCTAGAAAGTAGACATAGGTCATAATGTGGTCTTTACTGCAACTGGAAGGTAACATATTTGAGGACACACACTATTTAGACTTATTTCCAATGCAATTAAAATACGGACATAGTATTTTAAATGGCTAACTATACTGAAACTTTTACATTTCTGAAATTTTGGAAAGTAATAATTCTACGGTTTGCCTTTATTCTCTATTATCGGCATAGAGCAGATATGTTGAGAATGTTTTGGACAGCCAGTCGCGTTAAAGAAAAGCCTCCCTTGGGTATTTGCGTTGAGAATATGGGACGTGTACCGGCAGAGTAAGCCTACGAATAAGGAAAGTCTTTGCTCGCTTGCACGGAGGGAGTTTCTGCACGGAGGGAGTTTCCACACGTAGAAAGGTGCCACGTTAAGCCGCAGGCTGTGGAGAGATTCGTCGTACGTCTCTCAGAGATTGAAGCCGCCACCTTCACGTCGCTCGTGTTGGCGTCCGAGGGCTCTCGCTCCGCTCCCCTCCAGTGTCCGATTAACTGTGCCGCTCCGAGAGGTCACCAGCTCAAAGATCTCGCCTCTCACGGGCGATTACCACTCTAGCCTCTCTTCATCTGTCCACTCCGCAAGCGCCCGCGGTTTTGGCTCCTGGAATTATAGGTCGTCAAAACAAATCCACAACTATTTCCCATCTGGCACAAGAATAAAAAAACAAGTGCACGTGCTCGAGGAAAGGGCCCGCAGGATTGTCTTGTACGCTCGCCAGTGCCGCTGTCTCTCGATTTCATGAATCAACACCATTTAAGCACAATCTGGCACTTTCATCTCATTTGCCGTTAAATTGTGCTGATACACAATGGAGCGGCCACAAGGTCTAATGCGCACAATTCGGTTTAATAATCTAAAACGGTTTGAGAAATATGTTGGGGGGGAGGGTTTTTTTCCCCCAGCACAATTTTCTCTAGGCTGGAAAATCCCCAAATCATACCATGCCTCCCATTTCTCTTGTGGGTCCTATGAGGGAGGGAGAAAGCATGAAAGAAAGTGTACGTGTGTACGCACGCTCGTGCGCGCGCCTCTTGCCCATGAGCTAATGTTGCTGCTTCACAACGGCTCAGTCAGCATTCCCTTAGGTCAACAAGCTATCCAGCGCAGAGGGGAAAGCGGATCTTTCCGTTTGACCATCGCTCTACTCTGTCGACGCGCCTCCCACTACATGTCGTGTTTTCTATTATGCCTCCTGCGGCTGTGGTTAGCCTCAGGCGTTTCTCTCGCACACAAATGGGATTTTTATTTCATTTTGGAGTCAACCTCCACATAGGGTTAAATGGTTTGATTCTGACCATATGGGAATGAGCTCAGTTATGTACATTAGAAATGGATCTCGGCAGCATGTGATAATTAAGTTGGGTTGAATTTAGGTTTTTTCCATCAACATTCAGCGGATAAATTTTAGACTTTGAGGGGATTCGATGAGATGTACTGTCAATCACCAATTAAACGAAAGCTGGACGCTGAAGTCGCACGGGCGTTGAAATTTGGGCAGTCGTCTGATCTCTGATTTGAAGCGCCGCACAAAGCGAGCTTTAAATCGGCGAAGCGTTCCCCTGGGACGCTTTGCAACTTCTCAACGTCTCGTCCAATTACAAGTGTTCTGGGAGAAGCGGGAGCTCTCCTAATGAGGTAATGCAGGATTTACTGTTATCCTCTGAACCTGTGCCACAGACAAACAGCTGAGTCCAGCTTTCAAATGGAGAACAGGGCTCCTTCTTCCCCTCCTTTTCGCTGTTGTTGTCTTAAATTTGTTGCCAGCTTCCCTCTGCCAGAGGCGCCAGCGCCAACCCCATGGGCTACAAAGGGGAAAATAGTCAGATATGGAATTTCAGCGTGGAGCCGAAACTGAACACCGAGCCGTGCGATTCTGCGAAACGCAGAGGGAAGGACGGGCAGTCCACAACAGCAAGCTTTAGGGGACCTGTGTCAACCCCCGTAGCTGCTGAGCAATCTCTCCTCGTCCCAAAAACAACGCACAGCATTTGATTAACGAGACTGGCGAGTCGCTGCTTCGCTTCCCACACGCATGTCTGTAAAGGCAGAGCTGGGCGAGAACGTTCCGGGTGGGGTTTTTAAACCTGGGCTTGTTTCGTGTGGCTGGGCATCGCGACCAGAGTGTCGGAAGAAGGGAGACGGGGCCACGTGGAACCCAGTGTGTGTAATGTTTACTAGAAATGTTTATTTTTGCCATTGGGATGCAATTTTTCTGTGGCGGACATTTGAAGCATTTAAAAACCGGAGCTGCGCCTTGGCAGTCTGTTTTATATAAAGCTTGCAATGGTAAATAACTACATTGAAATATGCCTTTGCTTTTGGTTTTTTCAGTGTGCTTCAGACACGATCCATCCACATGCGCACTGCAGCTTAGGGAATAAGTATATATAATGGTTCCAAGGCACCATTAGCCAAAGCTATATAACATTTTAGGTTACATAACATTTATTTATTTTCTGTATTTTCCACATGGGTAGTGTACCTATAGAAGTAAATAAGCATGTGGAATTGTGGGTAGTGGCCATTTTGTTCTTTTCAGTTGTTGTGGAGAGTCAGTGTGAGAGGTCATGGGTTGAAGCTGCCCTTTGTCTTCAAAGGATTGGGCTCACTCCCATATGCTCAGGGTGAGCTCGGCAGCACTGGGTCACATGGGCGTGACATCATTTGCATGAGACCGCCATGTGATAACCGTCCTCAGCTCTGGTCTCTAAGGCGATTGTGGCAGAGGGAGGCCAGTGCCGAAGCTGTGGGCTCAACACAGTCGCAGCCCTGCTGCGCAAGAGCGAGGGTCATTTAAACGGAATCACAGCGCCGGAGCGTTTGAACTCCACTTCCTTCCTTCCGCGCTGTCACTTTTCTGTTAGGGAGTGCTTGCTCTGTTTCTGCAGCGTACTTTTTGGGGCCCCTCTGAAGCACTTTCACTTTCACCATGCCCCCCCCCCCCCCCCCCTTTACCAATGCACGTGAAATCACAAGACTGGTTGTGTGACTTCTGTTTAACATGGACATTCAAGACATTTGCTGTAATCCCTGCCATGCGTGAACTGTTCAGTGCTTTTGGTTTCAGTGAGAAATAATGAATCCTGTTGAGTCATCTTGCTATGACTTTGCAGTCTTGATGGTGGGTCACATTCAGTCCAGTTTATTTTATTGTACATTGTTATTTATTTTCAATTTGTTATGAGTCTTTATATAAAAAAACATTGGACGTATGTGACAGAATAGTTATTAATATTCCATGTTTGTTTTGTTTGTAAATACAGACATTCTCTCGCAACACACACACACACACACACACACACACACACACACACACACAATCATGTTTAAGTTTGGTTGTGTCATAATCCACCAACCAATCAACTGCTGTGAATCAATGTGGCATCAATCAACTGTGGAGAGCTACAACTATGTTTTACTTGACATTTCTAAACATTCTGTAATTCAATTCTGATGGATGAAGAAACCCAATATTCAGTGGAATCCAAATGATAACTCTTCTAGCTAAATGCTGCTGACATGGTGAACAGCTCGCCAACTGCTGGTCTCTGTTGCTAGCAAGAAATATTAGTACAAGAATAATGCATAATGGATTGCTTTCACAAACGTACCCTATTCATGGGAGCTATCCCATTATACAGTGCAAAAATGTAATGTCTGGCACCCTGGCCATCGTTTTGTGTGAATGGTGACGGTTATGCACAATTAGGAATGGTGATTTGTATGGTCAGGATTTACGGTCATCATCTGACCAGTCTGTTGGTGTGAGTCCCAACTGCCGTATTGTAGCTATGGAGCCACAGTGCTTAACAGGCCAATATTAACTCCTGTTTTATTTTTTAAGTAATTACTACTACCATCTCGCATGGTAATTTGGTCTGAATCTATGTCCGTACATTTTGTGAACTCCTGCACGGAGCTTGTGTGTGTCACCGGGTGCGCTGCGCTAACACCCCGGCCTCTCTGTGTTACCAGCCGGGTTGCTTAGTAACATACATTAATCATAGTCTGGAAGTAGGCCTCCCTATGGCCGGGAGTGTGTCTGTGAAATAATAATGTGGGCAGTGCAGTTTGAGAGAGCCATGGCGCGTGATTCAGTGCTCAGGTATTTACTGAAGCCATGTAAATACGGACACAGAAGCACAGAGGTCCAGCAGCAGACATGCGAGCGCTCAGGAGATGGAGGCGAGAGACATGGGGAATACGCAAAGTTTCCAGTGAAAAATGTTGACAAGTCACTGGAATTTAGGCATCGGCATTTAGGTGTTGTCTTCGGACTCTGAGATTAGCCTAATGCCAGTGGTGCAGTTCTGAGCTTGTCTTCGGACTCTGAGATTAGCCTAATGCCAGTGGTGCAGTTCTGAGCTTGTATGGTTCACGGGTTTAAAAGGGAAACAAAATAAATAAATAAATAAACCCATGTGATTCAACTGGTCTGACTTGGCAATCCTTATCAGATTCCACCATGTGAAATGTTTGATTTCAAGCTATAATTTGGGTGCCTGAGAAGTGATGCCATTCCCTGGTAATGTCTCTTATACATTAGCCCTTAGGGCCAAGCTCATGAGAGGGAACTGCACCTGTTCGTATGGTTAAAGGTGTAGACCTGTAGCATGAATGCTGGAAGCTCAGGCACTGTTTCTTTTAGCTTTCCATTGCATTTGTATCGTGAATTGAACTGAGAACTTGAAAGCTGTTCGAGGCATCAGGTGGGCTTTGTTTTTCACTGACAAACTGAAAAGCAAGTCCATGTCAGAGTTTCATTTCCTCAAAACTCCAGGTCTCACTTTGCCAGTCTCATCGTCACGAAACATCCAACTGTTCAACCAGGTGCACTCTTGCCTCAGAGCTGCTATATTTAGTCATTTTAAAGGTCTATACCATTCTGGCTTCCTGGACATGTATGGTTGTATTCTTTTCACTCTGGGCTTTTGAAATGGCTGTTGAAATTTCTGTACCAACTGCACATCTCTCTTTGAACTCTCCTTTTGTTTCGTGGATAGGCCTGTCAATAAATTGGCATGGAATGCCCAAATCTTGAAATAACCAGACTAGGGTATAGTGCAGAATATTGGCTATTACCAACGGGTTGCAGACATGTACTGTATAATTGCAAGCAAAAAGATGTTTTTTTTGTTTGTCATCTAATTTCCGTTCAGGAATGAGAAATATGACTTTTGCACAGCTCAAATACAAATGTCATGGCTACAAAAAACTGCTAAAAACTGCTTTGAGAGTAACATGAAGTTTGCCTACTGCCAGAGGCGCGATGCGATTGGCAGGGTGCGAGGGTAAATACTGTCAACTTTTGACCCTGTAACAGCAGCAGTAGCCAATAGAACTTTGCAAAGCACCTACAGATGGCAGGATAGCAAGGCCCCTCCCCCTCCCCCTCCCCCTGCGCTGTGGCGCTGATCGGGTTACACCACAAGGAGCAAGGAGGGGAGCGCTGCCGCTCTTAAGGAGCGGAAACACAGAAGAGGACGCAGGCCATCGCGTCCATGTGTGTGTGCGTGCACCTGCGCACGCGCACTGTATTTGCCTACCTGTGTATAAACATGCACATGTGTGTATGTGCAAATGGCATTTGTAATTTTGTGCATGCGTGCTTGCGTGTGTGTGTGTTTGTGTAGATGTGCATGGTATGTTTATATGTGCATATTGTGTACTTATTTCTGTCTGCATAAACACACGTATGTGTAATTGCTGGTACATAGTCTGTTTTGAGTAAAATTTTTAGTTTTTAACATGGGCCTTCATAAAAAGAAGACTATATTGACTTTTTGCGTCACTAGTTGCTACAGGACATATGCTGTCACCAAAAATAGGAAAACTCTGTTTTTTTTTTTTTCTTTCTGGCACACAAACCGAGGCGCCCTCGGCTTGCTGATTTCAGACACACTCATCACAACACCCATAGTACTCCTCATCGGTGGTCTTGTGTGACTCATTCGGGATTACTGTCTACAAGAAGTTGTTGAAATGCTGTAAAATGACGTGTCGCTCGTTTCCGCAATGGAGTCGAGTGGTAACATGCTTTAGAGAGCCACGGGGGCAAAACTGCAGCAAAAACGCAGGCGTTGCTACAAAACGGGAAGTATCTTGACAGATCAGATCCAGCGCTGAAGAGTTCAGTATCCCTGCAGCCTCCAATCTGGTGGGCAAGCTGACAGGGCAAATAACCCCTGTGTGACTCAGCAAAAAGCTACACAAGCCCAATCCAGAGCTAACCGAGGCTCTTAGGGGCGCGAGTGGTGCGCTGCACTACGCAGTCACAGTTTCTCCACAGATGGATTGTGACATCCACGGCATTTGTTTGCCATTAAACGGCATGTAAATCAAGGCACGACCTGTTTTAATCCTGCATAAACGCTTCAGTCTGACATTTGTTAACGATTAGAAGCAAAAAGGCCTATTGTTCAATTTCAAGCTAATTTTGATGGTTTAAAAAATGGCAACTTTTTGTACGTTTCAGACTCGGGGCAAACGATGGCCAATTAAAGGATTTGCATGTAAACTCCCTTATTCTTCAAGTAGACACTCCGTGGCACTTTAGCTGGATTGTAAGCTTTTATGTTTGAATAGTCTGGCATTCCTTCAGGTCTTGGTGGAGCACCGTGTTTAATCCTGGGATCAGGAAGATGAACAAGAGTATTTTTTATTATTTTTTCTCCCCTCTAATTAGGCTACTTGCCGAACGTAATTAAAAAGGCGTACCTCATGCTCTCGTCTAATAAGTTTGAAAAATATCCCAGGAGGAAGCCGGGGCCCGGAGGCCTGGAGCGTACTATTAACACCGCCTCACCGTACAGAATTTGATTGACATTTCTCTTTTTTTTCCTTTCTCTTTATCTTCCATCTGTTTGTTTTAATGATGACCGTCTCATTTTGTGCTTATTAATGGTTTGGGGAAAGTTTTGTAACAAAACTATTTTGAGCGTATGCATTTACTCTCAGCCTGTCGTGAGGGATTGTGAGCTCGGCTTAGCGCAGAAGGATTTGCGCTGCACTTGAATTTTGTTGAGGGGCGGATTAATTGCGCGACTGTGGCACGGCCCGCGGTACCCCTCAGACTGCGTTTCATGTCACTCTGGCAGAGAAGAGCCCCCATCCTGAGTGCTGACTCTCCAGACGTATGCTGGGAGGCTGGGTTTCAAGTGTTCTCCGTGTTTGAGTGCCAAGATGCATAAGCTTCTTCATTACTGCGGGCTACCCTGCTCTGCCTCACTGGGCTTTTCCCTTTTGTTAGGCAGGAAATAAAAAGGCACATGATTACATGACTGCGTGGGGACACAAAGGAAATGTGCCCTGGTGCTTTCACACCTGCGGCAGCCAGGGGGCACTGTTCTGGCCAGAGCAGCGCGACCCGCTTCAGGTCACGTTGCCAGTTCCCAGTCGAAGCTGTTAAGCCCTTTTCAGTTGAACCGGCGTTTTAATCACGCTCTGACTAAAGTTGTGGGATTTGTTCTTAATTTGTTTGGAATGATGAATCTGAGAAGAATTTTTTTTTTAATGCACAGCAATGTATCGGCATACTGACTAAATGGTGAAGGTGTAGCTCTTCTGTATTGTTAGTTGTTAGCGTAGCCATTATTGCTGTCCTGTTTGGACTCTCTTGTAGGCCTGTATCTTCAGTATATTCAGTCATGTCAGTCCCTGACTTGGATCTATCCTGTGAGACTAGCTTTGTTTTTCTTTTTGTGATAAAATCTGTCTTTACATATTCTCCCAGGGCCATGAAGTCCATGTGGAGAATGAGACATGACTGCTTTTAAATAGGGTATAAAGGTCTCTAGATGCAGTCTCCTTACAAGAGAGGGTCTGTCCTTACCACACAAAGACCTTGTCATTCAAAATGTATGTCAGTTTGACCTGTATCAAGAGCTAATAAAGAACTTGGTCTACAAGAATGAAGGACGACCAATGAATACAATATGTTAATACAGTTGTTCTCAAATCCACAGGGAAGTTCACGTACGTGCTCCTAGGTTTGACATTTTGCAAATTGAAATGAATTTGTCATAAAATGGGTGGTATTGTGTGCAGGGAAAGTAAACGGGAAGTGATATGCATTTTAGTGAGAAAGTATATTTAGAAAGTGTATTTTTAAAAGTTTCTGATGACTCACACCAGTTAGTTTTAGCGAGTATACTTTGACTTTTGACATCCATGGCTTCAAGGCTCCCAGCAAACTCTCTAACAGTATCCCTATTTTGTCTGGTCCATTTTTTGCGCAAATACCTAAATGTTTTTCGTAAAAGTAAAGTATAGGGCTTTTCGATGTGAATCTACGCTTACCATTGTAAATGCGTGGTTGGAGAATTCGATGGTAACCATGTACTCTCTTCAGCATCTGAAGAACAGTGAGTGTGGATCCTTTAAGGCATTTTTATCTAAACACTCCTGTTGTTTTAAACCAAACAGAAAACAAATCTAATCACTATTTACCATATAATATGATGAGGTACACGAGGTACAAGGTTAGATTCATTACTCTGTCAAAAGCAGCCTTTTATGTGTGAAACCTGGGTCTGATGAGGAAAGAATGAGGAAAATCACTGCGGTCCAACACAGGGATCGGTCACAGGAAGATCGCTGCGGCTAATTTGTTTTACTTGGTTTGCTGGTACCACATGCAGTGTGATACACAAATGTTGGCATTTAATGTGTGATGCCAGTTCACCATCATGTGATCGGAATAGGAGGTACAACCTCACCTTTTCCACACGCAAAACTGGATTTATCTGTTCTGCAGTACATTTGAAATGTGCATTTATTCAGGCCTTGGCAGAAAACCTGACTATTAAATCGAGAGTTAAAAAAAAAAAAAATCATTCATAAAGAACTCAAGGCAACGGTATTGTCGGTATCTAAGCTTCAGGCTTGAAAGACATGAACATTGGCTGTGTCCGAATATGACCCCTGTTTCCTGTCCATTGTCCCCTGTCTACTATGCGAAAGAAATCCCGCAAAACCCTTTCCAAACTAGTGAGGAAGTAGTTCGTAATATTTTCTTTTCTTTTTTTTGATTGACAATATCAATCAGTTAACATATGATGATTGTTACAAAGTGTAGATTATGAATGAAGATATAATTAACAAAAATAAAAAAGGTTCATATTACAAACTACTCTATCTTGTACCATAGATATCCATATACGCTCTATGTCTTTTACGTTTTTACCTCCGGGTTACTTACTGAAATTGTCAGATGAGTGCACCGTTCTGCAGATGAGTGTGCTCCTGTATTCCCTCAACAACCCCGGAAATAAGGGGTTCATCCTGCTATTTTAAGTGCCCCCATTTGTGAGAAAAAGTCAGCCACTTAAAAGCTTTTTGACGAAGTGGACTCAAATATGCGCTCTCGAAAGGGTGTAGGGGTCGTATTCGGACACAGCCAGGGTCTGTTTGGCAACCTTCTTTTTGACAAAGTCATTAGCACTTGTAGAAATGATTATACTCTTCTCTGTCCTCTTGACATCCCTCATGCTTTAGCGGCAGTTGATATGTCCCCCGTGCCCTCAGAGAGCCACAGGGGGTTAGTTCCTCTGTGTGATGATGAGAATCAAAAACCGAGGAGACCAAACGAGCAGGTGTCGGTGTGAAGCGCCACCTGACCGGTTGTCTGGTTGTTTCCGTTTACTTGAAAGCAGTTGTCAGACTTCGTTGAGAGCAGAGGTTTCTCGGCCGCTGCGGAGCTGCCGACCTTCGGTGGTGCCGTGCGGTTCATCGTTGCCCCCGCTCGCTCTGGCACAGCGCCCGAGAAAGCTCAGCTGCTGTCCTCGGCTCCGCCCACTTTGGCCTACTGACAGACAGGTGCGCCAGGATTTAGGACACGCTCTGGGATTGGAGGCCGAACGGATCGCTTGTCACAAACGGCTTCTTTGCGGGAACTGCTGGCACATGGTGCTGACAGTCATTTCCAAAACCAAAAAAAGAGAATTCTCACAACCACTTCCTCCCACAACTTGTGTCGAACGCATCGTAAATCTAGCGTGATTTAAGGTATTTTTCTGAGTTGCACTTTTTCATAAACAGAATTTCACGGAGCGGCCTTTTCATAGAAATGAAAGTACAAACCAGCATTTTGAGTCTGCAAATATTTGTTCTCATTAGGCAGCATTACGGAAGGTCAAGTTTTATTTCTTTTTTTCTTTCAGTGATTCGTTTTTGTATATGTTGATGATGATGTGATTCAAAAGAGGAGGTAAATGTGAGATGCTTGAAAACTGTTGTAAATGTTGAGAATACGCCGTGACTTTGCGCATCCTCTCTGTCTAACAAAGTGAAGTGGATGATGCCTAAAGAGAGCCACGTAATTCCCCCGCGGCAGAAATGCCTTAGGGGTGTTTTTGGACTAACGCCAAGGTGAGTTGCTCAAGTGTTTACTCTGGCTCTATCTTCCCACTCTTCTCCAGAAGCATCACTGTGGTGATATGTTGTGCAACAGTTGCCCAACCTCCCCCGAACGCTATGGCACAGGATCCTGGAAGAGCCCGGCTCACAACACACCACATCTTAGTCAATTATATTTTGCACATTACTAACATCACCTTTGTATTCTGTTTATGTAGTGCTAATTATAAACACTGTGACTGACGTAGTTTTCTATTTGATATGTATTTTAGAAATGAAGTAAATGCAAGAAAAAAACATTTTGTCATTTTTCTATATGATAGGTTTAACACCTGTCGATACTTTTTAAAGTAAACTTGCATAGTTGTATTAAATAAACAGTGCTCTTATATGGGATTTGATAATGTTGTCTGAAAACTATTCTGCTGTAGGATTGCTTGTTTGTAGGATCATTTTAAGCTATCATCTACCATAGATTTCTATGAATTTCTTCAAGATCTCAGCATGGCATTACTGCTTATTTGTCTAATGTAGTTGTGCTCTCACATATGCTTGTCTGAATTTGCATATTTAGCCTCATACATTGAAGTTTTGATGACATAGGAACTGATTGATCACATGATTAGGTAAATTGAATTGAATATGAAAAACCAGTCCTCTACAGTGAACTGCATGTTGAATGAAAGTCTTATTAGATGTGGTTTATGTGGGAGGTTTGACATCACTGCCTGGTAGCATTTGACTTGAAAAAGTTTTTTTTTTTTTACGACATGGGTGCAAATATCCGTAAATATTTATCACGATGATTTTCTTTTTACTGGTGCTAAAATGAGTGTTGGCTAACTACTTGAATCGGGAAAATCTGACTTGAAACATGAAAAGGGGAACTAAGGAAGCCAAAATAACTGCCTTTTATCACCAGCTTTTACGAGCAGTCGAATGGTAAAGCCCTCCAGCAAAGCTTGTAAACAGAAACCTGTGTGAGACCTGTGCGCGTCTTTGTCTGTGTGTACTACACTACAACTGTTGCTACGAGGCAGCCTATTGTTGCCTCTGTGCCATGTGACAAAAGAGTGTGTTGCCATTATCTTGGTAAAAAGGAAACCACTTTTCTGAGCTAAGCATCAGAAGCTAGAGGAATTTTCTAGTGCTCTGCTGGATTTTCTGGAGGGTGGTGCAGCGGCCGGGGGGGGGGGAGGGGTTGCATGGGGTTGGAGGGGGGGGGGTTGGGTTGTTGGCATTTATCTCATCAGCTGCTCAGAAGGCTTTAGATTGGTAGTTTGTCAGCTGTCATTAGGAGCAGATGACAGAGGAGATGAGCTGTCTTTTGCACACATCCTCCTCTGGCAAGTGCTCCAGTTGCATCACCGGGCACAGTTTATTCTTTCCCTTCTGAATCGTGGGCCACGTGGGGACCCAGGGATGTGGGACTTGGTGGGGTTTGCTGGGGTGAGTGTTCACAAAACGGTCAGCAGAGAGACAAATGCCTCTTTTCCACTGTGGACGTGTACCCCTTGTGGTTGTGGCACCTCGTTGGCTTTGCGTGTTTTACCTCAGAAGGTTCACCTGGCTCTGTGCTGTGAAGCTGGAGACCATTGAGGCTGTCACGACGCACTCGTTCTGGATGAGCAGAGTACAGTTCCTCTTTCCACCTGCTCTCTCGCTCTCAAAAGTGTGGAGGCTAGCACCGCGGTGGTGCAGCGGACAAAGGCGGGGGTTCGATCCCCAGTCCTGCCAGAGCAGAGTATGCCTTGTAGGAGTGGCAAATTGCGGTTGCTCGCTGGGTGGGGGAGGGACTTGAAGAGAATCGTCGCCCATAGACAGCCCTGGGAGAGTTGGAATCACGGTTAGGAGCTCGAGGAGTCACGCCCTGAAGAGGATGTGGCGCCCTCTTTTCTGCTACCTGTAAGACTGATGAGGGTCACCATATAGTATGGGATCATGTGATTGAAGCAGTTGGCTTGTTCTCCTTCATTTTTGGGTACCTTGAGTCTTTGTATGACTAATGTATGGGACTGTGAAGTGGGAATGCAGGTAATGAAACTCAATACCATATTGGTTGGGCATGTTGCGTATTTGCGGCTCCACTGTGATGCAACTTAAGGATTTGGAGTGAAACCCCCGCTGTGCCTTCATGTATAGGCTAGCTGCAGAATGGGTGCAGTTCAGCCCACAAACATTAAATTGAAGTCATAAGCAGGAGTACTACCTCCTTCCGACGCGGCTGTCAAGGTGTCTGTCCATTGTTGCCGGTGGAATCAAATAGACCGGGAACTGTGTATAATGTGCCGCTTTTTTATTTGTCATGGCTATTGGGAGCCGAATCCTTGTGCACTTTGTCCCTCAGACCACACAGAAAACTTACCCTGTAGCCTCCAGAAACGAACGCTATGGAGTCCTTACTACGATTTCAGATAAAAGGTCCATTTTGTGCATCGCGACCGACCCCGGCTTCATTTCCACAGAGACTCTCATGGCACGGACTTCCTGGATGTAGCGTCTCTGTGTTTTGGCGGGTGAAACGCACAGTGCATTATCTCTGGTTATATTTGGCCTGCCGCGGAAAGGCTCCAGACTTGATATCGCTGCTTGTTAAACTCAAACTGTAATGCCAGTGACACCATTGCTGTGTTTTGGCACATTGCAGGATCCACGGAAAATGCTTTAGTGTAATGCTTAGTGAAAGACGCATTTTAATTTAAATTAATCTATTGAAATTGTACAGATTAGAAATGTAAAATCTTAAAAATAATAATATTAAAAATAATATATATATGCATAATTGTAAATTTGTAAATGTTATGCTGTTATTACAGGTGCCTGGAAATAGTCCTGAAAACAAGCTCCTCTTGGCGTGTGGGACACACACACACACACACACACACACACTGCGCAGTGGTTCAGCCACGGATTGTTTGATCCTGATTTTCTCACTGCACATTATAGAGAGGTCAGGCCAGCAGGGTCGCGGCGTATCGCTCGGTTATTGAAACTGTTGTTTTTTCAGGTGGCTGCCAGTAATGAATGCACTTGGTTTTACTGTTCATTTGCATTGAAGGCATGGTGGTTAAACTGAGACATTCTCCACAGGGCTTTAACTGCGCTCTCACTGCTTAACAAACAGCAGCAGATCACAGGCAGCGCATTCCGGCACATTCCAGCACATCCGCGTCACAGACATTTAGGAAATGAGAAAAACGTAGCGAAAGGGGTGTGAGGTGGCATTCGGTAATGAAGAAGACGCCGGGGAAGTTTAAGGCGTTGGCAGTCTTTGCGCAGTTTTGTAAATAAACTTGCTTTTGGAGACTGAACGGACCTGTCGTCCGAGGGCTGGGATTTCCACAGATACCCTGCGTGCAGTTCCCCGACACAAAAGACTGATCAGAGATGCAGGCCCTCTGTCTCAGGCTGAAGGTCTTTGTGGTGGCCCCTTTTGTTCGGGACCATCACTGGCTGTGCATTTCACATGGCCAGATCCTTTGTAAAAGCCTGCCCTAGCCTTTAATGGAAGCAGAGAGCATATGGAAGGGAGACTGTGTAATACAGCCAAGGCTGGAAGGGCCCCCTGATTCAATTTAACCAGCGAGCCGGGCCTGATAATGGGCCTCCAGTGCTTACTTATCGCCTCGTGGCATCGAGGGTTTTCAGTCCGTCGCCGTGGTCATGTCGGTTGTATACATTTCCTTCCCTGAAAAGACAAGGAGGACGCTTTGGTATCATGTAGATTTTGGAATAAGAGCTCCCACTTTATGACGCGCTGTTCTTAATGGATACAGCTTGTGTCTCTAGGCTGTTTGGGAAGTGTTTTTCCCTTTTGGTTTTTTCATAACCCCTGCGTAGACCGCATGATTTTATGATAAAACGGAGGTGATACCAGGTTCTTTCGACAACACACACACACCTACACACACACACACAAAAACACATTCTTTTTGAGAGGCAGGTTTAAAATATCTGGCTTCTTTGGGGGGGGAAAAAATAAAAAGTTCCTCATTTCAAAAGCAGATTTCTGGTTAAAAACAAAAAAACATTTATTTATTAGCTTTATTTAAGCATGCAATAAAAGCAAAATGTTGATTCAATTATGCAGTGCAAGACAGGTCCCACTGAGCTTAAATATAATTTGTATGTCGTTTTTGGTTCTTTATTTGTGTGTGTACTTTTTGGCAGATGCGTTTGATTGTGAACTTTGGCTCGGTCGAAAGTTATGAAATGGCAGACTGGATTTGGCCAGATTCATACTTTTTTTTTTTTTGTTGTTTTTTAAAAATGAGATTTACTGTCAATCAAGTCAGGCTGAACTATGTGTGAACAAATAAATGTACAGCTATAATGATGATAAATAAAAGTTAATTGACTGTGTAGTTGTATGACATGCTTCTGTATTTAAACCACAAACATACAACACATCTGTATTGGAGATGCAGGGATGGTGTTGCCAAACCTCTCTTTGAAACACTAGGACTTCTCCAGATTTAATTTCTGTAATGCATACAGTGAGTAGATTCCTGTATTCTTATAACCAGGATTAATAAAAGCTATTTTTCAAATCTTATGAATATATTTCTAATAAGCCAGACCTGCGCATAACTAATCCGTGGTAATAAGCTGGAAACGTTTAGGCTTAACGTTCTTCGTAACTGCATTTTTAAAATGAATGTGATTTTTTTCATGGTATTGTAGCAACACGCATCCAGTGGTGCTGCAGATGAGCTTCGGCAATGGATGGATTTTATAGAAATAAATGCATTTTTCAAGTCTGTGCGCTGGCCTCTCACGGCTTGTGCCAAGTAGCCCTGATCCACCATTTGCAGCTTAATGTGTTTATTATACAGTTCTTCCCAGTGGCATCTCAAAGTGGCTGTCAGTTTAAAAGATTCATGAATGTGATCAGCTTTCGGTAAATGGAAGTTGGCTTTTTGCTTCTGTCTGATGCTGGCACTTTAAGGCCATTACGTCTTGGTAATTGTAGAAAGAGCTCATGAACAGGAGCCTGTCTCTTTCTGCAGCGCTGCCTTGCCATCTGGGACAGTGGCTGGAGACCAGGCCTGTAGCTTGGTAGGGGAGAACACCTCTCTCTCTCGGTCTCGCACTCTCTCTCGCTCTCTCTTGCACTCTCTCGCTCTCTCTCGCTCTCTCTCGCTCTCTCTTGCACTCTCTCGCTCTCTCTTGCACTCTCTCGCTCTCTCACCCTCTCATTCAAATATATTTTGAGTGATAACGTATGTTGCTAAAGCGGTAATACAGATACATACAGCTGATATAAAGAGAAAAGCCCTCCTCCCAAAAATAGAAAAAGAGGAATTTAGGGAAGCATTAAGAGTTACTTGAGGCAGGTAAGAAGTAATTGGGCCTTTGTCTCTACCTCCACTGGTCTCCCCTGAGCACACAGCCGGTTTAGCTGTAGCATCCTCTAAATGGCAGACCTCTTGTGGTCACCTGTAGCCAGGCTGTGGCCACTGAGACTGTACATTGTTTTTGTGATATATTTTTGATATATATTTATTAAGGTGAAAGCAGAATTTAGAATTTTGTGTAGAAATTGTGTAGGCTAATTAGGCTCGGCGCGCTTGTATTGGGGCCGTTTCTGCGAACGTGCTTGTGAACATCCCTCCTTCCCTTCTTTTATTCCTCTTCCTGTCTCTGTGTTTAATCCCATCCCCCACTCACCTCTTTCTCTTTCTGGTTTTTCTGCTTTCTCACAGAGGCAGTGGACGAGGCGGGTTTTTTTTCTCTCAGTCCGTTATCAGAGTTTAGACGAGGTGACTTTTGGTAGAATGGAGCAGCATTTTCTCTTGAGAATTTTTTAAATATCAAATTTCCTTTTATTTTCCTTGTACCCAGTGAATTTGATCCTCTGTTGTAATCAATAATATTAATTTGATAGTACAGTTTATGGGGATGGGGGGAGTGGCCGGTGGAGTCTGACGGTGCCCACACACACATTATTGTAGTTTTTGGGATGTGTTTTGCTTGTAAATATTGAAAACATTTTACTTGAAACACGAGGAGGACCAATCCTTGCCTCAAAGTTATTATTTCAACTTGACAACATGCTTGCATGCAGTTGCCCAGACCCAAAATAATGGATTCAGGAGACTCAGAGACGGGAATGGCCTCGGAGTCTTTTTTGTAAGGACATGTGGTCGGTGGCTCTGGCGCGCCGGAGCGGTGTGTCGACACCCCATAAACACAGTTTTCCACGCCACACAGATCTTTTATAAGGCGCCTGCTCTAGAGGCTGCTCGTTCGGGAATCGCCTCGCAGCCCTTTTTTGAAAGGACGCGCGGTCGGCGACACGGTCGCGCCGGAGCGCCGCGCGTCGGCACCTCATAAACGCCGACCCGTGCGTCCGAGCGGCTGACACTTCCAGCCCACAGGATTACAGCAGTGGCAGCGACCGCTAATGGCAGCAAAGCGCTTTCCCCGGGGTCCCTCTGCGAGGGGGTGGGGGGTGCAGATAAGGATCGGGGGGGTAGTGACTTATCAGCCACCCCCTGTGGGATTCCAACTCTCCAGGTTGTGGAGTTCACTCTGCATTCTGGTGCACCCAGACTCCGCGGCTCCTTCCATTCCACAGGAAGTCTGCTCCTGTTTCACCTCAGCGGTAAACAGGAGCGCACTCGCACACACACACACACACACACACACACACACACACCGGGCTCCCACCTACTTCACCCTCCTGACTGAAAGGCCACCGCGGCCCTCAAACTCCATTGATTTTTAAACGTCTTTGAAAATGTAACTTTTTCATGTTTTCCAGTGCGCAAAGTAGAGAGAAGCGTTTTCGTGTCTGTGAGCGTGAGCGCACCTGAATATCTGTCTTTGTCCCGTTCCCTTTAATTAACAAAAATGTCTGGGTAGAGTTACGTTTTTAAGGTGCCTGGCAAGATGTTTTCTGTGTAAGGACCTCCCTGTCAGTTCCTGTTTTTTTTCAGAGATCTTGTGATTTCAATTTGACGGAGCACTCACTAATAAGAGCCCATCAGCCTGAGAGAAACGTGAGAGGGGAAGGCTCGAGCACAGAGGCAGTAGTACTGCATAATTAGCTGCCAGATGATTCGCTCACACGGGCGGGGCTGAACTGTCATCGCCGGGGAGTGAAGACTCACTTTGGGCGAACGTGCGGTTTTGATGTCAAGGGGTGACAGTTCTTAAAAATAATGCAATAGCTCCGATGTGGCTTCCCACACAGTGACTGAGGAGTGGACACGGACCAGTCCTGCTAATTGGCCGAATGTCTTTTCCGGCACAGAGTCTGGCTGCTTCATTACCTCTTGACCCTCTGGTCTGGTCAGCAGGGACCAATGCATCTGAGAAGGGTCAGATAGCAGAAACCACTGCTAACACTGAACTAGCTACCTTTGTTTATCTTTGTGTAACTTTTTACCTGTATGTGAGCAGTTTTGCTTTTTTTTTTTTTTTTCTTTGATTTTTCGCTGAGATTTGTGCCAAGAAAGTGGTTGTGTTTTTTTTTTGTTTGTTGTTTGGTTTGGAGAGAGTCATTTTTAGTGCACTCTACCATCTTAAACCCCCTTCCAACTGCACTTGTGCAAATGCCACATGCTCTGTTGGGAATTGGCATGCCTCTAATCGGTCAGTGTACATACTTCTGGAGCAGAATCTTTAAACGACGCAAAGAACGTGAGATTCCACGCCACAGTTTGACTTTTAACACCGCTCTTCATATGTGAAATGCGCTCAGTTGCTCAAGAAATGTACCGTTACACCACGGTTTTATGTACAAGTGGAAAGACACACCCTGTGAGAATTACATTGCTGTTAATATTGCAGAGAAAAATATAATTCTTCAACTGTCTGTAATTGGGCTCTAGATTGATGATAAGCTTTTCTGTGAGAAGGTTGGAGCCATTTCTTTTCCCTTGGGAAACTGTCTCCTGCTTCACAAAAATCCTGCATTATGGACGTTGAAATTTCATTTGAAGAAAATTGCTGAGAAAATTAAGACCACAAATCATCAAAGTGGTATGAGGGGAAGTACTTTTCTTCTCTGAGTTCATCTGTTCCTTGTTTTTGTTCTGAAAGTAAAACGAGGGACGGCTGGATCACCGACCAACCAAACTGACAAAGACAGAGCAACCTTGGCTAATCGGCTTGGAGTGAATATCCAGCAGTTTAGATGCAACAATCAATTCGCAGCCTAATTCATTTACGGCTCAGTTGACCTGTGAACCCCCTTACTCTGTCTTCTGGAATTATTAGTAAATGGCTCTACTTTGCAAGACATTGGACAGTGCTAATTGTATTAGCACTGGATTACAAGAAGGGCCAGGCATTGGGTTGGCTTTTGTGAAACGCTTCATTGGCGTTAATTTATTAAAAGCATGTGCCTACCTTTCACATTGAAGTGTTTAGCCGGCCGTGCTTTTTCAATTTGAGTAATGCCATCATTTCAGGTCCTAAAATGGTCCCCAGATTCCTGTGCAGCGCCCACCACTGAAACAGTGGTCCACTTAAGCCTATGAAAGTGGTCTGTTTGTAAAATTCCAGTCGTCCATGTTACCTGAGGGATCCCGAAAACCTCTGCAAGAACCGCTGTGTTTTTGGAGGTGTGATGCAGCGATAGACCGTTTGCTTGGCAACGGAAGGTGGATGCACTTGGTATGATTCTGTGATTGAGCCACAACTCTTCATCTGCCCAAAGCCAGCGGAATATTTTATTTATGGTGTCCTCTAAATGTCTGACTGACATATTTACAATTTATTGCTTTTCATTTTCACTCTGAAAGTCAACATGGTCTCTCTCTCTTTCCTCCTCTCTTCTCTCTTACTGGCCAACACCCTGGGGGAGGGGGGGGGGGTGTGTATGTGGAAAGAGGTGGCCCACTCAGTGCCTGTCTGGACTGTTGTCCACTCAGCGTCAATAATTAATAGTCCATATCATCACAACCCCTGCCTTGCTGTCTGCTCGCACTTTGCTTAAAAATGGAGACTGCTGATTGGTTTACACAAGGCAGCATGAGTCTGCAACTGAGCACGATGATCACTGATTGAGAAGTTTCTGTTCAGGTGCATTTTGCTGTAGATGTGTTGTTTTGTGTTATTTTTAGTCTTGGTTGTAATTTAAATTTTGTTAATATATATGTCAGTTACTCTGAACATAAAAGTCAGGTAGCTGTAATCTCTGGAAGGCATTAAACAACTGTCATTAGTGTGCCACACTGCTATTCCTACAGTGATACTCACTCACAATCCCTTATTCTGTGTTGCTCGAGTTATCTCGCTGTTAAAACGCAGTCGTATACGTGTCTTTTCCACAAGGGATCAGCAACTAAAATTGCATTCAGGTTGTATCAGTGAGCTGTTCATAATGAGGGATTTACACATTGATCTTAAGTGCAGAATATACAGTACCTTCGCTATCACGTCCTGGGCTTCTGATGAACAGCAGACATCGATGTGCATCCGGCACCATAAGAGAGTGGTGATAACCTTGACCTGACCTGGAAGAAAATCAGCGCTGAGGTTGTGGGATTCGCAGGCTCCCCGGAGCTGGCCTAAATCCACTATTTCATCACACCAAAGGGCCTGTTGGAATTGCACTGCCAGGTTTATTGAGCTGTACAGAAACGGGTTTCCCCAGCCGTACCTACCGCGGCTGGCGCTAAGTTCCCATGCACAGCTTCTGTTAGCATGGCGCAATACTCTCCGTTTTCTGACATTACCCAAGATGCATGTGAGTTGAAGTGTTTTTGCTACACCCGTTATTTTAGTAGCTACTGTTATTATTGGACTAAAGTTTAAACTACTTTAGAAATAGCTTGGTTTTGTTATGTCTACTGTATGTAGACACTTTTTTGCATTTAGTCAGTGGTACTGCTGTATTTCTGGGTCGGTGACAAATGTGTATTTTTTTGTCTGTGATACGAAAAGCCCAATTTTGAAGGCAAATCTTGGCTCCAGCAACAGTACCGTTCAACGGCTTTTTTGGGAACGGGTTGTAGCCGCTGTTGAAATCTGAAGTGAGTTGTCGTAGCGGTGTGGATCATTACAGGCGCATTCCACGCTGGGAATTTTTAGCCCCTGGGTGAACTATGCCCACGTGGGTGGGGAGGGTGCAGGTTTTGAGTCGTGGTAAATATCAGTGCACTTAATATCTCACTACTCTGCTTTTTTTCACAAGTCTGTTAAAGGCATCTGACAATCTGCCCATTCTGGCTTCAGAAGTGGAATCCCATTTCTGTTGTGTGTTAACTGTACAGGTCATGCGTTCTTTTTGGCAAAGAGAATGGCAAAGGCGTGCTGCAGTACTGAGAACAGTAACCCTGAAATAATTAGAAAGTGGGATATGGGCTTTTTCAGAAAGCTAGTGTTGAACGGGCGCTTTTCTTTTAAAATAGGTCAAGGTATTTCTCTTTTCAGGTGATTCACTGACCACTTGACACAGGAAAAACAGTGATACTGTCTGACGCAGCGATCAACAACTACCCCCTTATAATGATAAGGTTCACTACAGCTGCTGCCGGGGAGACCGTGGGCCAGGCAGCTTGATAAGCCCCTCTGGCTTGTTCCTGGCTTCTTCCACCACTATCAGAAATATGCTGTTGTGACACTTTGATTGACACTTCAAATTGATTTAAATTTACATGCTCTGTTTTCTGTTTGAGTACTAATTGCATGTTACAATATAGTTGCCAAAAGATTTTCATTTGCTCTAAGTTATTTGAAAGGTATAGGGCTTTTAACATCTCAAGGACACGTGAAAGAATTGATCACTTAAACATACAACACAAAGGGCATTACAGTACCTCTAATTGGACACCGATCTCTGCTTTATCAAGACAGAAAGCCGTAAAATTATTTTGTGTGTAATCGCTAATAAAGGATATAGTTTTCAGATTTGTATTTTACGACTACAGCACATTACAGTGAGTTCTCGAATAATAAGGGAATATTATTATTATTTATTTTTATTTTTATTTAAGAGCAATTTTCTGATAGTGATCTTTTGATTTTTAGGTTTTGGGATAGTGGATTTTTCCTTCCTGCATTATTTCCATTTCACATTTTTCCCATGTTCCACAGTTTTTGAAACTGGTACTATGTCCCCATCCGTTCACGATAAACCATCTTCAGCTGATCCTGTTGAAGTGAGCAGAAGCAGACAATGTTTGTTTCTCATGAAAAGCTGCCTGACGCTCCCTGTCTGTAATTGCCAGCTATTTGGCTGCTTGCTATCTTGGATTTTGGGTTTTTACATATCCTTTTTATTTGAACATCTTTAGTTCTGTTTCCGTTTATTTCTGCATTAATCTTGCAAACGTCTGTCGTCGTTTCTTCATAACAGATTTAAGTAAACAGTACATGTAGGTTTTTGACAGTCCCAGTCAGTTATAAATACACTACTCTAATGAAAGCGGCAGAGTGTTGTTTCTGTGCAGTGGGACCTAGCGCCCAACAGTCAGGCTTTCATCTGTCTGTCATTGAGACGTGTATGATGTCAAGGTGGTTCGGTGGCTCTCGTTGCAGGTGCCATTTACTAGGTGACGGTGCGGGCAGGAGGAGCCAATCGGATTCGGCAGCTCATAATAACCGTGTTGCATTCGCTTCGTGGTTTGCTTCTCCAAAAGACTGGTGTCACGGAAACGATGATCCTAGTATACCCTATGGTTTTCCTCAGGTCATTATGACCTCCATGACTCCCACTAAATCACTTGGCTCTCTTTTCTTAAAGGCAGGCGAAAATCAGGCAATGGTTTTTGTAATATTCATCAAGTATTCATATGGGGAAACATTGTTTCAGTTTCAGAAAAAAATCTTCCCTTGTTGATGACACAACTTTTCTTAATTTGATAATAATTGTAGTTTCTAGTTTATTAGTATAGAACATTTTTGAACATTTACCATATAACATGGTCTGCTCTTTCAAAATGATCATGGATATATTTTCAAGAAATTGTTTTTTTTTTGTTGGCTTTTTCGCCCTTTAACTACTTCGGTGAAGTAGAATATTAATTTGACACATGGCAGCGACTTTGTTCTGGACCTAAAACGGCTCTGGTATTAATTTCTCGATAAGGGATGTAAGAATAAATAGGCTATCTATTTAACCTAAAGGCTTCAACAGATATCTGTGTAGGCTATAGCTACATTTTTGACTGCAACAGATTCCATCCAGTGAGATAGTTAATGAAATGAATGCGCCCATCCAATTTAGTGCATTTGACTTCAAATTGAAGTGTGTCATTAGCTCAATATTTGAATCTACTTTACATAACCAACATTTTTTATTCAGGACGGCGTTTCGTATTTTTGATGAGCCTTGCTGCAGTGCATATTCAAGGAAACCACGGGTGCCGCATTTATCATCTTCTGCCAGTCAAAGGATGTTTTCGACATAATTTGACTCTTTCGTTTGGCCCGGTTCTTTTAGGAAATAAATGTTAATCATTCCCCATGTTATTTTTATTACCGTGAAACGCTCATTTAGAAGCTTGAGGTAAAGAATGCTCGTCTCGGGATTCACATTTGCCATGTTTCATCTATCAGACTTAAAATGGAGGATTAGAATCAGCAGTCAATCTCCATCAGAAAGTAAATTAAATAGCCTGTGGGGCTTCGATCGTTAAATATGTTTGCTTTATTTATTTATCCGTTCCCCCTTCAGCCACGGTTGCCTTTGATTTCCACTGCCTTGCCATTCGGGGCTTAAATAGGCCACAGCAATCCAGCAGGGATCCCGGCCGATGCTTCATTCAGATTCGCAGGCTCCGCTCCGCTCCCTCGGCTGTGCCGAAATGAGGCTGCTCCACATTACGTAATGGCAGGATGCTGCGGTCGCCTCTTCACCAGCGGAGTCCAGCGCGCAGCACAATATGCAGGCCTGATGTGGAGAAAAAAACCGCTGCGAAGATGTGGCGCTTAATTATCACACCAACAACAAATGTCACTGAACCAACTAACAGGGCAGAACGAGACGCTGCTGTGGCGCAGCGCATGGCCCTCGCTCCCGCCCGTTTTACATAATGCACCGCCACTGGAACACAGCGACGTTGTGGGGAACTGATAGACGAACGTCTCTAGAAATGACGCGAAGTTTGTTTGCCTCCTGCAGTTTATTATTTATTTTTACAGTTTTTTTAGCGGTACGGTTATAATATTGGCTGGACAAGGGATGACATTTAAAAACATGAGCATTTTGGCGTTTAATATCATCGGGGAAACAATGAGTTATGGGGGAATATTTCATCTATGTGCAAATTCCATTAGAGGCCTCTAGTGTCCTCCGTGTTGTTTTCCTTGGAATTTCAGCTTTGTGATGTGTACCCGTGAAGATGGATTTCACATTATAGACAGGAATAGTGGAATACCATTCCCCTAACTGCACTGTCTTGTCCAAAATGCAGCGAGATGGATAAATAAAATAATTTAATTTGTAATGATCTGGTCAAAGTCCATTACCCATTACACCAGCACCTACAGAGGGCTCCATTTACCTTGGTGTCAATTATTAAAAAGCCATTTCCTCTGCATTCATTGATTATTGTTAATTTAACGCAGCGGAAGGTCAGCTCTCCCTGCTGTTTAGAAGCATCTCCTGGACCACTGTGGGGAATTCTGTGCCGGGGCATGTCAAGAGTTAGCACATGCCGTTTTCAGCGGGGCCATAGGTCATATATCCGAGTCCAGAAAGGAAACTAAAAATGGAATAATTGATGGAAGTGTCTCTAAATTTTAGCATACCTGCTTGACTGTTCTTTTTCCAATTTGCGCCTGACAAGTGATGTTGGAAAAAGATCTTCCAGAGAAAAATATGTATGTCTGTGCAACTGGACACAGACAGAGTAGCATGGAAAATGCTCACTAACTATTTATTCCAGTGTAACATGCTTGTGTCTTCTGGTATGTTCTGTGGCAGTGAGCGTCGCGTGTTGGATCTGGCCCACCGTGCCCTCATTTCGTCCTCTCTGGGGACCCTGTCTATCACAGAAAATAATTGAAACATTTCCCTTGCTCCGTTTTCAAATGCCTCATCCCCTAAATCTTACGTTTATTTCCTCTTAACGATCCTGGATGATTTACGGAAATAACTTTCTTTGGAATTTTCAAATGTCACACGGCTCACAATGAAGGTTGCAATTCAGGTTTGAAAAAGGGGAACCGCTGGACCATTCCCAAAGGTCTGATAATGTACCACACTGATCAGTGCCAAAATGTAAGGTGTATCCGGTATTCTACACCACGTTTTCACACTTTCCAGTGTACTCTGAGTGAATAATCCTCATGTAAGCTGTTTGTTTTTCCCTTTTCCCTGCAGTTGCTGATATGCGTTGAAGATGAGCGGAGTGGGTGAAAATACCTCTGACCCTGCTAGGGCGGAGTCTCGGAAGCGGAAAGAATGTCCCTCAGATCTCTTGGGACCCAGGTGAGGACGGCCTCATAGTAACGGATATGAGGAACTACCGCTGCTGTATAGCAGTGCTTTTGGTCTAATGTCCAGGTCTTAGGGAATGTCTGCGTCCCAAATTAGGATTACAATTTTATTATATTATTAAGTAAGAGAAAAGTACGGGTAACATCGGTACCCCTCTATTTGTTGAGTTAACAAACCCAAACGGAAGCAATTCGGAGCTCATAAAGAAGTTTTCATCTGGAAATCCATAGATTTTCTTCGACTCAGCTTAAAAAGTGTTTTTGAAAGTCATTGACTAAAGCTTACAGTACACTGTGTGCATAGTGCTGTGAGAAACATTTCTAAATAAAGCCCTCTACTCGATCACCTCATAGGCTAACCTCGGGATGGAATGCCTTTGAATCGGAACACTTTGTGCATCGTACATATCGACGCCACTCTCCGCGAGTGCTGAGGTAGCCAGGGCAAAAAATGAAAACGCAACCTTGGTCCGGTCGGCTTGAGAAGGACCTGCGGGTAGATCCTCTTGTCCACCTGTGTCAAGGTGACATGGCGGCACCCGGAGCCCCTTTAAATAGGTGGAGGTTGATGTAGTTACTCAGTGTCCTACCTTTTGTGGGCTCAGATACTTTTCATGAGCAGGTAATACGAATCTGAATTGTCTAGCAAGGAGAGGTCCTCTCATTGAACTGCATCTCTTCCTGTACGTTCCTATCCGCTGGCATGTCACCTGTCCTCCTTTTATGGGACCGATTTACATGTGTAAAGTAGAAAGGTATTATGCCTTGGAAATATGACGACCTAAAAATAGAGTGAAAGAATTTTACCGGCCGTAACATTAAGGCTGTTATACAGAAGCGTCTTCTTTGCCGTCTACCTGAAGCTGAAGAGAGGACATCTTAAACTGTATGCAATGAGTAAACAGATTTTTATGATCGTAAAATATGTTGGTGCGCGTTGCCCTTGTTTGACTTTGAGTGGCAAAGTCAAGAGCATAGAACAGGCAATGATTTTAACAGGGCACCAGCTGTGTGTGTCCCAGCGTCGTCTTACACAATGATTTTCTCTGTCTCCACAGCCCTAAAAGAAGCACTGAGAAACGGAACCGCGAGCATGAAAATAAATACATAGAAGAACTTGCTGAGTTGATCTTTGCAAACTTCAACGATATCGACAACTTTAATGTCAAGCCTGACAAATGTGCAATCTTAAAGGAAACTGTGAAACAGATTCGTCAAATAAAAGAGCAAGGTAAGTGTGCACCAATGTGACTTTCTCCAAAATTAGCTCCCAGCTCGCGTAAGATTCCCGTTTTATGTTTTTATTTGTTTTCCCCCCTTAATTTGGACTTTTTTATTTTGATTTTAGTTTACATATTATGGATTTGGTATCTTAAGCTTGCGCTGTCCTTTGTAGTGGAATATCATTTATGTCACTGGCCTTCCATAGTTTGGCCTGAGAAACGGGCGCTTGCTCGGGTTCGGCTGGGGTCCGTTCCCGTGCGCTAACCGCGGGGGATGTCGTCTCCTGCCGTCTTATCGATGAATCCGCAGACTAGGAGGCCTGGAAAATGTGCTCTGCCAGTCATCAAAGCCAGATTATTTTTCATAGGGCCCGTAAGTAAAAGGACAGTACAGGCAGCGTTCTGGCGGCGCGAGCTGCCCCGAGCCACAAGGCAGTGTGTTGTGTAACAAGGCTCTCTATACGCACCCTTTAGAAACTGCCTTCACTGATGCTGTTAACAAAATTCCCATTTGCCGTGGC